>CM067346.1:19397893-19417893 GCA_034190875.2 Urechis unicinctus
TCCTCTGCACTGCATTATTGGTAAAATATCGTTTCAGCTGCGGCTTATTATATCTACTATAAAATGGCAACAAACAAAAGACCGCTACATGAATGTATGATGCGTCGGCCATAACGTCATCCAATACCCAGGTTAATCTTATCAATCATTCATGCCGTAATTAGATCACAAGTACAGGTATCTTCATACTCAGCCGGTCCACATCTCTTTGTTCACCGTCCAATGCGCTTTTCGACCGGCAGATGACAATTGATCAGAGCAACAGCTGCTGTTAAATGTAAGATGAGTGTTCACAAATATAACAGCCGACTTTATTCAGTGTGATATGGCAAAACATAATCTCCACCAGAGTGGCTGACCGCGACTTGGAGAGTGCGTGCTGTAAGGACAGCACTTAGCGCCAATGTCGTATGTGCACTCTTTGTCCAAGTGCCTTGTATATGATGAAACGTAGTAAATGGCATCACGAGAGCGTTATTGATAGATTAATATATCATTTAAACCACTTAACATATAAATGGCCTAAGACCGGTGAATATATTAATGCGTGTCATTGATCATCACAGCCCCGAATGACGGTCATTAAATGCTTGGATACATGTGACACACATATAGCCACATGGAATGAATAATGAAATTAATGGCATTACTTGAGAACATGAAAGGTCATTGGTTTCGTGTCACATCGTCTTGTCACTTACCTTAAATATTGCGCATGGATATGTTTAAGATGTTCAACAAGTTGGAAACATCAAATATTCCACCTTCGGTATTTTGCCCGATGGTTTTTCACGATAAGGGCAATAACAGATTCACAGCAATAATGTTTAGCTGCCATCGACACCCATTTCACAGGTTCACATTTACGTCCTGTTTTTTCCCCTTTAGCACCCCCGAACCATGCTGGAAGAACAATACTGCAAAGGGTGAATATGATTTGCTCGCGTCATGGAAATATGTCCAATAAACAGTCTCGCTACCATTATAGATCACGCAGCACATGTCGTATGGCTCGCTGCTCTGATACCACATTATGTGCACTCAGACCAGAACAAAAAAGCCATCGTTTACGACTTATTGTGATGAACTGTCACATTGTTACCTCATCATAGCCATCAGAAGTCATAGCATGCATGAGACATGTAATGCGTCGAGCTCTTTTACCCGGTATTATAGATTTTGGGGCCTTATGATTTAGAATTAGGAACAGGTTCTATTGTTAAACAACATGCCAGCTGTATACACAGTTCGGGTATCATTCCATGTCGAGTCATTTCTGCATGTGCAGAAGTACCTGTATATAGACCAGTGACAAATTAATACCACACATAGGATATTCATTATATATCGCATTCAGCATGTGCAGCCGATTGTGTGATAGCAAAATGCTCTCCTTTGCGTCATATAACCGCGTCTGTTTCTCAGCCTAAGATCTCTAATTCAATGTATTTATTCCTCTAATATGAGACATCTTATTAGGGGGCGCGTTTGTTTCAGTGTTGTTTCTGTCCTCATCATTCTGTTGTGGCGCTTTTTGTTGGGACTAGAAGTGAGCGAATTTCTTTGCGGCTTTTGAGTCAGATTTCATCAATTTCTACACATATTTTCCAAATGAGCAAGTTAAGGAAATAGTGTATAACAATTGTTATCCACAGACGAGTATGTATAGCTAATCCCAACCGATGAAAAAAGAACACTGCATTATCCTTTCTATTGGAACCAAAAGGTATTCGCAGCTGGCAACTTTCAGTCATTTGTCTAACTGTAAAGGATTAAAGAGACTCTAAACTTACCCTTATTTTCAGCGGTAAAAGATTACCGACTGGCAGGGTGTAAGTAGATATTTAACAAACAGCCTTTAAGTCTAGTAGAATAATAGCAAATTCGCAGCTGGCAACTTTCAGTCATTTGTCTAACTGTAAAAGATTAAAGAGACTAAACTGACCCTTATTTTCAGCGGTAAAAGATTACCGACTGGCAGGGTGTAAGTACATATGAAACAAACAGCCTTTAAGTCTGGTAGGATACTAGCAAATTCGGGCATTCGATTCGGTAGTCTCTTACCATTAATGTAGATCGTTACAATGACTGCATCAAGATTAAGCCATTGAAAATTTGGTGTGGGAATGACTAGACGGCTCATTGCACTAATGGTCAATAATTTCGTCACGTTTCTTACTCTATTTAATGAACAACACCACCTTAGCCGCATTTACGTTTGACACTGAATGTGTTGCCTTTTAAAATATGATTTTATCCCTGGGATATTGAAGTAATTGTAATGATTTCTTAATTAGCGAGGTGTTATCGACATCACATGGAGCCTCATTATGTAATACCTTCTTGATTAGTTCAATGAGGGGTATGACCTTCAGGTTAAATTATTGTCACGTTAACAAAGCATCTTATAATGTCATCAGGTGTTTATGATGGCAAGTAATGTGTTGCACCAAGTGAGGTAAAATGTCATGATTACATAAGAAATGCACTTCTGACCATGATGCCGGTTGTTATACATGTTTATGGCCAGTCATGAATGCAAATTGTGGTTGCATCGAACTCAGTTGAGCCAGCACCTGGATTTATTGATGTCATAGTGTGCATGAACAGGAAGAATATATGAGCTACATTCTGCCATAGTGCTGCCATGTCAGCTAAGAGTGATTTTACGTTGAATGGATCGATCTCATATTGCATATCGTGATAGCTGTGCGAATAGCCTGTATTGCCGCTATTTGCCTGTGTTTGCGCAGCCTACGGCAGCATAAAGCCTGTGCAGGCAGATACTGTGACCCCAACTGCCATAGTTGGCATATTGATTATTTTGGCCTTAACAAGGATATTTCTGTACCTTATTGTCTTAGGTCTTTGCGCTCTTGGAGCATTTTCATCAATGTATCATGCATGTGGTATTATCAATGTTAGGGAGTTATTGAGGGTGTCCCAAAGCAACAGACCCTATACACGCAGTTTGGCAGCTCAGATTTAATGCCGCGTGTGACATTTTATTAAAATTAGCCATGATATTTACGGTGTATAATTATTACCTGATAAAAGATAAAGCCAGGAATGCACCAAATGAAGCCAATCACTGCCAAGCAAGATGAATATTGGTACGAGTTAGTGCTATAGACGACAACAGTGTCGGTTGAAGTAACTTTTTCACGATATGAAGTCATTTATTTATGAATACTGTCGTGCCTGAAAATAGGGTGACGACAGTAGTGTTATTTAATAATCATTTGCAAATTTCCATAATGTACATAACAGAACCTAACCGATACAGGGCATACAACTCGAAAGAGTCTTGTCACAATAGGACTGTTCATGATGAATAAATAGTGTCCGAGAGATTTTGAAACTGCCACAAAGCCATACACTGGATGTACTAAGATTTTAGAATTCCACATTAATGCAGCTTGGAGCATTGAAGTACTATCGTGAATGCTTTGATGCATAGCATTGCAGTGCAAACCCATGTTCATTGAATTTATAATGAAAGGAAACAGGTATACGAAAGTTATTGGGTAATGATTTTGAGCTGTAAACCACGACATTGCCTTTGTATTGGGAGTTCAATTTGTTTCATATATGATTGCCTATTCATAGATTGCGTAGCGATAAATGACAAATGAATGCAAAATGTACGGCTATCAATTAAAGCAGCTGCACGCTTAGGAATAATCGCACATTACACTCTTCAAATGATTGGCGATATCAATGTTTTAAGAACCAATGCCTTCGATATCAACTTATACTTTTCGCTAGTTTAAATATTTTACAACCATCTAAAATGAAAATGATGACGTCATCAATGCAGTACGCTTAAGGTGGTAATCACATGCAACAGTCAGAGGGGGCGATGCATAACATACGAATTTTCATTCACGTCTGAGTGTATAAAATCCTATGAACTTTTACATTTAATTATTGGTGCAACAGATAAAATGAGCAACTGTGAAAACCTTACCTATATAGTTCCCTACACATGTATCATCTTTCTCCTAATCTATTTATTGTCTCCAAGGTAAGTATAATCTGCCTCGCCAATTCGTTAAATGAAGGTTGAGAACTGGCATTTTAAGGACTATTGAATTATCAGATAGAAGGAGTCATCGGGGATATCCGACTTGACTGTGAGTACGTCTCAAATGGGAACAATCGCCCGCAACCGCTCCGTATGTATATTAATGCATAATACAAATTGCGCTGATATGACCACAATATGCTTAATGCATGGCCTTACATATAAGATGGATAAGCAATCACATGCAAACTCTTTTCACACTCATTTAGTAAATAATATTGCTGATAGTATATCACTGAGTATCCACTAGGGGGTGACCGGATTGAATTGCAAAAAAATAGCCAATGGTAATAATTGCAGTCGAATTTTATGACATAATCATTTCAAAATCTTTCCAGCAAGAACCCACGTTATCACATTATGATATCATGCTTTCAACTTTGTGTTATGTCATACCTCGATGAATGTTGGTAGTTAAGTAATGTTGTGATAATGTAGCACGTGTACAACAGGTTGCAGTCTGCACTTAAATACTACATATTTAAACCACCCTGCTCATTGCACATTGCGATCTACAGAGTGAAAAATATTTACATTCACGGTACCACATTTTGAATGACCCGTATATGAACTTGTTATTCTATGGATCCACACGTACATACATAAATCGCAATCTCTTATGCAATCCGAATATCTGCAGATGCTGTAAGACACCTCAGTTACAAAAAGGTGTCACGAACAAATATTTAATTATGCTCTCTTAGCAGCAAATTTAATTTGATTTCTTATCATATAAAATCTAAATAAAGCTATCTTGACATCGGAAAAGCACAGATATTCGCAGATTGATTAAAAAAGAAATAATTTATTAATGTAAAATATATTGTGCCAGCAAATACATCAAAACCATATATATTGGCTAGTGGATAATAAAGATTGAGAAAGCATCCTGACTGATATCTAATTCAACAAAGCAGGACTCCCTTGTCGGATATGTGTCATTTGGATGCAATAGCGTTATTCTGTCAGTTGTCACCGATATGAAAGCAGTGGCATAACCCGAAGTATATCGCAAACAGAATATCAAGGGTCAGGAGCAAATGTATCTATACATCAGGAAATCTGAAACACGACAATATTAAGAGTCATCTTGTCCCAGCTTGTGGTTTAATATAGCCAGCGGTCCCACTGGTCCCTGGAATGCGGACTCCGAACGAGATGCTCCTCTTTGGGCAGTCTCATACAGCTGTTTCTGCATCATGGCCAGCGATATCTTATTGCATTGCAAAAAGCCTCTCATTGATATCATCTCATTGGAACCACGCCTGCTACAGTCACTGTCATAGTTGGAATCCACATCAGCCAAATCAATTCCTTTGTTGTGCTTGTGTAAGTGTCCAGGTGTTATCGCATTACGTCGTGGCCTTGGTTTAGGTTTATAACAACATCTACAGTCTAATTTCTTAATCAACCAGTTAAGAAACTGTTTTATCACAATTGATGTCACGTTAAATAAGGAGTATATACAACAACATCCAACCACCAAAAAACAGAAATTGCCAAATCTATATAAATGTACATAATCGTATTCTGCTGCTTGGCTCACGACGTAATCTCCAAAGCCAATAGTTGAAAAAGCCACAAAACAGAAATACAAAGATTCAAAATATGACCATTCTTCTAGAGGTTGGTACATGGCGGAAGCGCAGCAAGCTACAACCGTCGCAGCCAGACAAAGTATTATCATCACCATATAGACCGGGGGTTTCCAACAATCTAGGTTATCATCATCAGATGTTTGGGAGCTTCGTCGGCTTTTCTCGGTACTTTTTGGCCCAAATACACCTTTCCGCCAGAGATGTTTCTCATGAATATAGCGGAGAGTGTAGGCAAGAAAAGTTATTATCCTTTCTAGAAAGAGGTTAAAAAACAGGATTGCTCCGGCACAACCGAGAAAACCGTAGAAAATGAGGACTATGCGACCTCCTAACGTCTGAGGAGTTGTCATTCCAAACCCTGCAATCATAACACTATATTAGGTTTGATCATTTAAAGAAAATACGAATGACGGACTATGAAGTAAGTTATGAACAACCATCAAAACAATCTACAGAGTGAAATGAGACAGATTACTAATAGATCTGCTGTTTGAGTTCAGGCGATTGTGCATCCGTACATAAAATTAGCTGTCCCATTTATAGCCATCATCAACCAAGTGCTGAGCAGCACGTATAGCTAATTAGCATACGGCATGATCGAACGCCCCAGTTTATGTCAAAGGCTACATCAGAAGTATTTCCTTACAAGGATGCATGCAATATGAAGGATTCTTTATACTTCGTCCACAATGTGATACAAAATAGCAGTATTTAACAAAACTATGAACTTGTGTCCACCGCCGTGTATGCCTTAATATTTAATCCATTCTAATCGCTGACACATGTGAGTAATCACTCTGTCGTGTTAATATCAACGGTGGCTTTGTTCCAACACAATAAATAAATGGCACAACGTATTGTTGGCATCGCAATCAAACCACAAAATATTGATCGATGTGTTTAAGGTCGGGAACATAACTTCAAGCTATAAACACCAGGTGTTACTTCATGTTTTTCTATAATCATTATATTGACAGGCCTAACCATTAAATGGATCATTATACACGCTAATGCATAAGCACACATTGTAATTTTAGCTTACCTTTTCAATATAATGATTATAGAAAAACATAAGCTAAAATTACAATGTGTGCTTATGCATTAGCGTGTATAATGATTCATTAAATGGTTAGGCCTGTACTTAATAGCGCGAACTGCCATTGGAACGTACTACTGGTGTTTAGTCATCTCGGTATATTTAACTTGACTCACAACATTTAACGGGCATGTACACTGTCATAATCGAATTTACAGCATCGTTTAGTTCAATTTGATTAATTCTTACTGTATATAGTGCATCGACGATGATGATAACAATGCCGTTCTATGACACGCGCTAGCTGCATTAGTATCTGATCTCTCGCCCATGTCTCATCACCATGTTATAAATGTGATTGAAATTCCACCACGCCCTAATTAGCCATGATGTATTCGTCCATTGGACCTTTGATGCGTACTGGGGCTGAGTACAAAATATTGTGCTCTCACTAGCGACTACTAATAGAACTAACATACACCAGTGTTCCCTCCTGAGACGCCACGTGATTGTTATGTATAGGGATGGGCTTGCTTCTGCTAATGCAAACCTCAGAAGTAAACTAGAAACTTTATAGACTGCTTAGGTTGGCACACACCGAGCATGGATGGCAATAATCATCACACATCTGTCGATTTGTGTATGGTTATTTTTACGCATGGAATCAACCTTTTACATACTTGACATCTGGTATTAAACGACATCTGGATTGCAACTTGTAACAAGACATAAGATGTATTGTCACGGAATACAGGAATACAACGTGGCATTCTGGAATTATACTAAATGAAACAACTTTGTATGAATCATTGATGTATAATTATCCCATAATTCCCGGAACACATATACGCATTGTATCACTTACCTATAGTTGATACGACGGTGCCAACAAAGTAGAATGAGCCGGGGAAATCCCACCGTGGTCTCTTGCCTTTAAGAATACCCGCGGCTGTCGCTGTCTCGTGCAGCTTCAGTAACTCAGCCAACTTGGTAGTATTCACATCAGGATTGTCTTTTATGAACTGTTCTAGGACTTCATAATAGTGACTCCGCATCTGCTTCTCATTGTCGCGTTCGAGAAACATAAAGACTGTAGCGCCGACCAACATATAGATGGTCATGACGATGAAAAGGAGGATGAAGCGAGCATTATCCTCACGAAGATGCAGAATGGCGCAGCATCCTCTGTGGGCCATCACACTGGCTTCATGCCCTCACCTATTGTACTTGATGGTGATAAGTGCCTGTCTGGAAATATCGCTGATACATTAGCGACCTCGCTTTGTCGCCATAGCTTCAGAGGGAATAGTGTTGCTAGTATAGACAGTAACAACGTTAGTTAGGACATTTTGAGCGAAGCATCTCCGTGTATACTCGGATATATGCATTACTTTTCTCCACTTATTCTCTGTTATCCCTACTGCATTTTGGCCAAGCATGTACCCATGGACAGATACCCTTAAATGCAACATACTTTTAAAGATTGATGATAATACAGATCCAGTAGTGAAGCACTCCTTTCCTGAATTCAAATGGTCACAAAACACTGTCTAACAACTAGTTCAAGCGGACGGTATGCGGCGGTTGTGTTTTGACGAAATCTAGTTGCATCACAGGTTGGCATCTAGTAAAGTCCACAACTCAACAGGTAAGCTCAATTATTAGCAATCAAACACAGACACAAGGTATCTCCAAATGTTCACGCTCTGCCTCGTTGACAACAGTTATCCATCGCATGGAGCAGAAAACAGGATTGAAAGCGGCAGCCGCCTGTTACATCGACCACGCCGCCGTCGCTACTGGGACATCCTACACGCGAACAATGCCGACCTGGCCCGAGCAGGGGCGCTGCTGTCTGTTCACTAGCCAATAGCACGACTCGACTCTCATTGTGTACCGATAAGGCTACTGTCAGAGAGCGCTTGACACCTTGGTGGTATTCAACATGGCTGTAGACGTAGCAGAGCCATTCTCGATGGACCTGAGTGTTGCTAGGTCAAACCAATCAGCGGATAAGTACAAATGATGGGCGTTAGCAGGTGAGTAGGACGCTTAGCACACAGAGGCGCTGGTCATCGGGTTGATGGTGGTCAAATAAAACCATCTGTCACCGTACTCCGCCTTGCATTTTACTGCCCCTGGGGAGCTTGATCGAGTATTTGGTCACCGGCTGCGCGCATTTCTACCTCGCTCCAGTGCAGATGTCGCATCTTTGTGCTTTGTCCAATCGAAGCGTGTACTTTGCGGCATTATATACAAACGCATCATAATTGCTTTATAGAAGGTTAGTATCAATTGTAAAGTACGATACCATGGGGTCAGATTGCAGGTATAATTGACCATGTCAAGACAGTCTACATGAGTTAGATAGTTTTATAATCCTACTTTGTATATTAGTGTTGCAGGAAAGTTTAATCGTAAGAAAAGTGTTTCAAACATTCTCATTGTAAAATAGCAGTCAGTGAGAGAGTATTCCATTGAATCAACACAGGACATAGGGCAACCAGGCAGTGCTGTCAATCGGCTTCAAATATTTTGCGAAGCATAAGTCAAAATTCTCTAGAGATTGACATAATACGCGATGTCTACCCCATTGTACGTACTATCCCGTTGTAAGATAATGTTCAAACTAACCTACGCTGCCATGTAAGTCCATATATATATATATATATATATATATATATATATATATATATATATATATATATATATATATAGATATATATATATATAGATAGATATATATATACATAGAGAGAGATATGATATATGTATATATATATATATATATATATATATATATATATATATATATTTATATATATATATATACATATATATATTTATATGTATGTATATATATATATATATCTCTGTATGTATTCTATATATATATATATATATATATATATATATATATATATATATATATATATATATATATATATATATATATATATTTCGTTTGTTGTGATGCAAAAACGTCTGTGATGAAGAGTTGTGTAATACATACACCAACATAGAAATATAAGCATTGTTGAACTATTTAACGTAGTAATGAAGAAGATAACTCTTCGATGGTGAATGATCATATACCACATTTTGTATTACCCTGTTATTACAACACAGCCTGACATGTGTTTGCGCATGTATTCAATATTCTAATTGAAATTACACAATGAGCGGAGAGATGGCAAGCCGGTGCCCGTTTTACACAACATATATCCTGATGATTGATTGCAAATGTCGGCTTCATGTGTAGCCTTAACAACCACATGACACCAGCATACATTTAGAACCACACACCCCTACATCCCCTTTAGCCTCAACAATGTGTTCTCGTAGGTTAATCGTATTAACGGTCAATGTAATTGCAGTAGTCCACCAGAGCATGGAGTCATTATTTCTGAATCTTTTATGAAGCTGTGCGGTTAACCATGGTTGGTGAAACGTGCTAGATGTCATTGCAATAGTGTACCCATAAGAAGACACGGTATTGCATATATTGTTGCAGCTTCGTTGCTTTCTGCGACTAATGACAATGTATGCCAAGGTTTTAGTCCGCATCAATACAAATGTGGCATGGCTGTGCAAGGAAATCTAATCTGCCTTGACAATGTTATGGTTGGTAAAAACAGAGTTGCGTTCGTGAGGAATGCTGTTTGGGAATGTTCAACATGATTCACTTTGATTCCCCTCGACAAATAAATTAGTGGTTAAGCGTCAGCTTATGTTGTCCACAGAACAACAAGCCCTTTTGGACGCAGTTGATAAGATTCCCGTCCATCTCATAGTATTAGTTCAATCAGTATTATGCTTCACGCATATGGAACGGATAAGAGCAATTTGTCGTTTTCTCGAGCTAAAAAA
Source organism: Urechis unicinctus (assembly GCA_034190875.2). Taxonomy (NCBI): domain Eukaryota; kingdom Metazoa; phylum Annelida; class Polychaeta; order Xenopneusta; family Urechidae; genus Urechis; species Urechis unicinctus. The sequence goes on from CM067346.1 coordinate 19,408,485, forward strand.
ACAAAGCAAATAACAAGCAGCAAATCCTAATTGAAGAGCGGAGCAATATATTAATTCAATGGCCTCATCGCCTATTGACGTGAACTACTTTCATCATAACTGTGTGACATGTCTGTGAAGCTTGCAGCTTAAGGGTGGTTGACAGGAAGTATCGGACACTTGTTGAATGCGTTGTTCACGATGCGCAATTCTGGGCTACATCGATATTGAGGCTATCAGCCCATGGTACGGGCCATAATGCATAAGCAACAACGGGGCTTTAGTGACATTTATGGGCCTTCAATTGCCCTTTTGTTATAGATTATTTGCATGCAATCAAAATACTTCCAAACGCCTTAATTCCCAGAACAGCATGATCGGCACTGAAACGCAGTGGATAATAACGCGTAGAGGATTATTATTCTGAATGCCAAATCAAATAGTGCTTTTTCATCTTCCCCATTATTAAACACTGCAAATAGAAGAATCATCTGATCATTGAATACTATATTTCCTAAGCTAAGTCCATGACGATGTCAATAAGTTTACATATTCATCCTATCATTAAGTATAAATAAATTCTGACAATGGTCTCTCAACCAATGTCATTTATTGGAATAAATAGTGTTTATTTTGTGCGACATTGAATAACCAGATCCAGCTTGCTAACAGTCGCCGAACTATCTGCTTGATTGGTCTAATCCGGGCGAACAGATGCTATTTTCATTCGAAACTATTATGGATCGCCCGACAGGGGGCGCTCTACAAATTTAGGCTACTCGGAAAAGGGTTGGTATCATAAGGTTAGCAAGTGGAACCCAAAGCTTGACAACGAATCATACACCAGCGTTCCATTAACCCTCCCTTATCTCATTAAAGTTGCATTTACCGATTAGTCATGGTCTATGTTATTGGATTATTCTTCAATCAACCTCACCAAGCCGCCAACTGCGACATTTGCCACACTGAAGAGTAATTGTATCGGTATGAACTTTAACAATTAACGTGAGTCGCCCGCTCGACCAGCTGACGCGCTAAGAGATGCATTGAGTCCAGGTTTCCTATTTCAATTTTGTAACAGCATCAAGAATATTGGATCTGTAATTGCAGAAACTTCCCCAGTTCATTGTCACTTGCGAGGTTTCGTTTTTCGTGTGATGCATTATGACCAAGCTGTTGTGGCTCGCTCCGTTATGACAGATACCGAAAAATCGAATGGATTCCATTTAACCAAACGCGTAAGTTAATCACTAAAATCAAATTGAGTTCGTTCGAATTAGATTAATTACGGGACGAATGGCTAATTAAAAAAGCTAGCAACGCCACTGTATCATATTAGACACCCCCACTAGTCTTGACTGTAGCATGCAGACTCACTCAAATCCTTGAACTGCAAGTGTAAACTGGGAACCGAATTTTAATCTCCATTGTATGAAGGGATAGACAGCGTTATTTGGTAGCATTTTGCACCATGAATCTCAGTGGAAGTCATCCACGAGAAAAACCGTTTATTCAGACGAATTAAGCATGAACAGAGTATTTCATGTCTCTAACGCTCGATGGAAACCTTATCTTATCATGGGTGATAGTTCTTTGAGTGGCCGACTTTTAACCTATGTTCGTTAAAGCAAACAAACCGATATTGTTTAGATCACAAGCAACGATACTTTGTATAGAATGGGAGTCGGATTTACTAGATCAAGGTTCACAGCTACTTGTCATCAGCGTATACTTGTAAATTGAGGCCAAACGAACAAATTGAGGCCAAGAAGTGGAACACAACACAGCTGGTTGATGTTCCAAATGACACTGATACCGCCTGTGTACACTGTACTTATAACATATAGGACGGAAACCACTTCAATGCATATCCACTCACACCAGCGAGCTTTGCTAGCCTAGAAAGGAGCAACTCGTGATTCACAGTGTCATGTGTGGCCGACAGATCTAGCATTTATATTACACATGATCGACTGCCATGAGAATGCGATGGTGTATCTCTAAAACAGCCTTAGGGCTGTATTTATTTTGCCTCGCACTGATTCAATCGGTTCTTAATTTGATTGCAGAACTATGGTGAAGTAATTTTTAAGCAATGATCTTCTCCAGCGTTTTGGACAAAAATTTACACTTCTAGAGTAGTGGTGTGACGAAAGCTTCTTTCAGTGACGATCGAAATAAAGTTTTCAAATGATTAATATTTTTTGTGTCTTGACAAAGAATCGAAGGGGAAGGTTTAAGTTTTTTGATATCCAACAGCACCCCAGAAAATGAAATTTGACTGATATTTGAAAGACCTCATCTAGCGCATCATTCTGTGATATGGAAGAAGCATGCTCAGTAACACCTCAAGTGATAGGAGTAAGCATTTCGAATTAGTATCATTCTAATGAAATATGATACAACAGATCACACTCGACATTGCTATAACGATCAGCGCAACAAACGATTATGTGTTTATCACATCAACTTATAAAATTATTCCCCATATTCCCAGAATGTATTTAATGCATTAAACTCGCCTCCGCATAGCTACTTAATACCTGTAAATAATAGATACACAAGACTGTAATCACAACATAGTGGCTGCATTTATGACAGCATTTCACCCATACGAAAGATATAAAGCAGCTTTCTTTGTATATTTTATTTCCAGAAACATCGAATCATTTGTCGCCAGCGACTGCGACGTCAAGACAGTAGCATTTGTCTCCCAATTGGATGATGTTTCAAGCAACATTCCTATAAATGAACCGATCAATATAGTTAAGGAAACAATGTGCTATCATCACTCCCTACTTTAAACAGCAAAGTTTGACGTGTTTCGTGGAATAATTCAGTAATTGGTACCAATAATATCATATCTCAAAATACTGGTTTGGAAAATAACATGGAATCAGGTGTAGCATTAGATGACACGTATCGATAACAATTTGTACAGTTAGTTGATCCATATAGCCAAACCATAACATCACCGTCAGCATAATAATTGATATTTTGCTCGATACCAATTTACATATCAAAGAACTAGTATGGAAATATGATAAGAAGTTGAACTAATAACGGCTTAGCAGCGCAAATACCTGGAACTTTGGCCTAGATATGATTGGAAACATTCAAGACATCCCTACTATTAAGTCTGAAAGACGGTACTGCTCCAGATATGGGAGATGTAGGTTCCTTGAGACAGCCCTCAAGTCTCCGCCAGAACCAATCGACAACCTCACATTTTGTGTAGTCTATCAGTGTTAGACATCTCAGCACACTGGGTATCGTATGACTTGCCATAGGTTTGATGAGGACTGGCACCAACTTCTTGCTTTGAAAACCTGCACATCGGAAAACAAACTAATCACAGCCCTCCTTGGATACATCCGCTTAGAGCAGTAATTAGGCACATTAAGTTACAGAAAATAAAGAATTATCGTTCGTAAGTGATTTGCAGTGACATTGACCATTTCACCTTGCGACAGGGATTGGGAAAACTTGGTTTGGAAGTCACATTCAGAACATTTGAGATATTCCGGAGAGAGTAGAATTATTACTTTTCTGCACCTGCAATACAACCAGATCATCATCAGTTATGCACCGGGGATATTATGATTCTGAATTATTTGAGAGGAGACATCCAGGGACTTGGTCCGTTGAATGAATGTCCCAAAATCCGCAACAACAAACACCATAGCACAAACAGCCGTCAAACGAACGTGTTAAACTTATGAGTTCTTGGTCTACAATTGCGGTTGAAGCATCAGTTCGCAGACCTTTCCAATGATAAGTTGAAGGCTAACACAGAGATTTGCATTGGCCTGCAGGTCGCTATCCTTTATGTATGCATAAACCCAAGGGGGACAACCATTATGCCACCAGCTCACCGAAAATCTCGACTAAACCACCTTTAGTCCCGTTTACGAGCCTGGCGTGCCCCATAGGTATTGAGAGCAGACGATCAATGAACTTCCGGGTACAGTAAACTTGCTAAACGGCTAAAATAGCGTTTGAAGTCGAAAAAAGTACCCTTATAGGTGGCAAATGTCTGGGCGGATGGTTTTGATAAGCTAACGAATCACTTACAGTCCTTCTGAAATCTTATGGTAGATGAGTTCTTTTCGTTCTAAGCTACAGCCCACCTGTCAATGAGCTCTGCAACTGCAAAGTACTTATGTGTTCCAGGGAGTAGGTCACGCCGAGGAAGACAAAGCTTGAACCCCCGTATGTTCTCGAGTTGCTCTATCATTTGCTTTACAAAGTACCAATCTCCACTCGAATAGCACACGAAAGCGTCGAAGTATTCTGTCTGACCATCAACAGGGGAAACAAACCAAAAGTATCAAGCGAAGACAGACAGATACATTCAGACCTTTTTCGTCTGGGGGATAAAGTTTTATTATTCACGATAGAGACATTTTCTGTGTGCATTGAGTAGTGATATACCGACCGCTGCCACAGGTTATCCGTTCCTTTTCCGCCATCCCATCAAAAGGCGACACTGCAATGTGAAAACATCAACTCCTTGCACAGTGCACAAAATTGCCTGACTAATTGAGTATTTTTAGCAAATACAATTGTGCGATCATAGTAATGTGTGGAATCGTGCGATATGTGTGTAAAAAAATACATGCGCCGTATCGAGAAGTTTCAGCCAATACCGTTCAGAAGAAACCCACCAGTTCCATCTTGTACCGGCCGCACTTCGTGCACCATTGCATCATGTCGACGTTGCTCCTCTAACCTGAGGTGACTCGCCGCGTCCCTACCTAACCACACCAATACAATAACAGGTTCACCAAGCATCAGCTTCACGCGCAAGTAAAAAACACGTTATCAAAGTGTATATAGCCACGCTAAGAGGTGTGGTGATTTTGAAATTACATGAAATACACGCCCGCCATCAAGTGACGATACCATGACATCACAACAAAAGCACAGACTATATGAGTCACGCGATTAAACATGGTTTAAAGAGACGCTATGATAAAGCAATGCGAGGCGGCTCTTGTGTGGAGTCTTCACCAATTTCCTGGGAATTTTTTTTCTGAACCCTCTTAGCGCAGCTATAAATTCTACGGTGTTGTTACAACACTAAAGGTGTCATCATTGCTACGAGTTCTTGTGTCCCATGATCCCGTTGCCGAACGATCTAGATCTATGGTACCATTCATCGAGTTGCAGAGAAACGAAACAACTCATGGAGGTTCACTGACCAATAGTGGTCATCAGTAGCTCGTCCTCGATGACGTCATATCTCTCCATATCTTTAAGATGGTCAGCTAACTGGCCAATGGTTACATCCGCGCTGTCCAGTCGTCTCAATACCTGCTCCGTGAACTCGCCCATGGGTCGCTCCTTGATTATCTGCAGGTAATAATGATTGCAAAGACCATGAAACAACCATGCATACAAACCCACACATACACACACAGACACAGACACACACGCATATATAAATATATATATATATATTTATATATATATACATACATACATACATATATATATATATCTATATTTGTGTACATATACACTTGTATATAGATAGATATGTCTAAATTCATATATATACATGTACATATGTACATTTATATATACATAAATATATAAATATACATATATATATATATATATATATATATATATATATATAATAACATCTATGTATGTACAGAATAAACATCTATGTATGTACAGATATATAGATATATATATAATATATATATAATATATATATATATATATATATATATATATATATATAAATATACCTATATACATACATGAATATATAAGTATATACAAATATATAAATAAATACATAAACATATGTACATATATATTTAGATATATATATATATATATACATATATATATATATATATATATATATATATATATATATCAATATGTATACATGTTAATTTTAACATGTATATATATGTATGTACATTATATATATATATATATATATATATATATAAATATATATATATGTTTATATATATATATATATATATATATATATATATATATATATATATATATATATATATATATATATATATATATATATATATATATATATATATATATATATATATATATTCAACTGGAATTCAGATCGGGTCCGTACCATAATGACTGTAACCGACAGATAAACAGCAACATCGTAAAACAATTAAAGTTGGAAGTAAACACAGAATAAGAATAAATGTCGTGGGAGTGAATCGATTCATTGCACTGCTGTAATAAATAATTGCAGATAAACTTTCTGATCGTGGTTTGTCAATACATCCCATAACAATACGACAGGGTTAAGATGACCTGGGTTTGTTATAACTAGTATGCAGTCACATCTTCTATTACAGTGATGCCCGGGGATCGGATTAGCATGTTAGGAGGCATGAATATAGGATAACATGTTGATCACACATGACAGACAAGTGTTGTGAGGGCCTAACCTGTATATCTGTGGATCCGAGTCCAAAGAGTTCAGCAAATCCCCGCCAATCCTGCAAATAGCCAGAGCTGCTAAATGTGGTCAGGGATGGATCCAGATGACGACTTAGCAGGGCTCGTGCGCTGCCTTTTACAACTTTCAGACTGACAGAGGCAAACTGGTCCCATATTAAAACCTCTGTACCAGTGGCCATTGTTCTTGGATATTGGCTTGGAATATGTCCTGTCAATATTAAAACCTTCGTCCACTTGTGGTCAGCTTCTGGTAATCCGTTTGACCCATACAAACTCAATATGTAAATGGTCCAAGTTAGATCACTTCGAAGTGATTTGGCTGCAATCTCATTTCAAACCGAAAATGAATGGAGTGCGGCGCGACTTACCGCAACCAAGCACGAAGGTTTGTATAACCGTGAAATAACCATCGACCCGCCACGGTTGCGCATTACGCCAGACCCAAATCAGATAAGCGTCACGCCTTGCTGAATCGGAAAGTTGTCACCTTAACACTCCCTAACACCAACTCTCCTAATACTTCACTGGGAATACAGCCTTCGCAGGTTGGGTGGAAAGTTCCTTATTTGCTGCGACCTTTGGCCTGCATTTATCTTGAGTTTACTTCCTGGTCCAGCAGTTGACAGGTTGGAGGGGGCACTCTCGATTGCTCAGATCTCATTTACTTTCCTCAGAACAAGACTGGGGCTTCATGGGATTTATTATTTTTAACAATTGCATCAAGAGTCGGAACCTCCACAGAGCGAAGCCTTGCATGGTAGTTGTGCAAATATTGGGGGTTTTTTTTGTAATATGACATGACATACCTTCCGCTCAGTAGCCACTGGTGGGATTGCGACTGACTCTCGCAAGCGCCACTCCCCCATGGTTGCGGGTCAGTTCGCCCCCGGGACGGTTCGCCCCCGGGTCAGTTCGCCCCCGGGACGATACGCCCCCGCAATACTACGCCCATGTTTTACAGAAAGGAATATATTGAATACTACATATTTCATTTAATAAAGGAACAGTTTTAATGAATTTATTTATTGATGTATTTATTATCTTGATATGACTTAAATTTAAAACATAATGTCTACCGGTCATCGTCCCCGGATAGAGTGCTGTATGGGCGTTTGGACTCGGCGGGTAGGGCATTTGGCCGGGCAGTCGTCTCGGGACGATATGCCCCTTGAACGAAACGCGTACAGATACAGAGCACCAAAAGAATGTGTGGTATATTTTTATTTATGGCAGTAGCATAATTGGTCACTTATAAAAATCAGTAAAATAATGCAAGAACACGAAGTAAACAGAGGAATACGAACTTAAAGCGCACACAAAAATATATATAACTCAATACGACACGGTCTCTTTATTCAACATTCATAAAACATACATCAAAACAAACCAGTGAAATAAAACAAGACTACGAAATAGATAGAGGAATATTAACTAAAAACGCACACATGCATAAACAACTCAGGCTCTTTATTCAACATTAATAAAACATATGAGACAAGAATATAAGAATAAAGGAATACGAACTAAAAGCGCACACATGCATACATATAACTCAATACAACCTGGGCTCTTTATTCAACATTCATAAAACATACATCAAAACAAACATGATACAAGTCGGACTTTACATTCATACAATTACGCAATTGCATTTTGAAAGATGGAGTAGATAGGCTGAGCACGTGGATACGATCAAAGTGCTCTGCGACGTGACACGTAGTGAGTTCTGAGCGGGAAGTGTCATGAGTACAAAGCACATCACGACGTGACACTTGGGGAGATGTGAGCGGGAAGCTAACGTCCAGGTGCGAGGGTTTGCCTTCCCCTGGGCCCAGGCGGTATGGAGGAAGGTCCAGTTGTTTGCCTTCGTACGGCATACACTGAAGACCCTGCTGTTTGCAAGAAGATACGCCGTCTCCTCTCTCTCCTCTTCCTTCCAGCGGAACACATCGAGCCTGCGTTCAAGAAACTTCAAGACCGGACCATCAACGACAGACTGCAGGAGCTCTTCGTTTACGGTCCAGGATTTTGGCCTTCGTACGGCATACACTGAGGACCCTGCTGTTTGCATGATGATACGCCGTCTCCTCTCTCTCTCCTTCCTTCCAGCGTAACACATCGAGCCTGCGTTCAAGAAACTTCAAGACCGGACCATCAACGACAGAGTGCAGGAGCTTTCGTCTACGTTTCGACCACCTTGCTCATATCAACTACCTGGGACATCGCCAGTTGGAGTGCGTTTCGACCATCAGGACCAACAACGACGTCGAAGGATGGCACACCAGGGTGAACTCAAGGGCTGGAGGTTGCCAAATGAACTTCTACAAGCTGCTCACCATCCTCCACGAAGAAGCCCTCCTGGTTTCCATTCAAGTCCAACTGGTGTCAGAAGGAAAGCTCCGTCGACATCAACGAAAGAAGTTCGCATATCTGCAAGGGAAGATAACCAAGCTGTGGGACGACTACGAGGCCAAGAACAATCAGCTTCTCCGTGCCTGCGGTAGAGTGTATGCTCCTGTGTAGTATCATGTATGCTTTTAGTTCATATACCACTATTTACGTATTCTTGTATTCTTGTCATGTATGTTTTATGAATGTTGAATAAAAAGCCCGTGTCGTATTGAGTTATATGTATTTTTGTGTGCGCTTTAAGTTCGTATTCCTCTATTTACATGTTTTATTTTACTGATTTTTATAAGTGATCAATTATAACATATGCTACTGCCATAAATAAAATATTACCACACATTCTTCTGGACATATTAAATGAAATATGTAGCAATCAATATATTCCTTTCTGTAAAACATAGTCGCAGCATTGCGGGGGCGAACTGACCCGGGGGCGAACTGTCCCAGCGAGGGCGAACTGACCCGAGAGCGAACTGTCCCACCGGAGGCGAACTGACCCGGGGGCGAACCGTCCCGGGGGCGAAGTGACCCGATACCCTCCCCCATATATGGA
>CM067346.1:19422893-19432893 GCA_034190875.2 Urechis unicinctus
CTCGGCAATCGCTGAATATTTCACTGTGCCACCAAGAAGATCTCTGCTAGGTATACAGAGTTTCACTTTCTTTTCATATTCCAAATGAGGCAACATATATTGCACAAAATCAAAGTCACCTGGTGCATAGCATACAAAGGCATGGAAATATTCCTTCCGGTGGACATCTGCAACCAAATCAATCATAGAATGGGAACCCAATTGCATTTTCGCGTGTTTAGTCTGTCATTGAAATACGAATTGCAGGTTTGTTCACATATCTATAGACATGAAAGTGAGCTTAGCCACTTACTATCTCCAAGCGTGAATAATGACGGATCAACAATGATGTCATCAGCAGATGAAGCTGCACACAAGATGACGTCAGGAAGGTTCACATCAGAATGAATACAAACAACTGATTTCCAAATATCTTGCCATTTATTAGCATTTATTTGCTCTAAACAGTTCAATGCTTGTGATGCAAGTCTCAAACATGTGATAAATTAGGACAGTACCAATTGGAACTTGTGCAGGTTGTACCTCATTAAGTCTCCGATCTTCATTGAAGAATGCAACGTCCTGAACTATATATATATATATAAATATATATATATAGAGAGAGAGATAGATATATAGAGATATATATAGAGAGAGAGAGAGATATAGAGGGAGATAGAGATATAGAGAGATATACAGAGAGAGAGACAGATAGAGATATTAGAGATAAATAGAGAGAGATATATATATCCATAGAGATAGAGATTATATATATATATATATATATATATATATAAATCTCTCTATATATATATATATCTATATATATTATATATACTTTATATATATATATATTTATATATATATTATAAATATATATATGGTCGTGTTTGAAATGAAATGATCCTTGTGATATGAGCTTGCATATATATAGTTTATATATATATATATATATATATTATATATATATATATATATATATATATATGTATGTATGTTTATACTGTGAAATATATCCTTGTGATATGAGATATTTATATATATATATATATATTATATATATATATATTTATATATTTATATATATATATATATATAGATCTTATATATATATGTATGCTATATATATATATATGTATATATATATCTATTATATATATATATATATATATATATATATATTATATATATATATATCTGATATATATATCTATCTATATATATATATATATATGGTCGTGTTTGAAATGAAATGATCCTTGTGATATGAGCTTGCATATATATTCTGTTATTTATATATATATGATATTGCAAATATATATATATATATATGCATATATATATATGTATATATATATATGTATATATCTATATATATATATGTTATATATATACTGTTATATATATATATATATATATTTAAATATATATATGTATATATATATGCATATATATATATAAGTATATTTATGCAAGCTCAAATCACAAGGATCATTTCATTTAAATCACGACCATTGCAGTGTAGTAGTTTTGAAGTTAGCCGCAGTGAAACCCATTACAGGGTGTTGGATCTGATACGCGAAACCATTAAATATTATCGAAACAAAATAATAATGATTTAGCATGGCTTAATTGCCTTGGTCAATAGTTTCGTTAGATTTACAGGTGATGCCACAACAATCACATCATCTGCACCCTTTTACTAACCAATTCTCTGCAGAAGTAACTCATCCTCCAATATGTCATATCTCTCCATCTCGTTGAAGTAATAAACCAGCTGACCAATCGTCTTTTTCTGAACTGATAATTTCTTCATCACTTGTTCCGTGTATTCTCCCCCTAGGCGTTCTCTGATAATCTGCACGACATACAAAAATGCACTAGCTCTTCTGAAGGAGCCTGATAACAACAAGGTAATCGTACCGGGTGCTGGTCTGTTGGGTTCACGTGCACCTCAGATGCAGAAGGCTGGTTATCTAATAACATTACTGTTTATTGTTCTTCAATAACTATTACATAACATTGTATTTGCCATGTTGTGCATCAGGAAATGGCGGTCTGTCTAACTTATATTTATAAATACGGGCCTCATGCGCATTTATTAAGTTTATCCTGATAGTTTGTTAGGATATTGTTCACATAATAAAGTATGTAACCAAATTTAATCATTCATCTGATAGGAGCTGAAGTGTACAAAGTTACGGGGCCAACCATATTAACCTTCTTCTTTTGGCAAAACACGAGTTGCGTCCATCTGTCGGGGTATCATTGTATTTTATACAAAACAAACAACACATTTTCGTACCTACAGACTTGTTAGCTATAGAAATGAAGATATATAAAGCAAAACTGAGAACAGCCAAACCAAAATATTAACTGATCTAAAAAATGGGCAACATGTCCCCGGCACATTTATGATATAACCGATAATAAAAGCATTAAGGATCATCCACCTGAACACCAGGTTCTTACCATAAACATCGCCCACTTAAATTGACTCTCAGATTTTTTATTCATGAACGTAAGAAATGTGGTGTAATCACTCGCCTGTATATCAGTGGCATCGAGCCCCTAGAGTTCGGCGAGTCCTCGCCCATCCTGCAGGTATCCATTACTGCTGAGCGTGGACAGAGATGGGTCCAAATGACGACTTAAAGTGCCTATGACACCTAAAATATGATTTTTAAGTGTAAACTGAACAAATCGATGCGGATCGAATGGTGTTGGAGTTTTTGGCCTCCGATGTATAATAAAAGAGATATTAAACGTTCTTTGGAGTGAAGCGGCATTTTGTGCGTGAGCTGAGGTCAACCGGAAATGACGCAGAAACGTGAACCCAGTTTCTGCAGCCCATGTCAGCTTCCATAGATGCGCTGTCTCTGTCAGAGCCGGAGTTTCTTTGCCTACTATAAAACCCACGTGTCAACCGTGAATTTATATCTTGTTTAGTCTGGATCAATCATGCCACAACGCTGCGTGGCCGCGAATTGTTCGAACATTTCTTCGGAAAGCGTTCGATTATTCAGTTTTCCTCGGGTGGAGAAGTTGCGTGAGCAATGGATATCGCAAGTGCGGCGTACAAAGGCAGATTGGCCGAGACAGACAACCTACTCCCGTTTGTGTAGCGAGCATTTTGGACCGGAATGTTTTGACCAGGCACTTGCAGTGAAAGAAGCTCTCGGATTTGGGTACAAATATTCCCGAAATATTCTGTTCCTACCATATTCAAGAGAGGTTGCACGGATTCGCCACCAGTCAGAAAGTCTAAGGCAGTGGAGAAAAGGGAGCACCAAAAGGTAAGCTGACATATTGCCAAAATCTCTTAGATGTTTACTTTTTCCATAATTTTGTTCTATAAACAAGGACTTTGTTCTGATTATCAGGCTGTGGAGACATTGTTGTTAGACTCACCTCTCCAGGAAAAAGAAAATGACTGTGGTCCTGCTCTGGTGATCCTTAAATATCCTCCATGCTTGATATATACATATAATTTTTGTGAATTGGAACATGATTTTTATCAGGATGTAAAGGATGCAAGCACCTCTGCAAGTATACCTCGCGCTTGCAGGACAATGGGCATCCTATTTAAACCAAAATCCAGGGAAGCAGGTGACTTCAGTGGAATTTCTCTTCTGTGTTCTATCACATATAAATTATGCTTGAAAATTTATGATGCTCTATGGCCTTTTTCTGATATATGATTAACAGTAGCAATGTGTTGTTAAAAGCTGTGCAGACTCATGTGAGCACCACAGTCACAACATCATCTCAGACCCATGAAACATTCTTCCCATTGTGGGATGAGATGGAGAATGAGTGCTATGTACAAGGGGAGAGAATGGACCAGGACACAGATCCTGACTACATCCCCTCAGACATAGATGATGATGTGGACATCAATGACGAGAGGCCTTTGATTGAAAATGATGAAACAGATTCTTTGGACATTATTGAGGAAAGAAAATATATAGTTTTTTGGTCTTCACTGCAGACTCTATTTGCTCTTTGTGTGTGCAGATTTTGCAGTGCCACTGGGTTAGCTAAATCCAAGCGGGAGGTTGGCACATTAGTAGCTGTCACCTTGAGATGCACCAGCTGTACTAAATCTGTTGTCTGGAATAGCCAGCCCTATGTCGGTAAAATTCCAGCAGGAAAATTAACGGGAATCCTCTACAGCGGTGCTCTCATTTCCAAGACCATGAGGGTTCTCAAGCACATGGGTATCGCTTGCTATTCTCTGCGAACATTCTTCCGCCACCAAAAACATATTTTAATCCAATCAGTCAGGCATGTCTGGCAGGAGCGTCAACAATGGTTGTTTGCAGCCCTTCAGGCAGAAAACCGGGGACTTGTTCTAGGGGGGTGACGGGCGCGCAGACAGTCCAGGGCACAGTGCCAAGTATGGGACATACACTTTGATGGAGATGGAAGCAATGGCTGTAATATATGTAGAACTTGTACAGGTACCTTCTTTCATATGTTGATTCTATATCTTTTATGTTACAAATGGTATAAAATGTGTAGGTGGCTCAACTAAAGGCCATCAACCTTACCAAGGTACTTAGGCTGATATCACATTTTTGCTGTAGAGTAATCAATGTGGTGGGAGCTACCACATGGAAAAGGCTGGACTTGCCCTAGGGTTGCAGAAACTGGATGAAAACTACTTAGATGTTGAGACGCTCATAACGGACCGCCACCCGCAAATTGCCAAGTTTAGCCAAGAGGAGCACCCAGGCATCACTCATGAATTTGACATTTGGCATGTTGCTAATGGTAAATATTTCAAATTATATTTTTGTAAAAGGATAATGAACTGTGCAATGCTATTGCTTCACGAGCCTCTGCATATTTCAGGCATCAAAATGAAATTGAAGGCAGTGGCCAGAGGTAAAGATCTGGCGGATATTCAAACGTGGATGCCGAACATTGTGAACCACCTGAACTGGAGTGTAGTGTCAAGCACCCCTGGAAATGGACAGCTGGTGTTGGACAAGTGGTTCTCACTCCTTGACCACATTCAAAATATTCATTCTGGGTTCGGTGGTCTGTTCCACCTGTCTTCATGGGCCTTTGACTGGTCGCGAGAGACGCAAAAGGTGGATCAAGCCAGGTGATACAACATATCATTGTAGAGTTCAGACTAAAAAGACCACAAGTTCCTTTAATTTCCTTGAAACACAAAAAAAATCTTACAGTTAAGGCGTGCCATGGAATTGGGAAAAAAATATCACCAACAAGAGATTGTGTAAGGACATCAAGAGACTATCAAGCAATGCCCAGACCTCCTACATAGAGGCTTTCCACAGACTTCTGATCCAGTTTGTTCCAAAAACCTATGTTTTCAGTTACCCTGGTCTGCTTTGCCGGTAAATCTTTCAACTATCCCAGTCTGCTTAGCTTAAAAGTTGGTAACTATTTAGCTTTTACCCTTCTTTCAAATGTAGGATTGTTTTTGACAAGTGGATCCATAAACAAAAACAAAGTGGAATAAACAAGCTGTTTAATTTCATGAAGTTTCTTTCCTCACGTTATTCATTCTACTCATGATTAAAGTTAATTTACTGCTGAATCCAACTTATCACAAAACATCCAATAAATCAAACATGAGAAGCACAAACTTATCCTATTTCAAATTGATAGAAAGGTTCATAAATGATTTCAGATCAATCATTGCAACTATGCATTTCAATGAAAATGCTGGACGCCAACAAAGAATAACAGCGCAGGGTGAGGACATGTACAGCCTCCACTACCCCAAACACAAGGGAGGAGGTCACACAGTGAGGAAAGTGCTAAATGATCCAACTTATGGTAGGGATTGCTTCTAAATTTCACTTTTATGTGAAAATTATAATCTGTTATCTCAAATGAACAACTAACACATATATACAATACAGGCTATGTAGAAGATCTTTTGGCAACAACAGTCAGCATATGCAAGGCCAGTGACATAAATGATGAGGAGATGGAATCACTGGAGATCCCACCCAATCTCAACTCCACCTTCGAGATCCCAGAAAAGCACCAAGCAGTCGATCAGTTCCACTCACGCTTCTCTAAGTGCTAGTTTCATATCCCACATAATTGTTTGACTCATCTGGAAATGTTTTTCGTATAACTGATGTCACACAGGGTTGTATAGGGATACGATTTTTCGTTCCTAGATAATGGTAGCACCATCCGATAAACTGTCTGTATCCAGTGTAACGCTTCCATCTGTAACACGCAACCATACACAAACCCTTAAACATCTTTACAGGGCTGAATAAATATTATATTTTAACCCATACATTGATTTGATGATTGAGTCACAAAAATAGTGTTATCCTGGTATAAACTGTATTGATAATTCAGTCTGAATTGAAAACGTCATACATTTGAGTACAAATGAACCAGTAGTTTGGGGAATTTTTTTAGCATAAATTTATAATTTTGTGTTTGTTGTCTGTCAATACTTACTTGTTTCCCTTGTATGGACCATGATGCTGCTTGTAGGCGTAGTACGCTGTCTCCAACATATCTTCATTGAGACATAGAGCATTAAAATTTGGATGCTGTGTCACACATTTAATTTCTGGTAAATTTTCTATTTTAACCATCACTTTCTTGCTCCAATGGGGTCAGGGGAAGAATTGTAAAGTTCCACACAGCAGACACTTTCCCTGACAGTTGGCATGGTTAAGCAGCCTCCACATTGACACCTGAAACCAGGGTTTCAAAAACCTATCAAATAAATGCCAGACTCTGTCTAAGCCTAAGATTTTTCGCCATGTTCGTTGGCGACTAAAAACCACATTGAATAACACCAAGAAAAACGATATCAAATGATAAAAATATTCTTCATTTATAATATAAAATCCAAAGAAAAGAATCTTGCAGTGATTACAATTCCAATGTTCGGATTATCGCTTCTCGAAACACGTGAATCAGTCCTGCCACTGTCAGATTCGCTGGCGCTGTTTTCGGACAGATATGGTTCGAATCTGTACGACACAATACCAGCTACATCCTCTGTATTTGATGCTCAAACATTTGAAGCTCTTCAACCCAAAACTCCATCGTGAAATCGTCCAACTCAAATACATCGCTCTCCGAAACATTCGCCATTGTTTACGTGAAAACTGCGGACCTGTCGGTGACGAGTTCCTCAAGTGACGTCACGGAGTGCTGGGCCGAAAATTTGGAAAATGGCGGCGGGTGCCGAAAAATCAATACCGAAATTTCAATTTACGTTAGGTTCGGGTGACTTGTTCGGAAATTGAACCACAAAAACAGAGTAAATGCAACTTTGTCTTTCATTCGGTTTCATAAAAATAATGATGGAAATTTGGTGTCATAGGCACTTCAACATTACTCGTGAACTGCTATTCACAGCTGCCAAACTGTCCGACGTGAACTCATCCCAGGAAACCCCGACCTGGGCTTCGGCCATGGTGGAATAATAAACCACAAGACAAAGATTCTTATCAGTAGTAACCTCCTAAGGCGTAAACACAAGCAGACTTTGATCATAGATACGAACCATAAAGAGTACAATCCCTTGATTCGTCACTGAAGATATCCACTACAGAGGTGTATGCTCATTCGAATAACGAGGCTCCAAACAGTTAGGTAAGCACCGAAAATATCCAGAGCGTCATATCCTTGTCATAATGTACGTGAACAGCGTGCCCTCCATCAACGTTCCGTTTGGGCGGTTAAATGGGCAAAAGCGCTTCTCCGAATTTAAATGAGAGTTTACATGCCTTCATGGGTTTGTTATCTTTGAGCATTGAAGTAGGCTTGGGAAAACATTGTGGACTTTTCTTTTAAATGAACTCTTCACGTATTGTGGAGTAGATATGTCGGTGGTTTAAAGAAGAGCCGTGGTCTGCTGTTAACAGTTGAAGAACATATGTAGATCAATGAACCATATTTCTTCGCCTCACAACTGGGACAGTGGATGATTTCATTTTCTGTACGATTCAGTTACCTGTGAGGAGGTGTGTCATGTTTATGCTTGGAGGGGACACTTGTAACTAGGTAACGCAAAGTGGGTGATGTAAATAATGTATCGGCCGTCCCCTCGTTTGTTTTGTTCCAGCAAATATATATCTATTTATGGTGGTACTTCCAACATGGGGCCCCTAGCAATGTGTTTATGACCCACATTAGATTAGCCTAATAATTCGCTTTTGCTATTATTAATCCAACAAGGGGATCAGACACCCATTTAGCTGTAAATAACGCAGAATGAGCCAGTGTAGTTTTCTATGTATTTAGCGGTATATTAGGCGTATATACCTTTCAGTCAAACGATATTGGATTTTGTAGTTCTTGCTATTTATTTAGCATACTTTTAACGGAGAGGATGCGTTCGGTATATGCTACTGTTATTTGTGTAGCATACTTTTGCTCAAATTATTTAGATCATAGTTGGCTAAGTATCGTTCAGGTTATTATATGCTTCTCTGGCTTGTGCATGATTACAACCTTCGTACTATTATTTTCGTGTAGAAAACCCATAGCCTGGCAAATGCTGTTGGTGTGTTGGCAAGGTTTTCCTGACATGCAATGATACTTTGTATAGATTGTGAGTAGGAATCAAGGTTCACAGAAGGTCATAGCTACTTGTCATCAGCGTATTCTTGTGTATTGAGGCAAAACAAATGCTCATTGCCTCCAGCAGATACTGTACACACAGTAAACGAAATGGCGCCAAGAAATGGAACACCACACAGTTGGTTAATTTTTCAGATGACACTTATACCGCCTGTGTACACTGTACTTTTAACATATAGGACGGAAAACCACTTCAAAGAATATCCACTCACACCAGCGGGTGTTTCCAGCCTGGAAAGGAGTGACTCGTGATTCACAGTGTCACATGTAGCCAACAGAGCTAGCATTCATATTACACAGGTCTGGCCATGATCGACTGCCATGAGAAAGTCATTGTGTAACCCTTAAACGACCGTCTCAAGGCTGGAATTTTCTGCTGTGCGCTGATTCAATCGGTTCTTAATGTTTGATTGGAGATAATTGGTACAATCCAGTGCTTTGGACGAAAATGTTGCATTGGATAAAGGGCGTTATCTGTACGAATCTTCGGTTTGAAGGGAGCAGAAGTGTGACGAGAGCTTGTTTCGGCGACGATTGAATTGTACAATTTTCAAAAGGTTAATAATTTTTGTCTCAGAACATAGAATGGAATGGGGAAGATTTTTTGGCTAATCGAAGTATTTGATGGCTAAAAGCACATTAGGAAGTGAAATTTGAAAGTGGAGTTTGAGACCCTGACAGGTTCCTCTAATCACATCTGAGGCAGCATTATGTTAATGGAGCATTATACTAATTGAGGAGATGTGGAGGAAGATGCATGTTCAATAACACCTCACTGATAGGAGTAAGCCTTCTTACTTAGTATCATATACTCGTCATTAGTTTGACGCTCAACAAACAACGATGTGCTCAGCACGACAACTTTACAATTCTTCCCCTGACCCCATTGGGCTCGTTCACGCAGTTACTTAATATCTGTAAATAATAAATACACAAGGCTGTATTCACCATATAGATATCAATTGGGCTCCTTTGTGCATTTTATTTACAGAAACATGATAGAAGGTGACAAAAAACGAAAACAATATTCCAATTATTACATCACGATCAGTTAGTTGATCCACACAGCCAAACCATAACGTCACCATGAGCATAAGAATTGAAATTTATCTTGATACAAAACTACATATCAAAGAGCTAGTATGGAAAGATGATAACAAGTTGTACAAATAACGGCTTAGCAGAGTAAATGCCTGGAACTTAGGCCTAGATATGATTGGAAACATTCAAGACATCCCTACTGTTGAGTCTGAATATCGGCACTGGTCCGGATATGGGAGAAGTAGGTTCCTTGAGACAGCCCTCAAGTCTCCGCCAGAACCAATCGACAACCTCACATTTGGTGTAGTCTATCGGTGTTAGACATCTCAGCACACTGGGTATCTTATGACTTGCCATAGGTTTGATGAGGACTGGC
>CM067346.1:19437893-19492893 GCA_034190875.2 Urechis unicinctus
GGAATACAGTTACCACGGTTAAGGACGTTCGAGTTCAGAAAAATCAGAGTAATTTATTTCAATAGGCATGGTAATGCTAGAAATGCGTCCCGATTCCACGAAGAGAGCAATGGACAGCCTAGCCGGCTGAGCAGGAAGTACTCTCTTTAAGGTCACGACATCACTACATAAATTAAACGGGTCATGCAAATTTATCTAATGACCAAATGCAGAAGACGGCCCCAGACGTCCAAAATGACGAAAACATACAACAACCGAACACGGGCCTGCAGCAATGGTACTACGGTCATAAGTGAGTGGTAATGCTCAACACGTCTTGGTTACTTAATACTCCACGCTGTCCATCCCCGGGCTCACAGGGGAGAGGTGTCTCGAGACACCTCACGAATCTTTGCCAAAACTTGCTGTGGACACAAGTGGTGTAATCGATGATGGTGAGGCATCGCAGCATACTAGGCACCTGATCTCTTGTCATCGGCTTGACAATAATAGGAACCAGTTTCCTATTACGATACGCTGTAAAGTGACACATAAATAAATCGTCCATTGTATTGATTACCGACATAAAAACAGCGCTTATCCATATCATAAATAACCTCCCCCACCCCACCATTTTTACCCCTTAAACCGGAAGTAATGTACAGTATGCCCTTTACTCAACAGATATTTGTAGACAAACTGTTGCTTTACACACATAAACACACACTACACAGTGAGTGAGTGAGTGAGTGATCGAGTGAGTGAGTGAGTGAGTGAGTGAGTGAGTGAGTGAGTGAGTGAGTGAGTGAGTGAGTGAGTGAGAGAGTGAGTGAGTGAGTGAGTGAGTGAGAGAGTGAGTGAGTGAGTGAGTGAGTGAGTGAGTGAGTGAGTGAGTGAGTGAGTGAGTGAGTGAGTGAGTGAGTGAGTGAGTGAGTGAGTGAGTGAGTGAGTGAGTGAGTGAGTGAGTGAGTGAGTGAGTGAGTGAGTGAGTGAGTGAGTGAGTGAGTGGGTAAGTGAGTCAGTCAGTCAGTCAGTCAGTCAGTGCGAACCCACTTGGACACAGTGAATGTGTGAACTTTGTCTGAAAGTCACACTCGTCACTTTGTAGATACTCTGTGGATAGCAAAACAAGCACTCGACGGCATCTGTTAACACACGGATCATCATGGCTATTGTTTGACTCGATGCGCATTATGTATCATAATAGGTCATGCATCTTTTGTGTAAATCCAGACTCATCCAATGGCAGATTAACACACAATTGTTAATATAATTGTGAGAGCAAAATTTAAGGTTATGACAGCCAAATTATGAAGAACAGCAATATATTCAATGACAAATCTGGTAGTAACCTGTGAAATTAGTTACATTTGGAATGCACACATATATTTTACACTGCCTTGAATTAAATATTGGGAGTACATATATTCAGTGATTACACATTACATTTAATGTATGAACACATATTTGTTTTTATATGTATATGCGTATATATATGTATATGCGTGTATATAAATATATATATATATGTGCATGTGTACATATATATATATATATATATATATATATATATATATATATATATATATATATATATATATATATATATATATATACAAATGTATATATTTATGAGTTTGTGTGAATGTGCGTATGTATGTGTGTGTGTGAATAATGTGGAATGGGTACATTACCTGTGTTCTATAAGCTCAGCAATCGCTGAATATTTCACTGTGCCACCAAGAAGATCTCTGCTAGGTATACAGAGTTTCAATTTCTTTTCATCTTCCAAATGAGTCAACATTTCTTGCACAAAATCAAAGTCACCCGGTGCGTAACAAACAAAGGCATGGAAATATTCCTTCCGTTTGACATCTGCAATCAAATCAATCATAGAATGGGAACCCTTTGCATATTCGCATGTTTCGTCTGTCATTAAAATATAAAAGGCAGGTTTGTTCACGTATCTAGAGACATGAAAGTGATCTAAGCTACTTACCATCTCCAAGGGTGAGTAATCGCAAATCAAGTAGGATGTCATCAGCAGATGAAGCTGAACACCAAATGAAAATCAGGCCAGTTCTCACCAGAAGGAATACAAACAACTGATCGCCAAATATCTTGTCATGTAGCATTTATTTGATACAAGCAGTACAATGCTTACGACACAGGTCTTATCTATTGGCAACGATAACACATGTGAAAATAAAGACAGTACCAGTTGGAACTTGTACAGGTTGTATCTCATCAAGTCTCCGATTTTCATTGAACAGCACCACGTCCTGACCTATATATATATATACATATATTTATAAATATATATATATATATATATATATATATATATATATATATATATATATATATATATATACATTAATATATATAAATATATGTATATATGTATGTATATATATATATATATCTACGTATACCTATATATATATATATATATATATATATATATATATATATATATATATATATATATATATATATATGCAAGCTCATATCATATCACACCCTTGTGATATGAGTTTATATATATATATATATATATATATATATATATATATATATATATATATATATATATATATATATATATATATATATGCAAGATCATATCACAAGGATCATTTCAATTTAATCAATACCATTGCAGTAAATTAGTTTTATAGTTAGCCGCAGTGAAACCCATTACAGGGTGTTGGATCTGATACGCGAAACTATAATATATTATCGAAACAAAAACAATCACCGCTTAATTGCCTTGGTCAATAGTTTCGTTAGACTAACAGGTGACGCCACAACAATCACATCATCTGCACCCTTTTACTAACCAAAACTCCGCAGAAGTAACTCATCCTCCAATATGTCATATCTCTCCATCTCGTTGAAGTAATCAACCAGCTGACCAATCGTCTTTTTCTGAACTGATAATTTCTTCATCACTTGTTCCGTGTATTCTCCCCCTGGGCGTTCTCTGATAATCTGCACGGCATACAAAAATGCACTCGCTCTTCAAAAGGAGCCTGATAACAACAAGGTAATCGAACCGGGTGCTGGTCTGTTGGGTTCACGTGCACCTCTGATGCAGAAGGCTGGTTATCTATTAACATTACTGTTTATTGTTGTTTAATAACTGTTACATAACATTGTATTTGCCATGTTGTGCAACAGGAAATGGCGGTCTGTCTAAGTTATATTTTAGGCTTACATGGACCTGCACGTTGGAAATAAGGACAGCCAAAATGTTTTTAAATTGATTTTCTGTTATTTATAAATACGGGCCTCATGCGCATTTATTAAGTTTATCCTGATAGTTCGTTAGGATATTGTTCACATAATAAAGTATGTAACCAAATTTAATTATTCATCAGCTAGGAGTTGAGGTGGACAAAGGTACGGGGCCAATCATACTAAACTTCTTCTTTTGGCATACACAAGTTGGTCCATCTGCCTGGGTATTATTGTCTTTTATACAGAACAAACAACCCATTATCGTACCTACAGACTTGTTAGCTAGGGGAACAAAAATATAGAGCAAAACTGAGAATAGCCCAGCTAAAATATAAACTTATCTAAATAAACGGCAACATGTTCCCTGACACATTAATGATATAACCGATGATAGAAGCATTTAGGTTTTCTACCTGAACACCAGGTTCTTACCATAGACATCGCCCACTTAAATTGATTTTCTATTCATGAACGTACGAAATGTTGTGTAATCACTCGCCTGTATGTCAGTGGCATCGAGCCCCACGAGTTCGGCGAGTCCTCGCCAATCCTGCAGGTATCCATTGCTGCTGAGCGTGGACAGAGATGGGTCCAAATGACGACTTAACATTACTCGTGAACTGCTATTGACAGCTGCGAAACTGACCGACGCGAACTTATCCCAGGAAACCCCGACCTGGGCTTCGGCCATGGTGTAATAATATACCACAACACAAAGATTTTTATCAGCAGTAAATTCTAAGGCGTAAACACAAGCAGACTGTGATCATAGATACGAATCATAAAGAGTACAATCTTTTGATTCGTCACTGAAGACATCCACTACAGAGGTGTGTGATCACTCGAATAACGAATTTCTTTATAGTTACGTTAGTACAGAAAATATTCAGAGCGTTACATCCTTGTCATAATGTACGTGAACAGTGAGGCAGTGCCCTCCATCAACGTCCCGTTTAAGCGGTTGAATGGGCAAAAGCGCTTCTCCGACTTTAACTGAGAGTTTACATGCCTTCATAGGTTTGTTATCTTTAAGCATTGAAGTAGGCTTGGGAAAACATTGTGGACTCTTCACGTATTGTGGAGTAGATAGATATGTCGGTGGTTTAATGAAGAGCCGTGGTCTGCTGTTAACAGCTGAAGAAGCTCAGATGTACATCAATGAACCAAATTTCTTCGCCTCACAACTGGGATAGTGGACGGTTTGTCATTTTCTGTACGATTCAGTTACCTGTGAGGAGTGTGTCATACTTACGCTTGGAGGGGGCACTTGTAAGTAGGTAACGCAAAGAGGGTGATGTAAATAATGTATCGGCCGTCCCCTCGTTTGTTTTGTTCCAGTAAATATATATCTATTTGTGGTGGTACTTCCAGCATGGGGCCCCTAGCAATGTGTATTTGACCCACATTAGGTTAGCCTAAAATCCGCTTTTGCTATTATTAATCCAACAAGGGGACCAGACACCCATTTAGCTGTAAATAACGCAGAATGAGCTGGTGTAGTTTTTTTATGTATTTAGCGGTATATTAGGCGTATATACCTTTCAGTCAAACGATATTGGATTTTGTAGTTCTTGCGATTTATTAAGCATACTTTTAACTGAGTGGATGCGTTTAGTATATACTGCTGTTATTTGTGTAGCATACATTTGCTCAAATGATTAAGCTCATAGTTAGTTAGGTTTCATTCAGATTATTATATTTTTTTGTTTCTCTGGCTTGTGCATGATTACAACCTTCGTACTATTTTTTTCGTGTAGAAAACCCATAGCCTGGCAAATGCTGTTGGTGTGTTGGCAAATACTGTGGTTTTGACGTTGTTGAGTCTGTGCCTCTGAATACCTATACTTGTGTACCAATCAGAGCTATAATCAAATTGAGAACAATGTAATATGTTCTAGAGTCCACTTCAGCTGCCTCAATTTCCACTAGTGACAACTCTTGAATGGATTCTTCTGCCTGAAACACATATGATATTGCCATTTAATCATAATAATTATGACAGATTGTAAATGTAAAGTATGCTTTGTTTTCAAAAATAAATTTCTGGTTTCATAGACTATTTGTGATGAAAAACAACTATTGAAAATACCTTTTCCTGTTGAATGTCTTCTCGATAAGCTTTGGATGACTGCAAAATAGTGTTAGTCCTGTTCCTGGATTTTGATGTCTTTTCAGACTAGGTAGTTTCCGTGTGGTGATCAAGTCTGGCTTAATATGATTCCAACCTCCATTTATTTTCCAGGTGACCACAACTTACCATAAATTTTCTGTCATGCCCATCAACAGCAAGCCTGTTGACAGCCATCTTTCTCCAGTGTAAGTTGCTGGGAAAAGAATAGAACTTGCAATCCGCTGATAACTCTTGTGGGTGAACCCCACTGCACACTAGTGGTTACCAGCTGACAATGGACGGGTGGACGGGTCTCTGGCTAAGACCCTAGACAGCACCCCCGAACCCCCACCCCCCCCCCCCCCCCTCCCCTCCTCCACCACACACACACACACACACACACACACACACAAGCCCATCCGTTATCTCGTACCGACATGTGCGTTTTAAAGTACACCAAGTACACGACCGCCGAAAACCAGTCCACCTTTTGTCAACTTGATTTTTGCTTTCCGTGTCTCTGGTGGTTAATGGTACCAGAACTAGTTTATAGTAAAGTGTACACCGTGGGCTTGAACCTGTGCAACCCTTAAACATAGTTCTTATTTCAAGGACAGCCTCGTTCATTTAGTGTTGCTCAATATGTTTGATCAGAAGTAAAGTGCTTTGTGAGGGAATTTGTATTATTTTGTAACAGGCCCATGAGGATAGTATACGCTACCTAACTTTAATGGCGCAGTGAACCTGACTTTCACCAATTATATGCGTTGAATAAAGCAAAAGATGCGTGTATACGAGGGACTTAATATATTTATCAGAGCTTAACTTCATTATAATGATTAAATGCCGACTAAGTACGATTCCTATCAAAACTGCATAGTGACAATTAAGTTCATCTTTTAATGTGCTTGTAATTGCTCAATGGGATCTTGTCAAGGACACGCCATTCATAATTTATATCAGCAATAGCATTATTTATCTTTATTCGTTAAATCATTAGTTCACATACAACGCACTGCAGTTTACCTTTTGATATGTTCGTGATTGCTTAATGGGATCTGGCAAAGGACTCGTAAACTATATCAGCAATTACATAGTTTATCGTTATTCGTTATATCATTAGTTCACATAAAAGGTACGTGCGACCTTATGGATGAAAATGAAACCAAATTTTCATCAAATGGACAAAACTATCAAAACTACAATAAAACCAGTGGAACACAGTTCAGAGTATTTTATCGGTTTGATTCAATAGCCATGGAAACCTTAAAAATGCGTCCCAATTCAATGAAGATAGCAATGGACAGCTCTCGTCACGACATCACTACATCAATTAAATGTGTCATGCAAATTTATCTCATGACCAAATCCGAACTGTCGGTCGTAGAAAAATGCATCAGTCGAACAGGAGCAAACAAAATCCACCGAAATCCACCCTGACAGTTTCCGGTTAGAAGAGTTGTAAAACACATCAAATGACCATGATACTGCGGTCATAAGCGAGTGGAAACGCTCAACATGTCCTGGTCACTTAACACTTCACGTTGTCCATCCCCGGACTTCCTGGGAAGAGTTTCCTTGAGACACTTCACAATTTTCTGCCAAAACCAGCTGTGGACCTCTCTTCTTGTGTAATCGATAACGGTGAGGCATCGCAGCAAACTGGGCACCCGATCTCTTGTCATAGGCTTGATAATAATAGGAACCAGCTTCCTATTTTGATACCCTGTAAAGAGACACACATATATCGCCCATTTCAATGAAAACCCACATACAGTGCTTATCCATTCCTCTCCCATGGTATAATCCCATCAGAACCCCCAAGTATGCATATATATATATATATATATATATATATATATATATATATATATATATATATATATATATATATATATATATATATATATATATATATATATATATATATATATATATATATTCTTAATGTAATCTAGTCAACTTGACTAACTTAACTAGTCATATTGACCAAACGACTAATGTGTTAGTCAATTTGACTAAAGCAGTTAGTCGCATATTAAATAGTCAAAATGACAATCTATCTAGTCAAGTAAAGAGTAGTCAATACGACTAATCTATTAGTCACTATGACTATCTCATGTCACATTGACTACAGAATGAGTAGTATTGACTATTGTACTTAGACCGACTAGAATATTGGTCATTTTGACTATGATTGCAGGTCAGTTTGACTATGATTGGAGGTCAGTTTAACTATGATTTAAGGTCAGTTTGACTATGTTTGCAGGTCGAGTTGAATATGCCTCATACACTGAATGAATACAAATATAACTGACTAATTAAGTCACAGTGTAAAAATAAGTCCGATAACATAATGTGCAAAACAAGAAGACTGTATTGTATATAAACACATAAATGCATGGCCTTGTTAATACTAGCCGCGACACAAAGAAGCTTCGCATCGACCGGGTCCTTAGCCTCATCATCAAGGACCAGCATATGACCCTTATGAAACGTCTCTTTGGTCGATATGTGGTTAAGCACATTAAACACATAAATGACAGTCATCAGCATGCCCATGGCCTCTGTTACATCCACAGCTACTCCAACCAAAGTTCCCTCAATGAAAACATGGATTTGGGCTTCAGTCAATTCTCACTCATATAGCAACAGAGGAGGCAGGCTGTTAATGCTGGTGTCTTGCTGCGTTGCGACATTCTAAAACACATAGTAGACTTATGGTTGAAGCTAAGCACTCATTAGTACTGACACCAGCAATGGTACACAGCAATACATACAAAACTACAGATAACTATATAATATACACACCTGATAGCATGGAGGCGATTGTCAGAAGATTTCAGCTGAAGCGTTCAAATTTCCCGATTAAAGAACCGCCACAAAGATCAAGCATCCGGTATATCGGTGCATTCATCCACCGCTGCAGCTGACGCGGCGCGCATCTGTGGTTATGTAACCAACCTGTGTGATCCGCGCCTGGCGGTCTCCCAACAAGGAGAAGAGAACGCTCTCAGCTTGCTCAGGGTGGACGGATTGACTAGGTAACTAGTCAGATACCACCAGACCAGCCTTGCTTGTCATTGCGACTATGTTGCTTAGTCGATTTGACAATGGGAGGAGTCGTTACAGTGTTTGACTATCTATAGTCGTAGCAGTATTTGACTATCTCCAATAGCTGGGTGACCAGGTTAGCTAGTCATTTTGACCAGATTTGGTTAAGATTGTATATATATATATATATATATATATATATATATATATATATATATATATATATATATATATATATATATATATATATATATATCTATATATATATATATATATATGTGTGTGTGTGTGTGTGTGTGTGTGTGTGTGTGTGTGTGTATATATAAGAGAGTAAGTGAGCGAGCGAGTGACTGACTGACTGATTGAGCGAACCCACCTGGACACAGTGATTGCGTGAACTTTGTCTGGAAGTCACACTCGTCACTGTTAAGATATTCTTCGGATAGTAAAACAAGCACCCGCCGGCACCTGTTTACACACAGGTCTCAATGCGTATCATACGTCAAAGTAGGTCAAGTATCTCTTATGCAAATTCAAAAACATCCAATGGCAGATTAACCCACAATTAATGTCGTACAATTGTTGATGGGCGTGAGAGAGAAAAGTTGAAGGTTGTGACAACGAAATTATGACGAACATTTGTTGAATGAGAAACCGTGTAGTAACCTGTGATATTTATTGATTGTAAGATTATTTACCTTAGGGATGTTTCATCCCCCACCCCACCCAACAAACGCATACATACACGCATACATTTACGAACACCACCACCTCTCCATCCCCCCCCCCTCTGTTTCAGTTAGATTTACAACTTTTCGGCCACTCGGGACTTTGAAAACGAAACCAATGTAGGCAAATGAAATTCACCCCTTTTCACTATTACCAGATTAATTGTTGTCCATTTTACATAAGCCTTTAGAATACGTTTAATTTAATGTTCCGAACGGGTCAGTTTCCAAATTATAAAGTCACGGTTTAGCAAGTACAACCCTGTGATGTAAATCGCGTCAATTACCACAACAGTTAACAAAGACCCGTTTGATCTCCAATTAAAGCTCCTGATAATAGTCAGTCCGAATGACACCAAGCACCCGATTAGCCAATCACAGCTACACACACACACACATACACACGTATATATATATATATATATATATATATATATATATATATATATATATATATATATATATATATATATATATATATATATATATATATATATATATATATATATATATATATATATACGTGTGTGTGTGTGTGTGGCGACTTGTCTGTTGGCTATGTGAAGTAAACATCGACTATTCTTCTTAAGGATCTCATTCACTTATTTTCTAAATTTTACGGCCAAAACTATAACTACATATATTTATTACGGTCATGTCATTGTTATTTCAAACAATCTACCTTGTGCATAAATCTTGTAAATAAAAGCAATTATTTTAGAACAAGCTGTGTTGTTTTTATTGACTGTGAAAGCCTGGTTAAGCCACTAATTGAAGGACAACACTTGGTTATGCGCTGCATATATATATATATATATATATATATATATATATATATATATATATATATATATATATATATATATATATATATATATGTGTGTGTGTGTGTGTGTGTGTGTGTGTGTGTGTGTGTGTGTATATAAATATATATAAAAGATTTATATATATATGTGCGTGTGCATATGTGCATGTGTGTGTGTTTGTGTGTGTGTGTGTGTGTGTGTGTGTGTGTGTGTGTGTGTGTGTGTGTGTGTGTGTGTGTGTGTGTGTGTGTGTGTGTGTGTGTGTGTGTGTGTGTGTGTGTGTGTGTATTATGTGGAATAGATGCATTACCTATGTTCTATAAGCTCAGCAATCGCAGAATATTTCACTGTCCCACCATGAAGATCTCTGCTAGGTATACAGAGTTTTAATTTCTTTTCATCTTCCAAATGAGTCAACATTTGCTGAACAAAATCAAAGTCACCCGGTGCGTAACATACAAAGGCATGGAAATATTCCTTCCGGTTAGCATCTGCAATCAAATCAATCATAAAATGGGAGCCCAATAGCAATATCGCATATTCATAGTCTACCATTAAAATTCGAATTGTAGATTCGTTCATATGTCTGCAGACATGAAAGATAACTCAGCTACTTACCATCTCCTAGAGCTAGCAATGACGAATCATCTATGATGTCATCAGCAGGTGAAGCTGCACACAAGATGTATAGTCGGCAAGTTCACATTAGAAAGAATACAAACAACTGGGTTCCAAATATCTTGATTTTAATTTATCTAATCAGTTCTCCCTGTTAAATATTAGCAAGATTTACACGTGTAAATAAAGATAGTACCAGTTGGAACTTGTGCGTGATGAACCTCACCAAGTCTCCGATTTTCATTGAACAGCGCCACATCCTGGCCTACACTCACACACACACACACATATATATATATATATATATATATATATATATATATATATATATATATATATATATATATATATATATATATATATATATATATATATATATATCGGAATATTGTCGTTCAAAAAAGGGTGCGTTAACAGTCGCAAGCGTACCTCAATGTTATGTCGGGGGGGGGGGGGGATCTAAGGAAACAGTCAAAACGACGCGGTTTCAGCGTTCATGCTAATTTAATGAGGCCGTTGAGCCCGATATCGGGCACTCAGGGATCATTTTGTTAACACATAACTACGTTTAAAGCTGACATAAATAATGCCATCTTTTAATTTGTGCCGCAAAGTTTACTTGATCGAAAATCATGTTGATAAATTTTCAACATTATTATATGACTGGAAATATTCATGATGTACATGTTTTATATAGTTGTGTCGTTCCATCGATAACAGTGCCTCCCAAAAACCATGAACCACACGTATGATTGCTGTAAATCACTACGCGCTCTATAACTACCTCGCTATCGTTGTGTTACTTCCGCTTAGGTTACAAAATGTTAATTTCATCAAATCTTCAAGATATGACCATCATTGAATCAATTTAGACCAACAAGCTGGAACGGTAATTTCCATAAACATAAATTGCGACCTCCGAAGTAAGAATCTATTTTCTGAGACCACACCGCCACGTACCGACTGAAAGTCTGAAAACTTAAAACTTATGGTTTCCAAGGTGCGGTTGCCAAGCAGCTTGCTAGTTACAAATATGGGGCTGAACAGCCTCTTTAAGATACCCTCATTGTCAGCTGAGAAGGTGTGACTAATTTAAACGTCGTTTATAGAGACTTACGCTTGCTGGCGCATCACTTGAAATCTACTAATCGGAAAATTTCACTGTGGCGTCATAACATTGCTTGGCCAAAAGTTACAGGTTTCGGAGGTTTCCGGATTTCGGAATTCCTGATAAGGTATACTCAACTGTACTTGCAAAAAACTAACCAATTCTCCGCAGAAGCAACTCATCCTCCAATATGTCATATCTCTCCATCTCGTTGAAGTAATAAACCAGCTGACCGATCGTCTTTTTCTGAACTGATAATTTCTTCATCACTTGCTCCGTGTATTCTCCCCCTGGGCGTTCTCTGATAATCTGCACGACATACAAACATGTACTAGCTCTTCAGAAGGAGCCTGATAACAAAAAGGTAATCGATCCGGCTGCTGGTCTGTTGGGTTTACGTGCACCTCTGATGCAGAAGGCTGGTTATCTAATAACATTACTGTTTATTGTATTTTCATAACTGTTACATAACATTGCTGTTGCTATGCTGGGGGGAGTCGCGGTCAGTTATCCTTCAGGCTAATATGGCCCTGCACTTTAAAGGTGACCTCCCCTGATGATTATTTTTGTGAGGTAGCTTTTCAGGGGTAAAATAAATCAGTTATCTATAAATACGGTCTCGATGATCAAGTTTATCCTGATTGTTTGTAAGGATATTATTCACTTAATAAAGTATGTAACCAAATTTAATCATTCATCTAATACGAGTTGAGGTGGACAAAGGTACGGGGCCAACCATATTAACCTTTTTCTTATGGTAATACACAAGTTTCTTTGTCTGGGTATTATTGTCTTTCATGCAGAACAAACATCCCATTATCGTACCTACAGACTTTTTAGCTATGGGAATGAAGATATAGAGCAAAATTGAAAATAGCCCAACCAAAATATTAACTGAATCTAAAAATCGGCAACATGTCCCCGGCACATTAATGATATAACCGATAATAAAAGCATTAAGGATCATCCACCTGAACACCAGGTTCTTACCATAAACATCGTCCACTTAAATTGACTCTCAGATTTTTTATTCATGAACGTAAGAAATGTGGTGTAATCACTCGCCTGTATATCAGTGGCATCGAGCCCTACGAGTTCGGCGAGTCCTCGCCAATCCTGCAGGTATCCATTACTGCTGAGCGTGGACAGAGATGGGTCCAAATGACGACTTAACATTACTCGTGAACTGCTATTGACAGCTGCGAAACTGTCCGACGCGAACTTATCCCAGGAAACCCCGACCTGGGCTTCGGCCATGGTGGGATAATATACCACAAGACAAAGATTCTTATCAGTAGTAAACTCCTAAGGCGTAAACACAAGCAGGCTTTGATCGGAGATACGAACCATAAAGAGTACAATCCCTTGATTCGTCACTGAAGACATCCACTACAGAGGTGCATGCTCACTCGAATAACGAAGTTCTAAACAGTTAGGTAAGCACCGAAAATATTCAGAGCGTCATATCCTTGACAATATTCCGTTTGAGCGGTTACATGGGCGAAAAGCCATATGTTCTGCTTGTCCGTCTTTAAGTGAGAGTTTACCTGTCTTCACGGGTTTGTTTTCTTTAAGTATTGAAGCAGGCTTGGGAAAATATTGTCGCCTCTTCTTTTGTATGAACTCGTGTCTTATGTGGAATAGATATGTCGTTGGTTTTATGAAGAGTTGAAGAATCTCAGATGTAAATCAATGAACCAAATTTGCTCGCCTCACAACTGTGACAGTTTATTTTTCGTCAGTTCCTGTTCGATTCAGTTACATGTGCGGAGGTGTGTCATTATATGTTTACGTTTGGAGGGGGCACTTGTAACACAAAGAGGGTGATGTAAATACTGTGTCGGGCGTCCCCTAGGTTGTTTTGTCCCCGCAAATCTATCTCGATTAATGATTGTACTATTATTCTGGATAGGGGTGTGCCGCGGGACCTCAAAAACCCGTACCCGTCGTACTAGGTCAAAATGGCCAAAAAGCATACCCCGTCGTACAAGGTATTATGCGAATGTATAACCCGTCGTACACATTGAGGCTGAAAAACATACCCCGTCGTACAAGTATGAGGCCCAAAAACCCGTCGTACAAGTCGAGAGGCCTAAAAAACATACCCCGTCGCGCGGCACATATATACTACCTCTATACACTTAAGTGCCCCCCCCCCCCCGGGGTCTGGATACCTATACCCGTGTACCAATCAGATCAAATTGGGAACAAAGCTTTACGAAGTAGAAATTCGCACAACTTACTGCTCCTCTCGGTGTTATTATAATAACCTAAGGAGCTATCGCAAACACGATATGTAATTATGGCCGTGATCGTATAGTGGTTAGTACTTCTCGTTGTGGCCGAGACAACCCAGGTTCGAATCCTGGTCACGATGAGCACATCTCGCCATGTTCATCTTTACAACGAGGCGGTAGCAGCGCGCATGCACAGTTCGGGCTATTTCAAGCATATGGCAGTTCGAAAAGCATGTGTTCAATACGGCATCTGGGGGCACAGCCTTGCCACATATATGCCTTTGTTAGAATCGTGATGAAATATAGACTAAACGTGATCAAACTGTATCAAAAGCGTATATACATTGAAATATTCACCTCAAAAGGCTTGTCGCCGCTTCTTTAAAATGAATCAACTGTAAGCAGGACATTGTTGATAGCTTTCTTGATCGAGTTGTTTGTAGGTTTGATACAACAATACGGTTGTGGATAAAAAAAAGAATTCTGCCCGCCCACAGGGCTAATCTAGTCTGAATCCGAACTTTCAACGCCAGAAACTGAAATACATGCGCTGCGACGCAGCTCTTATGTGATGGCATCCGGAGACGCCGAGTAGAACCCACTCCATGGGCACATAGCGAATGGAGAGCAAACAAATACCGTGTGACCTTATATTAACCAAAATGGTGGTTATCGCATCGCGATTTTTCCTAATGAATATATATTATCGTATATATATTTTAACAGGCTCTTGATATAAGTTGTTTGCTAGATGCTACAGTGACAAAAGCAGGGTACATGATAGCCACGATGGGACGGTAATATACGTCTGCTCAGATGTCCTGCTGGGCTTGGTACATGATACCTCACAGGATTCCTGTGTCGTTGTGACAGGAGAGCCCACTCTCAGGAGATCGAATCCCAGCCTGCGCAGAAGCCGATGCGCAGGAGATCGAGGAGAGCCATGTACAACATCCTCTTCATGGCGCAGAAGCGATTATCGGCAACAGGGTTAGAATAGCATCGGATCTCGGCTATGTACGTATGTTCCAGAGTACCTGGCCGAGATCCGGTTCTAGAGTTAGGATACACTATTGAGTTGATTCACTTTCAGAGTGTGAAATATGAATCTGCAGATCTACAACTGGTACGTGATCAGCTCAAGACAGCTAGAGGTCATCAGGGGCACACAAACTTGGCTTACTGTGGACATGTTCTTGTCTGAATTTTCTCCTCAAGATTATGACTTTATCTTCGGGGCGACTGAACGATCCACATGAACAAAGCAAATTGGTCAGACAATAGCATTCATCAGCATCGAGATAAATATGTGCTCCAATAAATCCATGACAATTTGCTCGTATTAGATATGATGAGACCTGCGACATGCTCGAGGTACACGCAAGACACAACAATGCGTTCCTTGTACTATTAGGAGGGGATTTCTATCTCCCGAAGATCGAATGGCCACAAGGGCTACATGGAATACCACTGGCAGTGTAGTTCCATCATGAGCTAGTAACTGGTTTTGCAACATGCTGGTAACCCTGTCCGGCTAGGACTAAAATGCAGGGTGACCAAGCGCTGGGTCAAATCATTAACTGCAAGACTCGAGGGACGAACATCCTCGACCTCATTTTCACCTCACACCTTACTTTAGTGGTCAATGTCAAGACACTAAATGCCCAAGAGCGAAGTGAACATAACATGGTGATAACTGACCTCGATGTTTCCTTCCAGCGGGTACACAACACTTCGAGGCGAGTCAATAAACATCAGGAGCGAGGTAAATTGTGGGATTGGTTATCAGGGAGGAATAATTTTACCCAACATTATCTCTCATAATTCTTAACGGCCTTGGGTTTTGGTAAATAATAGTGCTAAATCATGGATGTATTGCCCAGCAAATTGAGTCGCTCTTGATGAAGTCATAACGATATTGGAAAAGACCGTTATGATAGTAAGTGCTTGTATATTAATCTCGTAATCATTCCATTGCCTACATCGTCTACTGCTTCCTGTAGAGCGCGCAAAACAAATACTACGAACTTGCGCCGCAAGTTCCCTTAGAACGTTTCAATTTTGTGAGTCGAACATTTACTTTATAAACGCTGTTTTTTATGGGGAGGGAGTAATTTGTTTATAGGTCCTCGAGCTTAAAAATAGTTAAAGATTACGAGCGTGTGGTTAAATTGTCCCTACTCAACCTGCAGGCTACACCGAATACAGGTTTTTTCGTACACAGGAGATTGGTTGTTTCGTACAAGCAATAACAAAAGCAGTTGTTCCTTATGTTACGCTTAGTCAAGTAACTATGTAATATATCTAAATGTTAATTATCTGTTATCGTGGTTTATTGTTTATTTTCACAAAGGTTTATTAAGAGTTGGCTCGAAAAAATGTTTTGGCTTGTGTAGACTAGAGCATCTGTTCATATGTTGGGTACCCGCAACAGTGAGTGTTGTGTACATATATGTAAATATTTATTATTAAAGAAATTGTTTGTTGAGTTGTCAATATGGTCATAATTAATGTGGACGAAATTGCCAGTCGACAATTAAAAGTGTATGTAGTATGTTTGTTTTATTTACAATTGTTCGCCATGGAATGTGGAACCGTGGTTAGACAATCAAATAATGGCGACAAAAAACCAAAGCAAAAATTACCTGTTTGTGTCAGTAATTATGTGGATGGAAATCATTTTAGCATAAATATATGTCATTACATGTTGCTGTATCCCGATATGGTTCCGTCCTGCTCCTCATAGGAATTCTCAAATGGAAAACCGACAGAGTGAAATTTAATGAATATTGCAATGGATAAATATCCAGTCCTAATTGGCCGTTGATAGATGTTGAAATGAGCAAGTACACAAAATGTTGATCAGATTATTTATAAATTGCATGGCCGAATTGATTTGTACCCGAATTAACTCCTGGCCGAGTTGTCTCGTGGCTGGTCCATGGCCAGGTTAGACGTAACATCTGGATAACTCATGATAAATGCATAAAAATGACCTACGACGTCATAATTCGAAAAAGATAACAAAAACAAGCATATGAGCAGACACCTCGTATTCAGTGTTAGAAACGACTCCCATCTGTGTACGAAACGACCCGTGTACGAAACGCTTCCCAGTCCTGAGTACGAAACAACCATCGGTGTACGAAACGACCTGTGTACGAAATGCCGGTGTACGAAACTACCACACACCGGCTACACCAGAGCTGTACACGGCAAACTCCGCTGAGAAAGAGTATGAGACATAATCCCGACATTTATTTAAAACATTCACTGCTATTTCTCCCAATTCTTATGTTCCATTTAATACCAGATTCATTTATGTATCAAACTGTTGCAAGAAATCAATGCTTGTTTGTGGAGGTTCTATAACTCATTAACTGGTAGTCAAAACTGTCACCACATTCATATACCAAATATGACTCAAAACCGACCCTACCACCCCCCCCCCCCCACCCCCACTAAACCCTCGGCCTGGTACATTGTCATTTCATTATTTTAAATCCTTGCTTTTGGAAACAGGCTCTTTATAAATGCTGTGTATGTATGTATGTGTGTGTGTGTGTGTGTGTGTGTGTGTGTGTGTGTGTGTGTGTGTGTGTATGTATGTATTGTATGTATGTATGTATGTATGTCTGTATGTATGTATGTATGTATGTATGTATTTACAGGGATGGATGTATGTATGTATGTATTTACAGGGATGGATGTATGTATGTACAGGGATGGAAACTAACAAAATTAGCTACCAGCCATCAGGGCTGGTAACTTTGAAAAGTTACAGGCCCAACTCAAATTTTACCGGCCAAAATCATAACATAAGCATATGCCCAAATATAATTCTTTATTAACCACTACGGTACATGTAATTCATAGATAAAATATGTACAAGGACAAATAAAAATGAACACTTAGTATGCTTTAACTGCAAACACTCATCACTTGTCTATGCTTGCAAAATCAAGCAGTCTGTCTGCACCCACACACACAGTATCTAATGATTCAGTATCACTGTCAGGATCGAAGTTGTGAGTATCAGGAGACTAAAGAAGAACAGTCATGAGGTTCACTAACGTGGAGTGGCATAAACTGGACTGCCAGTCACTCTTGGTTTAGCCCATCACACTGAAGCCTCTCTCACATTCTGCCATAAATTGTTAGTATCAGGTCAAACAAATAGCATACAACTCAAACTGTTCAGTCCTATCGAACCAAGTACGGAAGCTGCAGTAATGAATCCTGAAGTTGGTCTGTTGGGCTACCTATCATATATTGACATGCGTGAATTTTATCGTTGATGAACTGCGCTTATCTGGGGCTGTATTCTTAAAGAATCTTAACTTGAGTTGTCTCAACTTAAATCTGCAATCTCAGATGGTCTTCATAAAGACTAGCGACAGAGATTTCAGTTGACCCAACAACTAATATTTTTTTATGAATACGGCTGAGACAGCCAACTCAGCTTACCCTCAAAAACCTGACTTTATGAACACCTGATCTAAAGCTTGCTGACACAAACATATTTTATGGTAGCATGTGCGGACAAAAACCTGAGACAAATGACTCGAGCATGCTTTTGATGTTTGGCAATGTGGCCGGAAAGTAATGAACTCACCCAGAGAGAGTGCGATAACTGACTCACCAACCGGGCGCGTGATAAGGCGAATTCAACTCGCCAGAATTCGTGTTCAGTCGCCATTGACAGGCAGGCAACTGTTAGTTTCCACCCCTGATGTATGTATGTTTATGTAGAGAAAGCTTGCTTGCGCTTGATCCCAATCTTAAATATGTTCCAATCAATCCTTATTGAAACAAATTGTGTTTAAATTAAAGATGCATTTTGTTGGTGTGAGGTTAAGTTTGTGTACAGTTAGCTTGCTGAAATGACTAACGTAATCTTTTATAAGTGCTAGGAATGCCGACTCATTGATGGTTGATCAATACCAGACTTCATGGAACAGTCTCCAAACTTAAAGATATGCATATGAGTACTGTCTGGGTCAAGTAAATAACCATATGAACTCCATCATTCTCATATGCACTGAGATCTGGTAGATAATGTGCTCTGCAAAACTGTCCACCATTAAAGACATGATATATTGCTAGTGGTTTGATCCCAGCTGGTGATGCTGTGCTATAGTTCCACAGGTTAGCTTTGCTTGTAATGTACCTGTGAACCATTGGTCAACCATTCAGGGAACAATCATTGAAATTAGCTAGTTACTTTATGGTAGTATTATGGAGCCTTTTCTGTCTTATTGATCTTGTGGTATTAGGTAGCTCCAGAAGTTTTGAAAACCACTTTGTTTAAGATGTTTAGAGTCAAGTAGAAAAGCATCACCCAGGGTTCCTTGCCTAGTAGTCAGGAAACTTACTCATATTAGTATAGATCTGTTAAATAATCTTGCAAAATTTGTTTTGTGCCTGTATATATTGATGTGAGTACTGGACGGATGATATATGGGAAGGCTTGCTAGAATCTTGGATGCCGAATTAAATAATGGCTATTTCCTGAAATGATAGGTGCATCTTAGTTTGACCAGCATCCTCGATGTCCGCCCAGGCTCAGAGAGGTCAACAGCAAGCAGCTGCTGCAGTTGAAGAAGAGGAGAACTTTGGTCCGCAGCCCATCTCCAGACTTGAGGTAGGAAGTGAACAACCTGAACTAGAAGCCAGTATTGGTTGCCAAGCCTTTACTGCCAGATGTTTTTGGTTTGTTCCACACAGTGTGCATGTCAAAGCTTAAATACAATAAGCTGTTTCCCTCCTCCATCTTTATCAGTGTGACCCATCATTGTCTGTTGCAGTCACATGGCATCAGTGCCAATGATATCAAGAAGCTGGCTGAATCCGGTTACCACACAGTAGAGTCCATTGCCTTTGCTCCCAAGAAAATCCTCATTGCTATTAAGGGCATAAGTGAAGCTAAAGCAGACAAAATTATAGTGAGTTTCCTTCCTATGTAAAGAAAATACTGCCACATACATCTTCATAATCTGGGTGAATTATTTCAAATATTTGTCATGGCCGAAATCATTCACATTACATAACCATATCTTTTGTTGTGATTAGGCCGAGTCACAGAAGCTCGTACCGATGGGCTTCACCACGGCCACAGAGTTCCACCAGAAACGTTCAGAAATCATTCAGCTGTCGACAGGATCCAAGGAATTGGACAAGCTCTTACAAGGGGGCATGGAGACGGGTTCCATTACTGAAATATTCGGGGAGTTCCGTACTGGAAAAACACAGATCTGTCACACGTTAGCTGTCACATGTCAGGTGAATTACCAATGAAGGTGATATTTGTCTCTTTAACCAAATGACCAGTTATTTTTGGCTACAGTAAAATTGAATTTTCTTTGAGAGTTATTTGAAATGCTTGGCTGTTGGTGTGTGCAGCTGCCTATTGACATGGGCGGGGGTGAAGGGAAGTGCCTGTACATAGACACTGAGGGAACATTCAGACCTGAACGACTACTAGCCGTTGCTGACAGGTAAACCTCATCATATGGTTGACACATCTCGTCTGAATCCATTCAGTGATCTCATGCAACTCCTCGCTGTGATATATGTAATACAGAGTGTTGTGAGTCAAGGACATTTTAAAGTAAATAAAACCCAGAACAAAAGTAAATTTCTAGAGCGGTGTTTATTTATTGTACTCTTCCCTTAAAGACATTGTAGCTAATGAAATGAGTAAAGGATCAAATTTTGTAGGCTCCCAAGAATGAATGAGAACTGATATTTTTGTCTGAAGTAGATTCCAACGTGATGTGGGATACGTGTGGCATGATATCCTCCTGGCTTATGTACAGGTACGGTCTGTCAGGAAGTGATGTCCTCGACAACGTGGCCTACGCACGTGCCTATAACTCGGACCATCAGAACCAGCTCCTTATGCAGGCTGCAGCCATGATGGCAGAGTCGAGGTCAGTCAATATACCTGGCTCCAATTTAATACCGCAAATACTAATATCAAATTGGAAATGTGTTGACGACAGACTTCCATGCTAGGAACAGAGCTTTGTTTAGACAAGACCAAGCAGTTCTGTCTAGGTGTAATGACCAGTCCACTGAAGCTCAAACAGAGACCAATACATTGTGTGCGATTCGAAAATTGAATAGGTTCCAAGAAAGTTTTTCTATATAAATCGCTTAAATAATTCAATTAAATCAAATTTTAATATATGGTGTGTGAGGCTTGTTTAATCTGACAGAAACTTATTGTATGGCAAGAAGGCTAGTAATGTTAGCATGTGTACCTTGCTTATGTCCGCTTTATGACAATTGACGAAACAAGCAGGTTGCTTGGCTGTGTCTGACTCGGCTAGACCACCAAGCATGCAACCACTGTGCTGGAGTTTTTTACGTTTGCTTTAAAGTTGCCAAAAGTTGTGTTCAGTGAATGAAACACAAAGTCAGACCTAAAAATACATGGGTAATCAATGATCATAATTTAATCAATTAACATCTAGGATCATAATTAAATCATAATTAAAATCTATGATCATGATTAAATCATAATTAAAATTGATGATCATGATTAAATCATTATTAGAAGCTGATAGAATGAGGTTTTATTTTCTTACACAAATACATGAATTGACATGCAGTGATTTATGTCAAAAGGAAGGTGACCAGGCAATAACAGCAGCCTATTCAGAGGCAGTGTTGCTCAATCCATATTTTGAACAAATTAAGCCCTTTGGGTTTATAGCAAGACCTTAACCCAACAAGCTGGGCTTTAAGCGCTGTACAGTGCTGTGGTGTAACCACTTGTCTTTTTGTGTTCAGGTATGCCTTGATGATTGTAGACAGTGCCACAGCATTGTACCGCACAGATTACTCCGGGCGAGGGGAGCTGTCAGCCAGACAGATGCATCTGGCTCGCTTCCTCAGGACACTGCTACGACTTGCTGATGAGGTCAGAGGTCAAATCTGTGAAGAAACATGATCACACAAATTTCACCCCACCCCACAATACATGGCATGTAACCAGGTCTGTGTTTGTGTGGGTTTAGTTCAATGTGGCGTCGGTCATTGCCTGTGTATGTGTGTAGTTTGGTGTAGCGGTGGTCATTACCAACCAGGTCGTGGCACAAGTAGATGGAGCCTCTATGTTTACAGCCGACCCCAAGAAACCAATTGGAGGTCACATTATGGCACATGCTTCCACCACCAGGTAAGTCTGACTTTACAGGTGATTCGTTTACAAAAACTAGCACTTTCTAAAGACTCAAAGCTTTACCTGTCAAACCCTTGTCTCACTAACATGTTAAATGCACTAGCTTTGTAGTCATACATGGACCTGAGCATGAACAAATAATACTACTATTCTGTAAATGTTTGGGTATACATATAAGGTTATATCATTGTAGGTTTCAACTGGAATAGTTATAGCCATGTTGAAATATATCCCAATTATTGGCACTGATGTATCGATGTATGTACATAATACTCGTCTACAAGATCTATATAAACGATATATCCCTGGTAGATGACCTCACTATCAGACCACATTCTGAAAGTATATTAGGAGGACAGTAACACACTCTGTTGATATAATCAGCCAGTCTCTCACTTGACAACAAGCGGGCCTATCTCAATGAGAGTATGATAATTCAAATGTTTATTTGGTGCTTACAAGACAGTTCCTCTGTAAGTAAATAATTCAGTTTTCCATACCCTAAAACTACTAGTTCATCAAGTATATCTGAGCTGCACGTCCTGTCAAATATCTGTGTCACTGGGAAGAGGTCAGACTGCGTGGGTTTGGGTAGAGATGGGCCAACTAAAACTTCCCCTTGATCCCTTAACTGCACCAAGGTGAGGTGAAGGGGGAAAAGGAAACATTTGACAACCACACTTGGCTGTAGCCAAGTGGCTAGTTGAGAAAGGCTATAATGTTGCCTTACCAAGGGGGAGATTTTATCCGATTTTTAAAACTCGTTTGGTTCATCACAACTGAGTGGTAATTGTTGGTTTTACCATCGCCATTTCTTTCGGTTTTTTGTTTAAGACTATATTTGAGGAAGGGAAGAGGCGAGACAAGGATCTGTAAGATATACGACTCTCCGTGTTTACCAGAGGCGGAGGCAATGTTTGCTATCAATGCTGATGGTATAGGCGATGCCAAGGACTAGCATCTGATCTATCAGTCTATCATCCTCCATCCATCGAACTAATCACTTGTGTTCAACCACCATTGCTCCATCATCATGCCAAATATTGATCATTTAACCTCTTGTTACATACATGCATTTTCGGTTTTTTCAAAGCTATTGTTTCATTTCCATGATCATATTGTGTCTGTATACTGTTGATATGTCTGATACCTTGTTTACAATAAATAATCTTGTATATAGCACCTGGTCATTGATTGAATGCTTCGGCTTTACAAGCTGTCAATACAAACAAGCGGTCAAAACAGCAATGCGTAATCAACAAGTCTGTGTTATGTACATGTTTATTCGTATGTCATCACTGAATTGTTAAGATCATCTATATTAGAATAACAGTCGATATGAGCATGACAAATGTTATTGTTAAAGATATTTATATACGAATGACTTTAGCAGCCACACTAGGTGCATTGGCGCCGTCAGAGCTTGGTTGAATGACGAGGTGGGCGAATGTGCCTGCAACTTGGCCTTTAGTCAGGCGTCCTGGGTTCACACAGCAAGACCCACAGACATCCTGGCACAAAGAAAATAGTCGACACCTTAACAAATATAGCCTTTACCATAGAAACCTTCAGATGATGATCCAGACTAAACAAAAATAGACAAACAACAGTCGTTTCAATATATCAATAATAATACCTACTGACTTAGTCATTCAGACTGATTAAAGACCTGCTGGCCTGGTTCTTCTAACTGATTAAAGACCTGCTGGCCTGGTTCTTCTAACTGATTAAAGACCTGCTGGCCCCCCGGGGGGGGGGGGGGCACTTAAGTGTATAGAGGTAGTATATATGTGCCGCGCGACGGGGTATGTTTATTCGGCCTCTCGACTTGTGGCCTCATACTTGTACGACGGGGTTCTCAATCTGTACGACGGGTTATATAATATTTTGTACGACGGGGTATGCCTTTGGTCATTTTGACCTTGTACGACGGGTACAGGTTTTCGAGGTCCCGCGGCACACCCCTATCCAGAATAAGGCCAAGTGCCCCCCCCCCCAGGGCTGCTGGCCTGGTTCTTCTAACTGAATAAAGAGAGATATCCGAGGTAGAAAAAAATTAGCATTGTATTGAAACAGCACCCACTGACCTTTATGAAAAATCGAAGGTCGGAGGGGAGGATGAGGATGTGAGGAGTTACAGGGAGTCTGCCATATTCTTCCCACAGATCGTAATCCACAGAGACATCCTCCTCGGCGCAGGGATACAGTGGGTAGTAGCTATGACAAACAACCAAGCACACAGGGCTGGTGAGATGTTACAGTTATGTACCAAGGTATCAGAGTATATGCTATATGATATGATGCCAGTCAGACCTGTGTTGTGTAACGATGTGGCGGGCCAGCCGAGACAGTCGGTCAGATCCTCCTCTTGGGCTGGATCAAACACAACACACTACTCACTGACACAAGTCAAGTCGTGGTAGGGGACTTTCACAGCTTCCCACCTCAAACTCATTATTTCAATATTTCTTTTACCAAGTGGAAAACACATTAATGATAAACTAATTTAAAAGTTCATTCATAATTATTGAATGAATTTTCCCCCAATTGTGGTTTATTCTTCACAGATTGAGTAGAATTACGACAAGTCACAATTTTCTGTATTA
Organism: Urechis unicinctus; assembly: GCA_034190875.2. Classification (NCBI taxonomy): domain Eukaryota; kingdom Metazoa; phylum Annelida; class Polychaeta; order Xenopneusta; family Urechidae; genus Urechis; species Urechis unicinctus. The sequence continues at coordinate 19,462,571 of CM067346.1, forward strand.
GTTACAAAACCACTTTAAATATCCAACTGAATTCATCTAACATGAATATTGTTAGGGCCAGTAATTGATGGGCCACAGCCAATATTACTGTCAGCTTTACACACCATGAGATTTCCTCAGCACCCAGATGGAGGAGGATGTCAGTTGAAGTCAAGCCAACCACCACACCGTCTATAGTCAGCGTGCAGGGGTCCGACATAAACTTCACGTCCTGCTCGGCCACGTAAGCCACAGCATGTAACAGATAAAGCATGTCAACCGAAGCGTTGTCATCAGAAAGGTGGGCAGGAGTCTCTTGGCTCGCTGTTTATGTTGAACATATAGACTGAATGAGGAGTCTTTAATACGAGATACAGCGCTAACTGAACCTTGGTGCTGTCTTTACTGAGAGAGAAGGGTGGCTGTGGGTAAATGGGTTCGTGGTGCACATCTCGCTGTGACGGCATCACGATGATATGAGTGGGCAAGCTATGACATCACAACAAGTCATTACTATGGTTAAACAACTTTGTACATTGCGCTCTTTAATAATAAATTAACTCCAATAGAGAAATAAATTGAACAAATATCCTACACTCAATCAAAATTCAAATGCATTTGACTTGAGACATAATGCTCTCAACTGCCATCAGAAATGTGGGAGTAACCTTCTAAGGACTAGATTGTACCCATCTTCACATTTTGAAATATAATGAAAAAACAAGGCAGTGTCTGTATAATACTGCAGACTCCCAAAAGTGTCGGACATTCCGTCTGACAAGACACATAAATATGTCGGACTGAAAGAAAATCTGTCAGACCGAAACGTAAAACTTCAGCGACGCCATAGCTGCGAGAACGACTGGCAGTATGTAACATGCTTAACGATTGGTTTTTTGTACGGGCACTGTGCCGAAAGCGACCAATGAAAACACGTGTAACGTTTTTCTAACGCATTCATGCTAAAACCCAGTTACCGGGCCTTAAGTTAATGCTAAAACCTGGTTATCGGGAATTTAAAAAGCCGGACAGTCGGACCGATTTCTGTTCAGAAATCGTCAGACCGTATCCAAATATGCCGGTCATGTCCGTCGGACCGACGGCTTTCGGGAAGTCTGATACTGTAATGTCAATACTACACACTGAGCCGTTGAATTGGCGAGATTCTCCATGGTCTTCTGGAAAAACTGCTCATAGGGAATGTCGAGTCCTTTCTGTACAAGGCAATAAATACAACATTAATTCACAATGGCTGCTGTATCAGCACCAACAAGTAGACTTAATCAAGAAAATGATAACTTAGTAAAATGGAAAGGACCTTTAACTCTTCATTCTTGCTGTCTAGGAAAGGTCCCATCTGAAACAGAAGTTGACCTTGGCTTTAGAGAAATAGTGAGACTAAGTCAAACAGAACAGACAATAGCATGCAGTGACAGGTGTGAAGTGATGAGGTCCTTATGACAGGTGTGAAGTGATGAGGTCCTTATGACAGGTGTGAAGTGATGAGCTTGTAATGACAGGTGTAAAGAGATGATGTCCTAATGACCGGTGTGTAGTGAAGAGGTACTAATTACCTACCAATACACAGACGTGAGGTTTGTGTTTGTTGAGGTAGGCAATGAGGTCTGTGAGAGGCTGGTAGTAGAGGTTGTCTGAGGTGGAGAATGGTCCTGCTGCCACCACCACATGCAACTCTGGCAAACAACACAGCATACTGATGGTCAGATTAAATCCACATAATTACAGAAAGCTCAAAATAGACTCAAAAGGCTGCACTCATAGCATATAGACTGACAACATAAGTCACACGATGAATGAGGAACGACTATGCACAGCAAGCGATCAATATACATAATACAGCTATGGCCACATTAGCAGAGTTCTAATAAGAAGTGAAACGCGTGAATGTTATCCTAACTAGCTACCCTCATTGTCTCCTCTCTTCAGCCGGGCCAGGGGACAAGGTACACCCTGCAATTCATCCATAAGTAAAATGACCATAACACACAATTTCAATTCAGCCAATTTCCAGATCCAAATTCCTATTGTTATTCACCTCATAAATCTTCTTGGCAACAAATTTTCTGCCTGAGCTGTTTATACCATCAAGTGCAATAATCTGTACACATAATTCACAGATGAAAAAATCACAAACATCTTGGCATATGTCGATGCCACGACAGACAAGAGATCTCTAAAAACAGATGTCTTGGGTTTTCCTGGGGTTGTCATCAGGTAATGTGAAAAATAATGACAGCATTCCAACACCATTTACTCTGATGAGATCCAATAACCCACCTGGCCAGGGAAGAGGGAATACTGACGGACTTCATCGAGATCTACGGGAATCTGTCTGCCACCTGAAGTTTCTCTCGAGCCCTCGAGCACAACAGACTTGGAGTTGAGTTTACCAATGCTATCACAACATACTCGGGCCAGCACAGTGACATCCTCCTGAACGGGTGCCGTGAGGGGGGAGAAGTCTTGCAATTTGTGGTGCTCCTTCAAATACTCACCCATCACTTCAATCTGCTCGTCTAGAACTGTAACCAAGTGTTATGGTGAAAGTACAGAGACAGATGAAAAAACAGCTCCTCAGGATTCATGTCAACTTGAATTTAAGATGATATGATTTGTGTGAAGGGAATTATGGCAATAATATTGTTGAATTTAAGACTCTGCTGATAAATCCATGACTTTGAAGGTAACTAAGTTAAAGCAATATTGTTAAGCGAAGCCTCCAACCACGACATGGGACTCACCAGCCGACTTGTCAACCAGCTTCTGAAACATGTACTGGAAATCGTTGGTGATGACATACGTAGGGTCATGGTGATCAAGGGTACACATTGTGGTGGTGCTTCTAGTCCATCGTACTTCACTGATGGGCCCTGCACTGCACACGACCTGCCCCTGGTTCCCACGACTGGCGTACTTGGAGGGGGTAGCACTACATTAAGCACCAGGTGAAAAGGTGTCAGCATACATCAGCTATTAATGCCGAGGTACGCAGAGGTTGGCCATGTTTACAGCGGACTCTTAGCCAAATGACATCACTAGCATTTATAGAGATCAAGGTCACGAGAAAACAATAAACCTAACACTCTATAAGTCTATATATCATGTTCTGTTATCAAACATAAGTGATATCATAATAAATTGACATCCAAACATGTAGTATACAGATGAAGAAGAGAATCTACTTGGCTGGGGAGAAGGATGCTGGAGAGAAGGGAGCAGCAGGGCTCTTCTGTGACACGACGCCTGTCAGTCGCTTGTTCATGGTGTGGGTGTCTGGGGTGTGTTGCCGCTTGTTGGTTTTCTGGGTAAGATAGACACAGTGACCAGGCAGTGTTTAACCAAAGACCTTATACATAATAAGACATTCAATGTACTACCAGCGCCCCCAATTGGTCGTAAGTATCAAATTGTACAATCATGGCGGCAAGGAAAAAGCTCAGAGGAGAACATTGTGCCGCTGTAAATTTTCATAACTCGCAATTTTACAGTGATGTCTCTTTGCCTAGTAAGTGTGCAGTACAAAATGATTCATATCTCTCATGTTTTAGTTATTTATAATTAAGATAAAACCTAAATAAAATGAGATAATAGGACTAAATAAGTGCGGTTAAATGCTGGGCCAATCTCGTTTGGAAAGCGCTGAAGTATCATGAAAATGACCACAGACAACAAATGGTGCAATGATACATTTGGATGTTTTAATATATTATAAATGAAGAATAGCTTTTTCATTTAATGTGGTTTTAATCGAGGCCATAAAAGTTGCTATATACATTACATCAAAATGTAGAAGAATAAAAAGTGATAAACAGATCAGATTTATAAACGTTCGCGATGTTGCCATTTAAAAACTGGATTACTTTTCACGATTAACTCAACCATATAAATGGGAGACTCTCCTCAACACATCAACATTATTGCCAAATTAAACGTTACGGTCAATTCTAAGACACCATGTAATCATCTAATTTTCCCTGACAAATCTCACCACGCTATAGCTTCGATGTCATGGCACCGATCCGTGTCCTTGGGAGATTTCACATTGCAACTTAGTTAAACGGATGGGAGTCTTGAGTGCAAACATGTATTTGGAACTTCACTGATATGGAATTAAATTAATTTACAGTCAATTTCTCAATTGGACTGCAATTTTCTAAAATTTAGAAAAATAAATGAATTATGTAATCCTGTTCAACATATTAACAAGAAGAGGGATCTCATTGGAAAATCTGCTGGCGACTTGTCTAAATTATAGGTTGGGTGCCAAGCATTTTAAGGACAACCAGTTGATGAATCCTGACCCAGAAAGCAGGTTTGTGTGAAGTGTGATCCCTGCTTAGTTTGACCAAATACTCCACCAATCATTTCCCTGAAACGCCTGACGATATTCAGAGACCAAGAGAACTACAAACAAGTAATATCTACGACAGAAGTACTATTCTAACTTCTGTATTTGTTGGGTATCAGAATTAAAAACAAGTAATATCGATGACAGAAGGACCGTTCTAACTTCTGTATATGTTGGGTATCAGAATTAACTGACTAAAACATGATGTTGATATTAACACTTAAGTACCATCATGGACCACAATGGTGTCCCAGCTACTACAGCTACTCCTACTTAGAGACCTGATTAAGAGCCTGCAAAAGTTAAAGCAAAAGGAAATGTCTATTAAATGTGGTTTTTCTTACTAGGCATAACCAAGACTATTTAGAAAACCTGTTTTCTATTATTCATGGAAATGGGACAACCCTGGGCAGGTTTTAGAGCCATCTAAGTCTAGTAAGTGTGCTGTGGATCATGATAAAGATCACCTCAGTTTAGGTAACATGGCAAGTTACGTTACAATCGGCTCGACCTGTTTTTTACAAGTGTTGTGTCAATTCAATTACGCAAGTTAAAAAAATAATGCCTACAGTTTCACCTCTAAGGAAACAAACTCCTGGCGAGATGTGCCACAGGGGCACTGTTGACTTTTAAGGTTATTGTGATCACATAAACCGACAGTGGAAGTTGAACTTCGTATTCTACCTAAAATATTTGGTTTAACAATTATATTCAAGAAACAGTGCATGATGGTGTGAAAAAAATATTACCTTTCCTGAAGGAGTGCTGTAAGCATCGATCAGCTGATCCACCACTTCTGGGCTACCCTCGTCACTGAGTGAGCTCCGTCAAGAATAACATGTGCAAGTCAACACTGATAATGCTAATAGCAATAAAGTAAGTGTTGATACATCTCACAAGACATATACAGAAGCTATCGGTCACTACTACGTCATCAACCCCAAACAGACATCATCGACCTGTTACTGCCGCAACCAGCAGGACAGATTACTAGTGCCCTCTAGTTTAACGAGGGCCTGGTGATCTTACCACAACACAATACCAGGACCATCTTCCCAGATGTATTGTGTTGCTATGATTTGTGCCAAGTAACAAACATTGACTTTCCCCAGAAGGGATTAATGAAAGGATACACATATGATGATAACGAAGCGATCTCATCCATCTTCAAATCTACGGAAGCTTTTGGTTTGGCTTTTGCCACTTTATTTTGTCTCTGAAAAAAAAATTAGCAATAGTGAGTCATGCTCAGTTAGTCTGATTTCAATATGACAAAGGTCCTTCCCTTTTTTTCCCTACGATTTATTTGAACAAATACAAAACATTGATACATACCCAACATCCCTTACACACATCTGGTTATTGTCTGAGGCAGTCTGCCCCAGGTTTACATCTGTAATTTTGTTTCCAAAGTGTTGCAGATTGAACGCTTCTAGTTGCACTACTGCCACTAACTGGTTCTTTAACCGAACTTATTGTGGTAAGCAGATCGCATTAATTGAGGAAAGCACTGCTAGCATATATCGTTGTCAGCTTATCAGGGGTAGAAATAAGTTCTTTTGGTACAGGGGCCAGTAGTTAAAAAAACTTGGGACCACCAACCAAATTGAGGGACCACTGTTCCTTCTTGTGCATTAGCTGTGGTAAGAAAAAGGAGAGAGAAATGTTATGACGAGGGGAAGGGATGCTGGCAAACCATCAGTTTTTGGGGTCACATCCATCAGTGACACCGTTATATACAACAGGGGCTTGTGAACGACGCTGTGGAGTGACTGCAACAGCACATGAGTGACGTGTCGAGTATATAGGCCCAGGGTCTTAGCCAGAGACCCGTCCATAGGACAGGTGATCGTCGATTTGGACGGGCAGAAATTTTCCTCTAAAGACCATCCACCCATCCGCGCCTCCCAGGCTGGATAGAAAAATAAGCCCAGTCAGTATAAACCTCCCAGTATAACCGCTCATTTAAAACAAACAGGGACGCAGTACGCTGGCCACTCATCTACGATAAATACTGCTCTATTTGATAACGCTTGTTATGACGCATGGTGTTTAATCAGCGTTATAATACTTTAATGATGGTGAATAGTGTGACGGACAGCTTCGTCTCCTCGCAAAATAAGGTCCTTGTTCATGTCAATTTTATACCTTCTCTAAAATGATACACGATATGTCCGAGGTTTGTAGTATAATGACAACTAGAAGGCTGGCATACATTGTGCATGGTTGATTGGAGCATCATTCTGAAACGTCTGCCTCAAGGTATCACTTCATTCTCCTGGATCAGAGGATACGAGCAGCATCCTATGCTCCGCAGAAAGGGTATCACTTTTGCCATGATCTGATAACTTTAGGTCTGCTCTGTTGGCTCCCGCATTGCAATTTGATTAATTGTTTGACAGGTTAAATAGCGACCACATCCACATAAAGATGAAAAGTACAATACAAAATACGCAGATAACATGAGACCAAACCTGGACAAGTTTTTAACAACTATTAAGATTTGTGCGGCACATTTAATAAAAATTGGATAAGTTATGTGAGGGACCCTCCCATGGCCTGCGCCGTTCATAGGCGGGGACCCATATTCAGTTGGGTTATGGCACTCATGTGCCATGACACTGTCAAATCTAAACCTACAAAGTTATCATTATGTGGTTATATATCTTCATCAAGCAGCTTGGTGCTCGGAACCGAGTTCGTGTGATGATTGTTAACTGGGTCATCTTCATATCTTTACCACAAAAGTCAGATAAATCCACTCTCCTTGGCAGGGTCATTTGCGTATTTCGAATGTGTCCCTTAAATGCTATATGAGGAGTTCTAAGTGACATTGACCACTAGCTGTGCACTAATGTTGCGCGTTCGTCAACACCGTACTTATCTTTATTAATGTACAAACAAAGATCCAGACCTAAACCCTGGTAATTAAAGCATCTGGTTACCATTCCAGGGCTTGACACTCATTTTTTTACCTGCCATTAGGGCAGATACTTGCCAAAGTTTACCTGCCCCTCCACAAAATGTACTTGCCCTCACTTTTTACAAAAAAATTGCATTGTTACCGTTTAACATACAATTTGTTGAGAGGAGTCAGAACAATCATAACGCTTCTTGCATTCATAATGGCTAAAGCCTAAACTCAAGTGCTTTGCGTCGTCCGCTCGCTAGACGTCGCTGTTATGTATGTACAATATCGTAAAGAAAAGTGAAATATGACGAAATCTGATAAAATAATGAGTTTTTCACAAGATTTCTGTTCAATCCGCAAAAATACACACTCGCTGGCGGTTTCATGAAAAAAATCGAAAAAAAATGTGCCTGCCCGGAGGGCAGGTCAAGGGCTCCCCTCGCCTGCCCGGAGCAAGTGCGGGCAGGCGGGCAGTCGGGAGTGTCGAGCCCTGCATTCAAGCATTAAGTAGCAGCGACGCCGCTCCTTTTCATAGACGCTCTATGGTACAGTTGGTTAAACTTTCAGTTTCAAATCCCAAGTGCCAGTCAGGTGGGAAGCTGCCAGTAGTGCATCCAAGAACCCAGGGGCTGCTACAGGCCTCTAAATTAGAACATTTAGAGGTCTTGAGCAATTTCTATTAGCCCTCAGACCCTGGCCTATTTCGACCCCTGCTTATGGGTGGAGCAAGTACTGCTAGCATAACGTTGGTTAGTTTATGGGTGGGGCCAGCACAACCAGCACTATTCTTGGTCAGCTAATGGGCAGCGCCAGCCCTGTCAGCAACAATATCATTCATTCATAATTAATGGATCGAGTCAGCACTAATAATAGTAATATTTGTCAGATTATTGTCTCAGCACTGGGATCAGGCGGAACCAGCACTAATCGTGCCAGCCAATGGGCGGAGCCCACACTAATCATGCCAGCAAAAGAGCGGGCCAGCACTAATCGTGGTCAGCTAATGGGTGGAACATTATTGAGTCAACACTTTTTTTGCTAGCCAGTGGGCGGAGTCAGAAATAATGATGCCAGCCAATGCAGGGCTCGAAACTAACGCCTGCCTCCCGCCAATGGTGAGTCATAATCTGAGTGGCCAGTGAACAATTCGCCTGTATTAAGTTTTTATGATGCGCCCGCTCGCGACACGTTCTCAAGCGCCCGACCTTTAATTTAAAACGCACTCAAGCCCCGAACCCCGAATGAGATCGCCAGGTCTTCATGGTAGTATTGAATATACAGATTTGGACACCTTATACAACCATATCGGAGGTTCCATTGAATTGGTGGGGCCAGCACTTATCATGGTCAGCAAATGGACGGCGCCAGCTAATGGGTCAGCACAGCGAACTTTTATCATACTTCACTGATGTACTTTTACAAAGATTGTTTTACAAGACATGCAACTGAATTATATAGGACATTCAAGAATGATTAAAAACAATTTCATGAAAAATGGTATAGAACCAGGGCTTACATCTCTGATCATGGTGTCCAATGTTTCTTGGTTGAGCTTGCATTGTTTGTTGGAGTGTGAGAAAGCCAGCCATTGTTCTGCTATATCCCCTGCATCGATCCTCCAAGTCTGACACATCTCTATCACTGCAAAATAAATTCAATCGTAGAACGCAGTGGCTATCCGTACGGCAGCCGTACGAATAGCAGTTTGGTCTGCTGCATGTACGGCGATTTTCATCCAATCAGCAACGGCTATTTTTGCGCATGCGCATAAATTTATACGGCCGCAAAAGTATCGTGCAGCATCTTTAGTTTGAAGCGTTCGAACAAGACAGAATTCATCTTGTTATTACTGAATAGTAGTTTGTATTTGAAACGTTTTTTGTTCATCAACGACCTCTGTTTGCATGGCTGATGCGGATCACATTAAAGAGGGACAGGAATTTTCCTCTTGGGAACTTTTCCAATCTGCATTGAGAAGTTATGAAAAGAAGAACAATGTCTTTTTTCATCGGCGGGATAGCAAACAAGTGGAAAGAGCCAACTTTTGACAAAAGTAAGTCGGCTGTACAAGTAAATAATGCTGTACGATTTTTTGCTGTACGAATAAGACCCATTTTAATTTCTGCTGTACGAATAAGCTCCAATAGAATTTCTGCTGTACAAATAAGCTCCATTTGAATTACTGCTGTATGAATAAGCTCCAGTTTAATTTCTGCTGTACAAATAAACTCAATTTGAATTTCTGCTATACAAATAAGCTCCATTTGAATTACTGCTGTACGAATAAGCTCCCATTTGAATTACTGCTGTACGAATAAGCTCCTGTTGAATTTCTGCTGTATGATGAATATACTTATTGTTTCAGAACTTTCAAGCTGAACTGTGAGGCTTCCATTCTCCTTGTGGCCGACCGCAAACGACAGGTGCTAGTGGTGACACAACTGCGGGATAACCACAACCACTCTGTTGAGTCAAGGTTGTTCGATCTCTATCTAAAGAATAGGAGACTTGAAGAGGAGCAAAAGTAGAAAGTTGGGGAATTTTTTGGACTTGGTGTAACTGTAGAGAACATACATTCCCACCTCATGCAGCAGTCGGACAAGGTTGTCTCCAGGGGACCTGCACAACATCCGCGCCTCTCTTTGTGGCAACAAAACTGATGAGGCCAAGGTTATCGATGTTCTAGATGGCCTTTTGCTCCAGGACCGAATTCCTCAGTGGCAGTGAAACTGTTATTGCTGTCCAGACCAGCACCATGGCAGAAAGCTACACTAAGTACCCAGAAGTCCTGCTTATGGATGGAACCTACAGGACCAACACAAACAGGATGCCACTCTACACAGTGCAGGTAAAGGATGGGAATGGGAAAGGCCAGACATATGGCTATGCTTTCATAGCGGAGGAAAGCCATGAGACTATTGATTTTTGCTTAACCACATAGTTCAAAGGAACCGAGAAGCTCAAAAAAAGACCAGGAATTTTGTCATCGACAAAGACTTCACAGTAGTGAAGGCCATAAAAAATGTTTTCCTGGATACACACATTGTGATATGTGCCTTTCATGTGAGCAAGACTTTCAGGCAGGAAGTTGCCAAGCTGCAGTGCTTCCTTGAGGAGAAGGAAAGGATCCGGGTAATCTTTCAGCAAATGCTCCATGCCTGAACGACTGGCGCCTATGAGGAGGCATTCAAGAGTTTGCAGAAAACAGCTCCAGATAGGCTTAAGGCATACTTCATGGCCAACTGGCATAGTTGCCAGTGCCAGTGGGTCCGTTATCTCGTTGATGCGGATTTGACTCTGGGGGTGATAACTACAAACAGTCTAAGAGTCCCTCCACCAAAAACTCAAACGCGTAGTACATGCCAATATGACTCTGGCTGATTGCTTGCAGTCTGTCATTGAGTATTACCAAGGCCAGATGGACAACTCCTCTGTTATGATGAGTTTGGGTGACGTCCAGAAAACCGTTGACAGGGACCCCTCCAGACAAGAGGCAAGTCAGTACTGTGACACCCTGACCCCATACGCCCACAATTTCTATGCTTTACACAGTTGGGTTTTGTGCTGTTATGTACAGGTAAAACTGGCCGGCTACAGGTATGTCATGATACCTCACTGCTTTGGTGCATCAAGCACCTTTGTCAAAGGGCGCCAGTCAACAGGGGAACACTGGATGCTGTTCGTGGCAGACATTGCAGACAACTCGGTCCGACGGAATGACCGCTACAAGGATGGCGAGGCTCGGCTGGTTAGCCACTGGAAGTAAGTCTCACAAGTTCTCTAACTCACACTGTTCACACAGGCACACTGCAGCTCAAAGAATAGGAAATGAAGGAGATGTTTCATTTCTATGTGTTTGTGTTCTCAGGAAGTACATGAACATAAGAGCCAGAGTCACTGGGGAAATCCTGCTGGATTGGCAGCATGAACCTTCACTCAGTGGGCAGCAAAGTGATGGGTCCAGCTGCGGCGTTTTTGTCCTAATGGTATGACCCATTCTGTTTCTGTTCATTTCTTTATGTTAGGCTATTTGTTTGGATTTGTTGGGTGACTTTTTATGAATGGCCATTCATAGATGATGCATGATAAAACTGTAACCACTCCTGACTGCTTTCAGAATGCAGAGGCATTGGCTTGTGGGGCTCAGCCATCAGTCATGGATCAGCAACACTGCTCAAAGTACAGATGCTATGTTGCAAACCGCCTCATGACTGCTGATGCAGCCACTAGCAATAGATGTGCTGCCATGGAGAGATGTACAAATCCTCCCCATAAACAAGTTAAATGGGTGCTCTGCTCTGGTTGCTACTTGTGGTACCACTTTCAGTGTGCCAATGTTACCAAGTGACCCAGAGGCAATTTTTTCTGCCCTGGTTGTTAAGTTGCTGAGGTGCGGTGCCCAGAGGCAATGGTTCCTGTCCTTGGGAAAGTCTGTTTTTTCTTAGTTATAAAGTAACAGTTTCATGTTGTATGGCTAATGTTCTGGTAACATGTCATTACCACATTATGATTTATGTATGAACCGACCTAACTCGTAACTACTTGTCTGTGTTGTTGCTGAGGTGCCCAGAGGCAATTGTTCCTGTCCTTGGGAAAGGTGTGTGTTTCATGAACTGTTATGTTTAAGTTGTAAGTGTGAATAAACATTGTTCACAACTGTAATACAAATTATTTCTTTACTTTAACCAGCACCCTTGGAAAAGGTGTGTGTGTGTTTCATGAACTGGTTTGTTTAAGTTGTAAAGTGTGAATAAACATTTTTCACAACAAATTTTACTAATTATTTCTTTACTTTTACCAGCACTCTGTTGTACATTTCTATCAATCCATAGCTATATCTTTTAAATTTGATTACAAAGCCAAGGAGGTATTTTGATAGTGGAAAAAGACTCCATATCCTTAATATTTTAGGTATTTTTCTTAATAGGCAAATACTTAATTACAACAACTAAGTTCCATCCAACTAGTCCACGCTTCTAGGCCTTTCTCTTCTTACCTTGTACAACATTGCTAGGCAAAGTATTTACACAGCTAAGAGCATATATATTGAAGTTCCACATCCCACCACAACACTTACAATGACATGGTACTATGATGAAATATGTTGAGCTGTCCTGAAAGACATTAACTGTATAGCTAGCTACTCGTATTGTGCGCATAGCCAAAACAACCGATATATATCTTATTCGTACGAAGAGCCAAAATGCACCCTATTAATCATACGAATAGCCAAAACACTTTTATTCGTACGGCTGCCGTACGGATAGCCAATTCCCATCTTATTCGTACGGCTGCCGTACGAATAGCCTCTGCCATCGTAGAATGCTGTCTTACATAAATTATCGCCCACCAACAGAGGGGAAATTATTCGACAATGGATTAATTTTCCTTTGAACTTACGTTTATCGATAACACCCTCGTTAAGATCGATTCCAAAGGTTGAAAATTCATCTTCTAACTCCGATTCCGTAACAATAACCATAATGACGCTCTCACTGCCTATTTGGCGATACAAAACATCAAATTTCCCGCGATCTAATGTCAACCAACCTCGTTATAACTTACTTAAACGGCCGGAGACAGGAATCAAACAAGTACAAAATAAAGTTATTAGTGCGTAGCGGATTCCGTGCTAAAACCACGGTTAATAACCACGGTGTTTATTCAGGTGATTACACAGGTGACCGGGCCATCAATTTTAGCATCTTCAACACGCTTTATGTTTATCTCGATCACGTCAGTACCACGTACAACATGCTAGATGGGCCCCCACTATGCTTTTTGAAGTTGTGGGCTTAGACAGTGGCTCTTTCGGTGCTATTATAACCACGAACCTCGCTAATCCTCTCTCTAAGCTTGTTACTAGCGGAGCTGTGCATGACTTGAAGATTCAGTTACGCGATAATAAAGCAAGGCTATTAAAATAACCACAAATTCCCTGTTAGCATTGTTCTAGAATTCACAAGATTTCAGTAAAATCGAGCATCTATGGACCAAGACAAAAAACGGAGAGCAATCCGACCTCTCTGAATATACAACAAAGACCTATGTATCTATTGGTGACTCACAATAGAAAGCTTGTTGTACTATGACTGGAGACCTTGAAATGCGAGATAATAAAATCCTTCGGTTGGGATACCAAATATCACCAAAGGATGCTGCTAATAAAAAGTATGTAGATGACAAACATAGACTGCTGCACAGGGACATGAGACAATATGTAGACTCATGGACGGATCCCCTCATTACTATTTGTGCATAATCAAGTGGCTCCGTTCGTAGGGGATATGAGTGGTCGATTGGTGATGGGCCAGGGGTCAAACCTCATGTGACGGAAGCTGTGGATATGTGATGTTATCAAGTAGTAAGATCATTCGTGTGGGGTTGTCTTCCGTTCAGTAGTGTCACTCCTAATTGAACATGCACTTTAACCATATAGTTATGAGGACACCAACTGCATCTTGTATTTACCCATGGTTTCCCCCCACCGATGAAAATCCAGAGCACTCCTACCGGTTGAATAAGATCGGCCTCAAGAAGCAATAACTCGAGAAAGAGATTGAAAAATATTGTGCTATGAACTTAGAAATATAGGCGTGCAGTTAACTCAGTGGATGCATTAGACCCTGGTTTAATTACTGCGGGTATGTGTTTTGGCGCCGGTGGCTTAGAGGTAATGTCTACAGTAGTGGCCATTCCCATTGCCACGGTGTTGGGTGTTACTGGGGCTGCTTGTGGGCTACTTGGAGTCGCTGGAAATTTTTTCCGTAGGCGACTGACCATAATGGTTAAAAAAAACATGATCTGATCCGCGTTCTTACGCAGAGCAAATTGAATACCATTGCATTGTATCGACAGCACTTGAAGATGGCAAAACTTGTCACAAAATATACCCAAATATCTGTAAAAGCATACCAGACTGTTTCAATCCATAACAACGTACTGATCCAACAAGGGAATGACGAAGCATTAGTAGGCATCAGAAAAAAATATTGGGTGCTCCTGCTTCTACACGGACTGTGAATGATATCGACTTTTACGCGCTGTGTATACCAAGCCTTTCGGCCCATTGTATAAACGAGGTTTGTTAGGTAGAGAAATGAACACGGAATAGCATATTGCTTAGCAAGAAGGTTGTGTTAAAGAGATGAAGTTAGGTATAAATCATTTAAGAGAAGGGAAAGTAGATTTAGAGATCGAACAGAGAGATGTATTCAGTGATTTTGAGACTAAGAACGATGACCTAGTGGAACTGAAGGATATTGTGAGAGATCTGGAGTCTAAGAACGATGACCTTATGGAGCAAGTGGACCACCTAGAGGAGCTTATTGAATCTCAGCGGGTGTAAGAGCCGGCCAGCATTGATTATACAAAGCAGTCAAACGAGCCATACACACCACCGCATACGCACTTATCACTCTCGCTCAGCTCGACGAGGGCTGGACAATATGTACCCAGCGCATAGGTAAGGCTTGCAGGCGAACATTCCAAAGCGTGACAGCATTCCGAAGCGTGACAACTTTTCTGAAAATAATTTTTGAGAGCTTTGGTGTCAACACTTCGATGCCGTTTAAGCGAATAACACGGTCTGAATGTGGTTCACCACCACTAAGTTTGTAAGGGCGAAATTGCTTGTATGTATGTATGTATGTATGTATGTATGTATGTATGTATGTATGTATGTATATATGTATGTATGTATGTATGTATGTATGTATGTATGTATGTATGTATGTATGTATGTATGTGTGTGTGTGTGTGTGTGTGTGTGTGTGTGTGTGTGTGTGTGTGTGTGTGTGTATGTATGCGTGCGTATGTATGTATGTATGTATGTATGTATGTATGTATGTATGTATGTATGTATGTATGTATGTATGTATGTATGTATGTATGTATGTATGTATGTATGTATGTATGTATGTATGTATGTATGTATGTATGTATGTATGTATGTATGTATGTATGTATATCTATGCATGTATGTTAGTACACTATTTGGCATGCGATACAGATCGCAAATTTCCACATTTGATTTTTTAAATGCGCAGAACCCAGGGGTTTGGTTTTGTTAATAATGATCATTTTGTAGCTCAATCTAGTTGTAAAATTTTTCTAAACATATATTAGGACATCAAACCAACAGTGTTCCCTACGCTCCAGGTCGAATAATCGTGCTATCGGTCCAAATGTACATGTCCGATGGTAATTAAAATTTGGTCGCACGTTCTCTGTGCTTTCGTAACCGGAAGTCAAGTTATCGACATCCATGAAATCTAGGGATCCGACTTAAGCTAACACAGAGAACTTGCCACCCAATTTTTATTACCATCTGACATGTATTGACGCTTTTATAAGCGCTCAAAATATTCATGCTGACATTTGGACCGATACCACGATTATTCGACCTGGGGCGCTTGGGAACACTGTTGGTTTGATTTCCTAATACATGTTTAGAAAAATTTTGCAATTTGATTGAGCTACAAAATGATGTAAATTAACTGTGGTTTTTCTTACTTTTTTTAAGTGGTACGCAAAAGGTTGCTTGAGGGGCCATCATGATTGGAACGGAGACATAACTTGTATATAATTAAGGAAGCCAAGCTAAGTGTTCACCTTTCAGTTATCAAAAAGTATACTTTAAGTCATCCTTACGGGGTCTGGAAATGAAGCTCACAATAGTGAGTAGTGTTTGTCATCGGTAGTTGGTTTTGAAGGCACGCTGGGGTAAAAAGTGACATCTTCCCTAACACCCTTCAACCAGTGTAACGCTCAGTTATTTCACAATATGTGCTGTTTATGCCTGTGTGACCATCGCTTGGGGCTGAGTTGCAGACAAAGAGATTGTTTTACTTTTCTTGTTGGAAATGACCCGAAGCTGGCTACCAGACTTGCAATTGAAGACAGTAGATCCTGTTAGAGAACAAAAATTAGCACAGCTGATGACAGTCTCAAACTACAAATTCTTCCTAGGAAGAACTCGGTGTGGATCAAAACGTATCATTGAACAAAGTATACTCTAATAACACTGATATAATTGCAAATTATAATGAAAAAATTGTAAATGTAGTTACTATATGAGCAACTTGAATACAACGTTAGTAGTATAGAAAGTGGCAATTCTGACGCCCAACTACTTATCAATACTACACGTTGAATTATGGCTTATACAGGAATTGATTTTTTGCTCCCTGCTCACTTTGGGTGAGCTTCACTTAAGAGATAAGCCCGTCGGTTGCGACCCCCAACAGACCCGACTCCGCCACGTTTTTTTGCCGGTAAATTAACGTGACCATAGGCAAAGGTGTCTACCCGTTTGCGGCTATCCACCGCTTTGAGTAAAATGGGAGAGTGACACCTTGTAAAAACGCTGACCATATATCGTGTGACCTTCACTGCGCAGCATGTTCATGCAAAAAAAGCCCTCTTCCATGGTCCCGGGGTGCTTGGTAGGGCTCAAAGAGCAAAAGCTTTCCTCTGGATGTAAGAATATCAACAAGACGCCATGTTGCATTCTAGCCTCGATTTTAATAACCACTGCGCATGCGCTGGATCGCTTACCACGATACACAATACCGTAAACTTAACATTACGATCCTATTACAGCTCCCCCTTTTAAGTTACTCATTATATATTACAAACTCACAGTAGTTATACATGTTTCAATAAAACAATACCAAATTTGAGTCTCTCTAGTACTCTACTTATAGAAGTCACTATTATTGTTTAATGTGATTTACAACAGTTTAAGCAAAAACTGGTATTATACAGCGCTTCTTGTACTACTACATAATCACAATCTGGGTATAAGGAGACACACTGCATATGTATTATCTGGAGAGGAGACAAACATTATGTATTATGACATGAAACATATACACATTCCTTCTCCAATATACTATAAATCAAGCCTTGTCACTGGCAGTTCTGCCTGCTCTTGTAGTAACAGTGCGTGAATTGTCTGTAGAAGGGCTGTTGCTTAAAGCACTAGATCCTTCAGTAGGTCGTTCACTAACTGATGTATTAACATGATTTCCTATGTTGACATCTGTAGGTACGGATTGTAGGTGTCGACGATTTCGTCGAATGACAGATCCCTGATCTGTTCTCACCACAACTGATCTTGGAGTTTCCGCCTGTGTTATAACTGTGGCACCGTTCCAGACCTTCTCATTGTCCGCCCTCACCAAAACTTTCTGACCTTCTTTCAGAGGGGAGAGAGGTCGTGATGCATGATGTCGATCATGATAATATTTTTGTGAAGCCTTTGCTTCATAATCATTGTCCTGCACTTTGCTCTGAGATGGCCATCCTTGCTGCAGATTCTTTTGTAGAATTTGCAAGGTAGTCCTAATCTGTCTACCCATCATCAGCTGTGAAGGACTGAATACTGTGGAAGTCGTTGGTGTTGCTCTATAGATCATAAGACCTAACATAGGATCTTCCTGTCGAAGAATAGACTTTGCTGTCTGTACTGCTCTCTCAGCTTCGCCGTTCGCCTGCGGGAAATGGGGACTTGTAGTCACATGACTAAATCCATATTGAGCTCCAAACGATGCGAACTCTTGAGATGAGAACTGGGGTCCGTTATCAGACACAAGCGTGTCTGGTACTCCCCATCGTGCGAAGATACTCTTCAACTTGCCAACGACACAGCGAGTCGTTGTACTTATCAGATGGACGATTTCGATATATCTCAAGTAGTAGTCAATCACTATGAGGTACATCACTTTGTTGTACTCACACAAGTCGGCTGCTACCCGTTCCCATGGACGAGAGGGTAACGGAGTAGAGATGAAACTTCTGGCAATGGGTGCAAGATTCCACAAGTTCTTGTATCTGCTTGCTGATCCCAATCCAGTAATCAGACGATCTGGCCCTCTCTCGGCACTTGTTTATCCCCTGGTGGCCGTCATGAATCCTGCGCAATATATCACTTTGAAGGCTCTTTGGGATGTAGATTCTGTCATCATACAGCAGTAATCTCTCCGATACTGACAAGTGATTCCTAATCTCATAGTATCCACGCAGGTGTAGAGGTACATCTCTTATGTGCTTTGGCCAACCAGACAAAGTATAGTCGATGACTATCTGCAACTGCTCATCCGTGTCGGTTGCGACCTTGACATCTTCAAGCTTCGCTGTGGAGAACGACTTCTCTAGCAACGCGTCCACATGAAGCGTAACCTCTTCTGCCTTAACAGTGTCCGCAGAATCGTGCTGCATGGGACTCCTTGATAGAGTGTCAGCCACGACCATGTCCTTCCCTGGTACATACTCAGCTCTGGGATTGAATCTCATGAGCCGAAGGAGCAGACGCTGGCATCGGATTGGCACCTGATCAATGTCCTTACTCATAATCAGGGGTACCAGCGGTTTATGGCCAGTCAACAACTTAAATGTCTCCAACCCAGACAGGTATTGCGTGAACTTTTCACATGCCCACACTGAGGCCAAACATTCCTTTTCTATTTGCGCATAGTTTCTTTCAGCTGTGGTTAGTGAGCGAGATGCAAAAGCTATTGGCTTAAGTTCATTACTTCCAGTTTTCAGTTGCATCAGGGTTGCTCCCAGTCCAAAACTACTTGCATCTGCAGACACTACAGTCGGTAGGTTCGGGTCGAAATATGCAAGCACAGGCGCTGAAGTAATGAGGATCTTCGCCTCTCGAAAGGCCCGGTCTTGACTCGGTCCCCATGTCCAGACCATATTGGAGCGTAGCAGGTCATTCATGGGTTTTAACACTGTGGCTAACTTTTCCACGAACCGTCCTAGGTAGTTTATCATACCCAGACATCTCTTCAGCTCCGTGACATTTGTCGGCGCTTCCAATTCACTTATGGCCTGTATCTTATTCCTGGATGACCTTATGCCGTTGCAATCAATGTGATGTCCCAGAAATTCTAGATTGGACTTCCGTAGGTTACATTTGGATTTATTCAGTTTAAGTCCTGACTTGCCTATCAGCTCCATGACTTTCGTCAATCTTGTCTCGTGTTCCTCCTCTGTTGAACCGTACACTAGGATATCATCCATATAGAGGGCGACTCCGTCAGTGTCTTGCAACAGGTCGGTCATGACCCGCTGGAATATCTCCGGCGCACTCGTGATTCCAAAGGGCAATCTACGAAAGCAATATCTGCCAAATGGAGTGATGAATGTTGTCAACTTGGAACACTCTGGGTTCAATGGTATGGCCCAAAAACCTCTTGCCGCATCCAGGGATGAGAATATTTTTGCTCCTGACAATTTCGGTAGAATGTCATCTAGAGTTGGTAAGATATACCTTTCTCTAACCACAGACTCATTCAATCTTTTCAAGTCCACACACAATCGGACTGTCTTGTCCTTTTTCAACACTGGAACGATTGGAGCACACCACTCTGTCGGTTCCTGAACGGGAGCAATTACACCATGGCTCTCCATCCGTCGCAGTTCCTCTTTAACCTTTGACATTAGAGGTATGGGTATCCTACGCGCTGTGTTAATGCTGTATGGCTCTGCATCAGCTTTTAATCTAATGTTGATCGGTGGACACTTCATGAGCCCTACATCAACATACACTGAAGAATCCATTTTTGTTTCGTTCAACTGGAGATGTACGAACCCCATGGCTTTGGATGCGTTCCGACTCAACAAGTTACTACCAGTTGTTCCATTGACAACGTATATTTTCATGCAATACAACTTGCCTTTATGCTTGATCTTGGCGTTGAACACCCCTTGACACGACAATGGACTTCCAACACTACTTAGACCAACTCCAACAGGTCTTAAGGGTGGGGCATCCTTGTCAATCTAGAAATGGACAAACTGTTCACAAAGTCTCAGTTTCACCTCCCATGGCTGATCCTTTCTATCATGGTCACATGAGACAGAACCAAGGAAATATGATGACTCTGTATTTGATTCGGGGACAACCACTTCGCGTATCCCACGACCGTGAGACTGACCTGATTTGCAACATGCTGCATAATGTCCTACTTTCTGGCAGTTGTGACATTTAGCTTTCTTTGCTGAACATTGTCCCTGTGGGTGACTGCGACCACATCTGCCACATGCCCCTTGAGATTCAAATGACTTGGTTTGGCCCACACTTGCTGTTGGCTCTTGGCTCGAACGACTGTGGTTTCCTCGACCTTTTCCACGACTTCGTGGTCGTCCTGATCCACGACTTATGGAGTTAACTTCAGAGATATCAAGCTTGCTTGCTTGCTGTTCAGTTAGCTGGGATTTAACTTGCTCAGACTCTCTGGCGAGCTGTATAGCTGTATCCAAGGTGAGGTCAGATATCATTTGCAGCTTCTGTGACAGCTCCCTGTCTAGCAAACCAACCACTAATCTTATCTGCTCGTCCTTAAGAGCAGCAAAATCACAGGTGCTAATAGATCATATAATGTTCGTATGAAACTTTCAATCAATTCACCTTGATTTTGTGATCGCTGGTAGAACACGGCTCTCTCGTGGATGACATTTTGTTTGGGAATAAAATGTTCCTCAAATTTTCCAATCACCACATTCAGTTTTTTCTTGTCTTCTTCCGCTGTGAATATGAAAGAGCTGAATATGGTCTCTGCCTGTGGTCCGAGGGCGTATATTAAGGTGCTAACCTGAACTTCACCTTCCTCACTTGACAGTTTTGCCACCTGGCTATATCGCTCGAAACGTGCGCGCCATTCTTTCCATTCGGTCGGACGACTAAAGTTGAACGTCTCAGGAGGTTTAAACCTCGACATGTGTCAGTTGTCTATTTACAGTTGAATTACATCCTTATGAGAGGTACAAATTCGCCCAAAACCGCTGCCACCATGTAAGAATATCAACAAGACGCTATGTTGCATTATAGCCTCGATTTTAATAACCACTGCGCATGCGCTGGATCGCTTTCCGGGATACACAATACCGTAACCTGGCTGCCACTTCACTGGGGATCCATTCAAAATAAATTTAAATAATTTTACCCACAGTAATTGTGTTCCTGACTGGCCTAATCCAAAAATAAACAACACGAACAGCCTGTATGGCATGAGGAAATAGCTAGGCCAGCTAAAGCTACGATAGCCAAGCTCATGGCATATGCGGTATCAGACGTGCCCAACTGAATACATACATTGTTGTATTACTAGTATAACATTTCCGTAGCAAAATGAATAGATGCCTACGGCCGTGCCTAGGTCGAATAAGTAATTTTAAGCGCCAGTTTTTGTAATATCAGACTGCCAGTTTATAGGTAATGACTATACTAGTTTGAAGCTATGGTTGTTGGCCTGCCGGCTGGAACACGCATTATTGAAAGTAATATTGTGTCGGACAAAGTGTCCTACAGCATGCCTCTTCTGTTAACTCATTTTAGGGAGAAAGTTATGGGCGGATAAAAGGATAATAGAGCAACGTACGTACCAAGTTAGAAAAAGGAAGTGAGTAATTGTGGAAATTGGCGGTGATTCGCGTTCTGATGAGAATAATCGTTTTGCACTGTACCCAGTCGATACAGCGAGCCATCTGAAATCTTTGCAGCTATCACTATCACGCACATTAAAAGCCATCGTACCTCATATGTCATCCTCCATGCAAATAACAAGTGAGAAAATTGACTCCAATTATACTCGATGTTGCCGATCCCTGCAAAATAATCATTGTCAACGAAACATGTTTTACTGTCACATAGATGTATGCCAGCGAGTGATTTGCCTTGACCGGCTGGACCCATTGAATATTTTATGGGAAATTAATATGGTGACTATCTACTGTTCATGGACGTCATATAACCACACCCAGCCATTCCAAACTGTTCCTCAAAGAATGTGTAGGTACATTATACCAAAAGCCTGTTACAGACTGCCGTGTTTTCAATGCAGGTGGTTTCTTGATTTATTGCGAACAAGAAAGGAACGCAGGTACATAGATTGACACACCAATCAAGTGCAGGCTTATTAATTGATACGTCATACAAGACGTTATGTCAATCAAGTATGTTTTATACCCATCATCCAATAAACGTTTCAAACTATCTGCTTACCAAGGAATAGCATGCTAATTGGGATGAACAGGGCACAAACATATTTAGGATTTGTAGGAATAAAAGAAAGTTATGCAAATGGAACCATAGTTTCCATTCTCCTGAAATAAGAAATGAAATGGGCTGGTACTCCAAATGAGTTGAATACTTCCACCATTTCATCGATGGAGTCTGAGTCTGAAACCAACAAATGCGATTTCTTTTTTCAGTATACATGATTTCTACACAATCCATAAGCAGTATTCATGATTCCTCGATAATGAATAATGAAACGGTCACAACAATATATTTTAAAGCTTGATAGTTGACCATAGTAAGGATGTTGTCATTTGGCAGAGGATAAGCCAAAACCTACCGGTCACAGACAATTTATCAGTAGGCACGGTAACAAGCAAGTACTGTCAATGTACAGAACAAAAACTATCAGCCATCAATAACATGGCAGGGTTGTGAGAATTACAAATCTCATAATAACCAATGTGTATACCTGCTATTTGACACAGCTGTTGACCATAAGATTCAATGTTGGCTGGATTCAACCCATAATGCTCATTGACAAACGTCACGAAATAATTCCATTGAGAGTGTTGGTTACTGCGGCTTTCCAGTAACGCATCAACAAACATCTGGCAGCCTTCGACATATGGCACATCAGCCAACTTGACCATTTCCTCCGCATCCTCTAGGGGTGTGTTGAATTCCCAAACTACAAGAAAAGTAAGTTCATAGAGGAACCAAATAAGACGAGGAAATAACATCTATAAAAGTCAAATAAATCCAATACCCAAATAATTGATGATGGCTTGGCGGTCGATATTAAAGTAGCCCTTCGAACGCAGGGCGTTGACGTATATCGGCTGATGTTCTGCACCAAGATGAAGCATTGTTGCAGCTTCTAAAGAAGCGTAGATAAATCTGACGTAGTTTGCCACATCTCCAGATGCTGTGAGTATTCGTGCAGCTTCGGTCGGTGGGTTGTCTTGGTGAAAAAATGAAATAAAATAAACCTAAGTGTATATATTTATATATATATGCATATATATATATATATATATATATATATATATATATATATATATATATATATATATATATATATATATATATATATATATATGTATATATATATATATAGAGCAGAGATCTATATCTATATATATAGATAGATAGATATAGAGAGAGAGAGAGATATCTATATCTCTCTCTCTCTCTCTCTCTCTACTCTCTCTCTCTATCTCTATATAGATCTCTCTCTCTCTCTCTCCTCTCTATCTCTCTCTATCTATATCTCTCTATATATCTCTCTCTCTCTCTCTATATATATATATATATATCCCCTCTAGATGCTGCTATATTTGTGCAGCCCCTGTGCGGCGGATTGTCTTGGTGCAAAAAATGAAATGAAATAAATACACTCATCTTTATATAAAAAATATGAAATGAAATAAATACACTCATATATTTATATATATATTTATACACACACATATATGTATATATATATATATATATATATATATCTATATATATATATATATATATATATATATATATATATATATATATATATATATATATATATATATATATATATACGGCACATTATATGGTACGAGCAACGCATCAGTTGGGTAAAGTAATCCTCGACATATGAATACGGAAACCTACTGAGAAAGGTGCAATAAAGGTACTCTAGGTGGTCTGCATCAGTCGGATCTATTCCGACCAGGCCAATCTGCTCCTGTATGTCTTCGGTTGTTAAGTGTTCACGTGCTCTTTGTGCCGACAGCTGTGCCTTGTCCTCACAGGACATGTCCTCCTGCTGCCCGATGGTCAGACCTACAGCATCCGAATCGGCGACAAATTGCCATATTGAATCAGTGTTGATTAAGATGAGAGCCAAACATCTTACAACTGCTATGATATATTTATTATTGAAAAGCTATTCAAAAATACATGGCGATTGTTGTAACATATCTGAATATTGCACGTACCTGTTAGACACAGCCCTACAAGGACAGCTATTCTACAGTCAAGCCAATGCGCCATTTCACTCTCGAATCTATTCACAAACAATTCGTCGGTCTGCGAGCACCTCAATATACCCAGGGAACAAAAGTGGAAGTCATTATGCTCTTATCAGTCGCTTGTGTGGTGACGCTGGGTGGAAATGTCAAATTGCTCTTTGCCCAGCGCTTAAGGGTAATTGAGAATGATAGTGTGACATTCAAGTTGAATACGCTTAATATCCTGTTGTTTGGCTCTCAATTGCATGTTCTCATTTCAACCAATTCCCTCAGTTACGTCAGCAGAATTAATCGTTTATAATACAATCATCGCTTGATTCGGCTACGCTCAACGAGGAAGGTTGTTTCTGAATTGCACTAATAAGGAGTCATCATTCCGCTAAATGGACTTGACAGGTCATTGTCGCTCTATGACGTATACAAGCGGCTGTAGCGGAAGCGAGTTTCCACATTCCTGCTGGGCCACAACTCACAAGCCAAACCATTATTCCGATCGGATGACGGCTCTTGACAGTGAAACATATGAGCGATTTGCTACGCTGAGTGGGCTCACCAAAAAACTTGTTGGCTCTAAATGGGCTCATTCCGAGTATGTACATGAGTGAAACACATGCCCGTTTTCAGTGGCGCTACCATAAAGTCAACCAAGGCACATACGACTGTTGATCCAAATGATCGGGGATCTGCCCTTGCGACTTATGTCGAAGATATGGAGTGGAGGCGACGGCGCCCCCGAAATGATAGACTAATGATAGACTATTTGCTTCAATCATGAAAACAAGGCATTTATTGGTATAAATATTTTTTCCCCAATCACATCAACAAAGATCTGAACATTAAACATCACATTGGCATTGTCACAGGGACTGTTATGTAACAGTGGACCATGACCATGACTACATGCAAACACTGAGGGCTGGTTGATTGGCTTCTACATTGGACAATCTCATTGGCACACATCCTCAATTTGAAGATTTGATGAAAGAGTCCAGAAATGCTAAAAAAGTGGAGGAACTTCACAAGGTGATGGAAGAAAATGGCCAGATGTTGAGTTTGAACCTTATCAAGGAAAACTCTTTCCATTTTCACTATTACACGATATTCTATCATATGAAACATTCAGATTTTCACTACCTGAAGGATAAGGCAGAGGACATGCAGTATGTGTTACAGACTGGCAGATATCATCACTCATCAAAATTCAAATCGAAACCTGGTTGACAAAGAGCATTGATTTTTAAGGAGAAACCTTTTGGAACACTTGTACGCCTTTGTCTAGGTTTGCCTTCGAAAGATATGGCGCGGCAATTTGGGATTGTGGAAAGTACATTCTCAAATTTGTTCAACGCTTGGTGTATCTTGATATTCCAGGAATTGGAGATCATATGTTCTATGCCCTCAACAGAGACAATGGGAGAGAAAGCAGCTACATGCTTCGATGACATTACCAACATCCGAAATGTTCTAGATTATACAGACCTGATTAGTCAGACACCGGGGATGTATCTTGCTGGTGCTATTATTTATGTCTGACATAGGGGGAGGGGGAGCATCAGACATCAGAATTGGATGTATTGATCCAGGTCACTTGATGCTGGTGACCAAGTAATGGTAGACAGATGCATAACTAGTGCAGGAGATATGCCTCCAGTAGTCATTTTCCCCATTTAAAAACAAACTAACAGGCCAATTCACTGCAGAACAGTTAGAGTATTCTGACAAAATTCTCTGTGGCTCGTATCCATGTTGAGTCTGCTATGAGGGCAATTAAGGAATTCAAGGTTTTGTAAACATAAGTGAAAGTGGCAATGGTTAACAATTATGAAAACATTTTCAAAGCTTGTGCATTTCTTGTCAACTTCAAACAACCTTTCTTGAAAATGTCATAATGACCTTTGTACAAACTGTTACATGTATGCATATATCCATATTATTTTAACACTCACAACCTGTATATTGTTATTGTGATATTACCTGATGACTAAATGAATTTTTTGTATACAGGGTACAGCATTCCATCCTTGTC
This sequence comes from Urechis unicinctus, assembly GCA_034190875.2. Lineage (NCBI taxonomy): Eukaryota > Metazoa > Annelida > Polychaeta > Xenopneusta > Urechidae > Urechis > Urechis unicinctus. Next base: position 19,488,899 of record CM067346.1, read on the forward strand.
AATTCATTCTTAAAATATAAAAATTTATGCTGTAGTTATCAAACAATATAAATTAAATTTATACTAAAATCCAGTAACAATGCAAGCAATCACAGGTTTTTTTCTTATCCAGCTTAATAACTTTGACGGCTATTTAAAGGGCTTTGTAACCAACAACAGATAAATTAAAACACAGATAGTAATGCCTCATATGAAAAATATGAAAAATTAAAATTTTATTCTGACAAAGCACACTTTAATACATGTTTACATGACAATCTTATGACGCACTAATAATACATGGTTAGTGCATTAACTTGTGCCATACTCATGCACATTTAAACAACCAGCGTCACAACAAATTACATACAAATTTGATTGACATTATATTAGCCCTGCCCCGGTCGGACGGTAGTATACATATTTTAGACGTCGTGCACGGCTAACACTATGCATAACTTGTGTCACGACAAAGCACATTTTTCTTCCTGAATGATACTTGCATCTTGAATGAGTCTCTTCCACCTGTTATTTCCACAAACGTATCGCTTGAGGAAGTCATCCCGTGCCACCTGGGTAACACTCACAGCAGGCGCACGACGAAACAGAAACCGGAAGTCAACAAAAGTTAGTTTCACAACGCTCACCAGGGCGGTGAGCGCGACTACGTGAACTCCCGAATTAAGACGCATTCCAAGATTTCATAGATGTCGATGACGTCACTTCCGGTAACAAAAAGCATCAAAGTTTTTCAAAAAATGACACAAGTTCAGTGCTCAATATATGCGTGCATAATGATTCGATTTTAAAACAGTTTATGTAATCTGAAAGTGTAATGTCATTGTAAACATTTCTGAGTATATGTAGTTGTAAATAACGCATTGTTAAAAACATTCTAGCAGGTCGAAAATTTCTGGTATCCTTAATTTCTAAACTTTTTAATTTCGCAATTAATTCACTTATTTTAGTCCGAACGTAAAAAAAAATACATTATTAGAAAGCTGATTAAAATACCAAACTTTGACATATGCTATCAAAATATTCGTATTCAAAGCGCGTTGAGTTGGGAAAAAAATTCGACATGGATATTTATCCTCAAATTTTCGATGGCTTATAAAATAGTAAATATCGGTCCCATGGTCATAAAAATTGGGCCAGTTGTTGTTATGGACAGCGCAAATCTAATCTTTTAATTTGATGGATATCGATGTCGTCACTTCCGTTTACGAACGAATCAAAGTTAAAACGGGACTGAAATCTGAAGTAAACGTGTCGTTTCTCCGTCGTTAATGATCATATCGTAGATTTAATTTCACTCGAAAGAAGCCCCTTCAATTCTAAATATATAACTAATGAGGTAATACATTACGCATTGGACACAGTTTCTGATCATACTTTGGTAGAAGTCCGTATTGCGTAGATTACAAAGTGTAACAGAGAGAGTAGAACGTTGTTGTAACTGCCTGATTGAACAACTTCCTGCTATCTCTTAAGGTGCAGTGCCGTGGGCTGACGTTGGAAGAGGCTCTGTTGCTTGATAATGGCTACTTATGGTTGACAAGGGAGTCGTGATCATTCATTGTTTTGTAATTATTGTCATGCAAAATCCGGGATATATGTATTATATGCCCACCAGTACAGAACGCAATTATCTTGAATGGATGTGAAAGATCACATACTGTCAACCTTGATTACTTACGATAACATTTCAACGATGACACAGTCAGCGAAGAGCTCTGTGAATATTTCTGACATTTTTGTTTCTAAAATACCTTGAGCGAGTATCAACTAATCTGTTTACGCGCAATAAAAGTACCTTAATGAATATGAACTAAGACCATAGATATAATAAATAAACTATATATAAGGTCTTTGATATGAGCATAAGTAATGTAAGTATCGGGTTTAATGGTACACCAACCCATGTGTTTCATATGGCGCCTGTTGATATGAACCTATGTAGTTGATTATTCTGACATATCTTCCTGTACACACATATAAAAGTCATCCCTAACGTTACAGCTGTGCTATTTTCGGGATATCATTGGTTCATTTCAGTACACCTGAATAAATCGATTGGTTGATTTGACACTGCACCTTTTAGAATAATTTTACCCTTGTTGGAACTCACCCTTGTTGGTAGAAGTAGTCTTCTGTGCTTCTCACTGTGATGATGAAGGAAGACGAACTCCAGGCGTAGGTTTCAAAGAAACTTAAAATTGATCAATCTACTTTGAACTGTGCCTTTTTGTTGGATCTTTTCCTAAATATTCGATAGCAATGTGCTTAAGTCGGATGCCATGATAAAATTAAATTTAGAATATAGAAATGATTTTCTCAACAGCTGATGGACGCTTAACAAATTCTTTGGGGAACTATCCATAGCCAAGTCAGCAGGGTCAGGTTAGCTGCCCGGGCCATCGGGCGTTGCCTAGATAGTTCGGGCATGTGAACCGTGGGATATGGGATGTTCATGAGGAGATGGAGTGGCGGTAGGTGACAGGTAGGTCACTCGCGGATCTAGCAGCAAATGTTGATAATGAATACAGTTATCAGGTGTTACTCCATGAATCTGATGGCCGAGACGGGCTCGTTATGGTAAAGGGACAGTGTGTTGTCATACTGGTAATTTTCCACCGACATTGGTGCATATGTTTATAAGCGAGACATCAATCGCTTTTTCTGATTGGTTGCCAGGTCTAATCGATTGGTTGAACGACTGCCTTGGCTGACATGATGAAATTCGCACTACTATAGATGAAGAGGACAATTAATGTCCGTTAATAAATTATAGCACTGCGAAGGTATATATACTGCATAAATGCAACGATGATATATGTTATGTTGGATAGATTTCACTGCGGGACTGGTACTTACTGGCTACTTAAGACAATTGCGGTGTAGTGAAAATGCATCATGGCCGGCTTGTGCAATTTATCCGCCCTATATTAAACACTAACATATACTGTTTGCAAATTGGTAAAATATATTTTGCAGTCATCACTCGACATATAGGTGTAATCAGCTCTACAGTAAGACGCAAGGATCAATAAACTATTTGAGCAAAAACGTAAACCATTACGCGCCTCAGCTACTTCGTAGCAGATGTTAGGAACGGGGACACGCCTGTTAAAATCAGGACACATCCCCAATCTTTGGCCAATTTTGGGACAATCATTCAACTTTGGCTCAATAAGCCATTGCCACTTAATGCTAAGTCTTCACAATCTATGACCCATGCCAGAATAATATCAACGACCTAGTTGCATAAGTCAACACGATTTCGTCATCTGCCTTGGATTATGAAAGTGTACGTATGCTTTTATGCGCTAACAGTGTTGTGTATAAATGACAAACGTTATGATTGAATTCAGCTCCATTTCGTACGCATAAGCGCTTTATAATATTCTTATAATATTCTCAAAATTAGGATAAATCAGATAATGTTAAAAAACAATGTTACATCAGATAATGCTAAAACACAATGTTACAAACATAAGTGACACTGTCTATTAAATATCTTGTAATATAAATGTCAACAATGCGTTAATGAACGATGCTTACATATCTTCTTGGGCTTATTCATCAGTTATCAGCGTCCATATAATTGATGCTAATCTGATGCAGAGAAGTATTGTCTCGATTCGGCATTGCCTTACCCCAGGGCCAAGACTGATCTTTCTCGGCTACTTTTCTGTCACGTGCGCGTAATCAAATATAGATGTATGTAGCCGCTATTGTCTGTGCTGATTAAAAAAAAGCGCAAGACTAACATCAATAGCGTTTGAGAAATATTGGTATTCATAAGCATGTATTATAGCGATTTAGAATTGTCTTGTGTGTATTTTGCTTGGAGAAAATCACCGAAAAGATTATAAAACAGTGGTATATTGACATTTGTATCTATGCATATTTCTACATATCTTGACTGCTAGGCACATAACATAAGTGTATGGTCAGTAAATTTATGATTTATGCTTATAATATCAGGCACATGCCGTATGTTGATCTGCAAG
>CM067346.1:19497893-19549640 GCA_034190875.2 Urechis unicinctus
TATGGCTGGAAGGTTTTACAGCTTCCTGAACGCTTTTCCTAGATATCCGAGATAGCGAACTGTCACAGTGAATAACAACCTGATAGCTGAGCGACCCACCGACCACCAAGCATAAGTGAGCTGTATGAGAGAGGTCAAGATCCCAGAAACTGCCAAATTGACTTAATATACCGTGTTGAATTAGCATCAACGTCAATGATAACTGTGTCCGTGTAAATCTATGTTTTATTTTTTTGAATTACCCTATAAATTTAACATGAAGATAATTACCATGGTGATAATCATGCATGATTGCTAATCTCAGAAAGTAACAGCCAATCACACGCTCATTGTGGGTCGTCGATAAATAAAGACCATTAATAAATACAGAGAAACTAATCACTAAAAACAAACGGCAGGTCCATGTAAGGGTGTGCTGGTAGGTAAAGTTGTTCAATAATACTTAGAGATGCGTATGATATAATTACTTGTACAATTTAGTGTAATTTGAATTGGTCGCGTTAAACATCAATCAGGTTACTATAGATGCGGATGGGTGGATTGCTATCAGAGGCATCGCTAGAAGTCGTCAGGTAAGTCCCATCAGATCGACGCCTGGTATTACAACGGCTAATGATTTCTTGCGGAAAGTGGAATAAGATCGGCATTCGTCAATGCGCACCGTGATATTACGCTGGTTTGCTTCCGCGATATGAATCGTAGTTTTGTCAGGGTATTCACAGAAAGAGAGCTCCCCTGCCTGTTGTTACTTTTATTATTTCATCCGTAGCATATGGGTTGATAAAATATATGACGGCATAGAAAACGTAATTGACAGCAGTGCGGCCAAATTGTGCCTCCCACTAATGCGCGTGGCATCGCCGTGAATTTCTTAGGTCATTATATTGCAAGCTGCGACTTGAGCACTGTTTTCCTGCTAACGTTATTGGATTTTGAGCGAGCTGAGATGTGTGCCGGAGTTTACCGTGATTTCAGATTGAAAGCCTATTTCCCAAAACAATGATTTATTATTCGATGGTCTGCTGTTCTTCTTTGCCGCACGGTATGACGAGGCTAACAGCATATCGAAATTCACAACAAGCAAAAAGCATGATAAATGATCATGCGGAAAATAAACTTGGGAGGGGCGGCTGATCTTTGTGGGCAAGCTTTCGTGCAATTGCGACATTCATCTGGAGCCTTTACCTGATAGTTTATAGTTATTAGGAGGGAATGCATTTGTAAAACAAGAAAACCCCAGGTATAGAGTTCTTCCTTAACATGAATTCATTGACCTACGTCTTTGCCGAGAAAGAGAATATCATATTGAATGCGTATGGAGTAATTCTGTACTTATGTAATAGTTAATTAAATGAATTTGCAATCAATTATTGTGTAGCGTTTTAAAGTCCTTTTATTTGTGATATTGAACGGTTTGATATGAGAGCAAGTATGATAGAATTTTTTTCTTATCTATTGTTAATTATTGACTCAGTCCTGGCACTCTCATGGCATTGAAAATAACCTACGTAATGTGACAGTTTGTAATTTTGTAGATACTGAATCACACACACACACACATCCATTTTATTCAGGTCAGAACCGAATGCTAAATAAATCAAATGAGATTGATTTACATAAATAAGTTCTGCCGCTTTGGACTGGTTTCCTGAATTGACGAATCTTAGCGTCTTGTTCATACGCAAAAAACCTTCTGATCGAATTCCCTGATTTAAGAAACGTATCTAGAACTCTTCAAGAACTTCGATTACGATATAATTACATCAACCTCATTGCTTCTGATCGCCTAGATATGTTGGTAAGTCTTGAAATTTTAGATCTGCGAAACAATAACTTGACCGCATTTCCAGACGTGTCCGGACCAAGTTCTACTTTGAAGAACCTTTTACTGTATAAAAACTTATTTACTAGTGTTCCCGTTCTCTTAAACATCGGCGACACATTGGATTATCTCTCGCTGGGAAATAACCCTTTAAGCGAATGCAACCTTACAAACAAGATATCCTCTAAAGCCCTGACTGTACTGAAAATCCATCATACAGGAATTCGAAAATTCCCATATCTACATAACAATGTTTTACACACTCTGCGGATGATGGATGTGAGTTATACGGGAATTATACATATTCAACAAGATGAAATCACAGGATTTGACGGATTAAAGGTACTGCATGCTGAAGGGAATGCATTTATAACAGTCCCGGAAATATTGTCATTAGGAGGAATGTTAGAGGAACTAAATATAAACAAGAATAAAAGGCCCATTTCGTCGCGAGGGACAGTTTGGAAGGGTATGAGAGCCCTAACAACTTTGAAATTCCAAAACACGTTATGGCAAAAGTTTCCCAACCTATGTCACGTGCCATTCCCTGAGTTGCCTACATTAGACATGAGAAACAATGAAGACAGTTGGAATTGTGACTGTCATGCAGCGTTAATGTCGTTTATGAAGATGACCAACGATGCAGTTCTCCATATTATAACAAGAATATGTCCTGGGACGCCATCACTCAGAGAAATCTGACATGCCAAGGTACAGTTTACTCAATATATATGATAATATGATTTATATATTCTGAACTTATAATATATATATATATATATATATATATATATATATATATATATATATATATATATATATATATATATATATTATATATATATCTATATATATATATATATATATATATATATATATATATATATATATATATATATATATATATATATATATATATATATATATATATATATGCTCACCCGATTTTTTCTTTACAGGCGATTTTAGAGACTTCTACGTTACGCCTATCGATACAACCGATTACTTCTGTGCCAGTGCTCCAGTTACCGGTGAGTACAGAGTCAGAAGCACTCTACAATGTGCTGTACTCTGTTTGAAATGCTCATGTTGCGTTTACTTCAATATTGAGGTTACTTCAGTTTCTGGCCAGTATTATTGTCGGGTGACAGACATCTGCGACACTGATACGTCTCAGCGTGGCGGTTTCTCTGGTAGTGGTATCTGGTACTCTCTAGACTAATTTGTTGTACATAGCTGTTCATTTCCTGTGCAGATGGGTTTTGTCAAAGATTGAAAACAATGTATTGCACAACCCACACTAGCATTTAACGTTTTCTGGTTATGGTAAACCGTACGAGATTTGTACTGGCTGTTTACAAATGTCAGCAGCTTCTTTTTGTTTGTCATTGGGAGTAGGATGTGTTTATATCTGGACCGCAATTTACACATGAGGATATTTTACTTCTGATTATTTCCGTATGCCGTTTGGATTGGCCTCTATTGATATAATGTCACGTAATGTGTATCATACAACGTGCAATGCTTTAATTACGGCTTTATGATCATATAAAATTGCTTATGTGCCATGCCTACTTTATGTTTTAATGGTAGACGTTACATCGAGTTAAGTGGCCTATGTCGCTAAATACACAATTCACGTATAGCAGCATAACGTGTTGTTCGAATCATCGTTTCTGCAATGGTGCTCAATTAACCAGAATAATAAGAACGAAAGATATTTCACCTAGACTCAATATGCATGCTGTTTAAAACATCCGGTCATATTTATAGCAATGTGACTGCGTTGTTAATTCTCCTTTTTTGCTGGTAAAATGCAGGAGCTCATTCGTCAATTGAGTAATTCAATAACGGGGAAAGGTACATGCTTTCCACCTGATTATGCGTGGTCTGTTTTGATGTAATATTTACCGGATGCTTCAACGCGCCAGACTCCCTTGCAATGTCCATGTTGCAATTACCGACACAGCAAATATGTACAGAATTCGTGGTGATCATAATAGTTATCAGACGTCATCGTATGTTCAATGGACAATGCTGCCCTTAAATTTGGTCTTTTTCCCATCATATAATAATGATGAGTGAATATCCGAATGTCGAAGATTTTGATAATTTCATGCACCTGAAATGTATCTATTCAGAGAATTTGCATGACCTTTGTCATAACCTTCATATTATCTGGCTTGGATGCTTCAAAGGTCCCCAATGATACAGGATAGCTCTACAACTTGGTGGCCGCTGCAGTGAATACATGTAAGCATGCAAACATCCAAGCATTCAAACAATCTTTGTGTTCGAATGTTGTGATCCCTTGTAGAATATAACGCTTAAAGTTCTATACTAACTTAATGGTGATGGTCTGAATTCTCCATTAACCCTTGTGTTGTTGTACTTTTGGTATCGATAACTTCGAAACAATGGATAGGTAGTTACAGCGCGTGTTACGTTGTCTGTAATCTTATAGAAACACGTGGGTATTGTAATACGTCTGTAAGTTTGCATGCTCGTGTAAAATGTCATTTTTTACGACATCCACCAAAGTTATTGTTTGATTTAGTGTAAATCTTTTATAATAGTTGACTAACATTAGCAATACAGGCTCACTAATTATCGACTGTTGCTGTGTGCAATGCTATCGTAAATATAATGGTAGAGTGTTAGTGGTGAACCCTACAAGGCTTCTGTTGAGAAAACATATGGTGTTCACATTAGACATTCATCGCCAGTTCCTAAATCTTTCTTTGAAATCACTAGACACTATATCTGAAAGGTGGAATAAATTGCTTGATTTTAATTTTGTGAGAGTAAGTGCATGGTTCTGTGTTGCCTTGTATTATACACCCAATCACATTGAAGAATGCTTTGTAATTGGCGTCATGGACAAATAATTCATGTCGAAAGCACTTGTCGATAACATGAGGGAATAAGTCTTAAGTATTGCTTAAAACACGACGCGGTAATGATGGAAATAATGGATATAAGATCAGGAGTTTGAACCGAAGTAACCTCTACCTGATGCTCCTCAAAATCTAGACTGAATAATTAACAAATATTTCATTAATAGCTCAGAAACTGTGGACAGTTTATTTGGCCACATATGAATGGCCAAACAGGCATGTCCTGTCGTAGCAGAGTTAGTAAACTTTGCCGATAAGAAGAGAGGGTATAATGCATCCTTACGTTGTTACAATAGTTACGAAAGGACAAGGGTGATGGGTGTATTTCGACCATGAGCAATATGCAAAACCTCACAAAGCTGAAACGCGCTGGTATGTGAATGGATTTGTTTACTTACCATATCGATGAATTTACCGCTGTCCATACCGTGATCTAATGCAGGTGCTAATACAAGGCCGGTAAGACGGTATGATTGTTTATTATGATGGCCACACGGTTTTAATCTTAATGTTCGTTTTTCGTGACTTAATTTTGACTGACTTGATCAAAGGCAAATTGTTTTGTAAATCATTAATTTAACGCAGTTCCCGTTTAACTTGATAAATCAGGGCGTAATATCATCCGACGTGTTTTTATAAAAACACCTGTCTATATCTATGGCTGGAAGGTTTTACAGCTTCCTGAACGCTTTTCCTAGATATCCGAGATAGCGAACTGTCACAGTGAATAACAACCTGATAGCTGAGCGACCCACCGACCACCAAGCATAAGTGAGCTGTATGAGAGAGGTCACAGATCCCAGAACTGCCAAATTGACTTAATATACCGTGTTGAATTAGCAGCAACGTCAATGATAACTGTGTCCGTGTAAATCTATGTTTTATTTTTTTGAATTACCTATATAATTTAACATGAAGATAATTACCATGGTGATAATCATGCATGATTGCTAATCTCAGCAGTAACAGCCAATCACACGCTCATTGTGGGTCGTCGATAAATAAAGACCATTAATAAATACAGAGAACTAATCACTAAAAACAAACGGCAGGTCCATGTAAGGGTGTGCTGGTAGGTAAAGTTGTTCAATAATACTTAGAGATGCGTATGATATAATTACTTGTACAATTTTAGTGTAATTTGAATTGGTCGCGTTAACATCAATCAGGTTACTATAGATGCGGATGGTGTGATTGCTATCAGAGCATCGCTAGAAGTCGTCAGGTAAGTCCCATCAGATCGACGCCTGGTATTACAACGGCTAATGATTTCTTGCGGAAAGTGGAATAAGATCGGCATTCGTCATGCGCACCGTGATATTACGCTGGTTTGCTTCCGCGATATGAATCGGTAGTTTTGTCAGGGTATTCACAGAAAGAGAGCTCCCCTGCCTGTTGTACTTTTATTATTTCATCCGTAGCATATGGGTTGATAAAATATATGACGGCATATAAAACGTAATTGACAGCAGTGCGGCCAAATTGTGCCTCCCACTAATGCGCGTGGCATCGCCGTGAATTTCTTAGGTCATTATATTGCAAGCTGCGACTTGAGCACTGTTTTCCTGCTAACGTTATTGGATTTTGAGCGAGCTGAGATGTGTGCCGGAGTTTACCGTGATTTCAGATTGAAAGCCTATTTCCCAAAACAATGATTTATTATTCGATGGTCTGCTGTTCTTCTTTGCCGCACGGTATGACGAGGCTAACAGCATATCGAAATTCACAACAAGCAAAAAAGCATGATAAATGATCATGCGGAAAATAAACTTGGGAGGGGCGGCTGATCTTTGTAGGCAAGCTTTCGTGCAATTGCGACATTCATCTGGAGCCTTTACCTGATAGTTTATAGTTATTAGGAGGGAATGCATTTGTAAAACAAGAAAACCCCAGGTATAGAGTTCTTCCTTAACATGAATTCATTGACCTACGTCTTTGCCGAGAAAGAGAATATCATATTGAATGCGTATGGAGTAATTCTGTACTTATGTAATAGTTAATTAAATGAATTTGCAATCAATTATTGTGTAGCGTTTTAAAGTCCTTTTATTTGTGATATTGAACGGTTTGATATGAGAGCAAGTATGATAGAATTTTTTTCTTATCTATTGTTAATTATTGACTCAGTCCTGGCACTCTCATGGCATTGAAAATAACCTACGTAATGTGACAGTTTGTAATTTTGTAGATACTGAATCACACACACACACACATCCATTTTATTCAGGTCAGAACCGAATGCTAAATAAATCAAATGAGATTGATTTACATAAATAAGTTCTGGATCCTTGATATACAGACGGAAAACATTAAAGCACATTGAATCGATTTCAACTGATAAATTTTATACATAAACAAACAAATGGGAAAATAATATGCCATGCACAGAATACACTTACCATGGTGTGACCACCCACCACTTGTTTTTGGTAAATGGGTTCGAGTGTCTAAGTAACTAGGAGGCTGTCGTTCTACGAATACTCAAAGTCAACTATTGATACATATCTCGAAAGCCGACTAAGGGCGATGCTTCTTTATGAATACCCGATTTGCGTACATACACAATATACACCAACCTAAGATGACAACCCATCAAAAACCGAAACAGCCAATATGTGAATAACAGAAGAGCTTATGAAGACGTCTGTCCTATGGAAATAATAAGCTTTATGTAGTATCAGCGGCAGCTAAGATACAATCCCATTTGTTACCACTCCCTCAACCATCCTCTTATTTCCTTTAATATGGTAATAATGATGGCTAGGATGATTGTGATTAAGATCATAATTAGGATCATGACAATGATGGTAGGATAATGATAACAATGTTTATGATGTAGATGGTGTTTTTGATGATAATCATGGTGATGACAATGATGATGATAATCATGGTGATGATAATGATGATGATAATAATGGTGATGACAATGATGATGATGAACATGGTGATTATTAAGACAACGATCATGGTGATGAGGAGGAGAGCAGACGTGGGATATCGACGGATCACGGATTATGATAATTACTCCACGATCAGTTTAATAATTTGTGTATGAGGTCACAACCGGGCGGTGCCGATCAAGAGTCAGTAACCACAGGAAACTCTCCCCGCCCCCGGGAACTGTTATTTTTTTTATATATAAAAGCCATAGCGCGGACATGACAGACCAAAGCATCCAGCATGGCATGACATCGACAATCTGATTTGATGACTACTGAATCAGCGCGCTGCGAGCTTTTCGCTTAGGCTATTTCAGTTACGTCATCAAAGCATTGGCCTGTGCACAATTCGCCTTTGACATCATCTCGCCCAGGCGGCGAGAACTGGCTCTGACGAAGTGTTGATGACGGTTGCAATTTAAAAACAAATCTGGCCAGAATGTCTTCTAGATGAGCAGGTTGTACATTCGATAGATGGCCGCATTTCATTTCCTGTTTCTATTGACATAAAACCTGATAAACGCAAGGTAAGCAGATATGTCCTTGCCGGGATATCATCTTCTGGCATATTTGTACATATACTTCACATGTAATGCTGCGTTGCACGTGGAAATATGTTTGGACTTTTTCAGGAGCATAGGTCATCCATTGGGACGATCATAGTGTGGTCCAGTAGGGTTTTCTATCCGTGTAGATGATGCCATAGGTAAAATAGAATGAAAATATTCCTTAAGATGCATATGTTATTGGCTAAAACGTCAAATATTAAAACTATACAAACATCAGCTAAATAAGTGGGTGTTCTGTTACACTATCATTTGAACGTATCGTATTATTAGCAAAGCACTCATCTCACGGAAAGTAATGTTAATGTTAATATTGGGGTTTAACGTCACTTTCCACAGCGAGGTGATATCGCGACGGTGATGGATGATGATGCTGGACAGCTCCCCTTTAGTGCCAGCGCCCACTTGGCACAAACCCGTTGCCCACACCGGGCTGCGAAACCCACGCCTGGACGAAGGTCAAGCACGGTACTAATGAGCTATCGGGTCGGGTGCATTCCCTTTCAGAGATGAGACCGTCATTTAACGTGATCATCCGAGTCACGGAGAGCTAGTCAGGTGTTCCACACCTTGGTATCGAATACTCAACCTGTGGGTCGAAAGGCGACGCAGTATACCACTACGCCATGGGAACTGGCTTTCATCTAATGGAAATGCACGACAACGCATCTAACTGTTATGCATCGACTTTACAATAAAACGTTGGGTGCAAAAAATGCTAAAATAACAACTAATTCACGTGACATAGCTGACACAACGTGTATATTCCGCAACAACAGTGTGATACAGATCATCCACCAACGGGATTTGATAAGAAGTTGTTTAAATATAAAACAGAGTTATAAGATACTGAAACCGTCAAATGAGACGAAATTGGAAAGGGGCGTGATATCATTCATTGATTTCCTCTGCCTTTGCATCCACACAGAAACGCACTCCCACCCCCCATACCACCCTCATACCCCACCCCATACCCTACTGGTTTTTGTGGGGTGTCGAATTGAGCGGGTCACCTGCTTGTGGGTCACCAACTTGTCAGTGGCAAGCTCCATTGTTTGAAACTTGAAACGCTTCTTTGAAAACCATTGAAGGATAAAATCGATCTCGTTGATTTCACTAAAGCTCTCGATAACGCCCCAAAACACGATATACAGGTTCTAAACCTTGAGAGAGTAATTCAGGGCTTGTGTTCACGTATTCACAAAATAATTAAAGGATTGGATCAGTAATCGAAACCATATTTTCAGCGAGATCTAGGCAAACATTAAATTGGTTTAATTGTTAGTTTCTGATCTTGCCTGGTCGTGCAATCAATGAACCGCCCCTGCGGAAATAAACCCAGTGGTCAGTGTATACAGGAAGTTGATGTAGACAACAGGCTCGGTTCAATCGATCGCGCACTCCGAGCCAGGAATTCTGTTGGAGATTGAATACTTCAATGACCTTCACAAAGTATTTAGGAAGTCTACACAAAGGAATTCTGCACTTGAATAAATAGCAATGATTCGTTCAAAAATTGTGAGTAAGATATTGCATCTTTCACTCTGCTGTTTTAATGAACTTTCTTTTCGAACCTACTCATGCGAAATTAATTAACAGAATCATTCTTTGGTGTCATTCGTCTATCATTGTTATTATAGTACTTTCCCAAACCTGCTTCTACTGCAGTTGGTGATCGATCGCGTTGTATTTGCTGCTGGTGGTTTTGAGTCTGTAACAAAGCTTGAGTAACATTAACTCCGGTCGAACGGTAAGACGTCTTGTAGGGCTAGAGTAAAATTAGCCCGGTTAACAGACCTAACTACTACCTGTTAGGTCTGGCGTTTGGCCAAGTCAAAATGTGGTGGACAACCAAAGATTAATCTCACAGCCTTTCATAGTTAAACAAATACAAAGATGAACCATATCTGGTTATTCTTAAACATCTTACGGTGCTCACTGAAAAATCCAGATCGTCATCAATCTTCAATATAAGCACATGTGAATCAAAAACATATCGCAAACATTAATGCTGCTCCTTTTATCCCCATATTTGTTTCGGATTACACGTACGTTATGACGAAATTGTTTTGTTTTCTCATAGACTTGAGCAGATACTTTTGTGGACGATATTCCGCTTTGAATTTGTCTTCCACGGATATTTACAAGTGCTATGTGTTACAGCTTTTCTACAAGTTCAGCGAACTGGGTAATCAACAATTGAATCGAACAAAATGACATCCTTATGGCTATTTCAAATAGATAAAAAGTAGGATAATTAATGTCACACTCAGGGCATATAATTAGCTCTTTCGAACTAAGTACGGGAGTATGCACTCCCTCTTAGTTCTGGCGTCCAATGATAATTCCCGACATAAGTCAACGGAATTATCAAGAGTTCCGCTGCTTTACCTAGTTTTAGCTAATAAAATCAACTCACCAAACATTTATAGAGACAGAAGCTGAATTTCAGCAACAACAGTATCTTGTGAATAAGTATTTTGGCCTAAAACACACCAAACGGTAATATCTGAGCCCGACTTGGCAACATGGCGGCGAGGGGGCGTAAACTAACCAGCGGGAGGATACACCAATTGGAACATAGGCGAAACAGCTCACAAGACGCGGGTTCACAGGGACCATTTGTGGCACGAAGCTAAAAGCTAAAATGACCTTGTCTAACATGTAGAAAAGGCCATTAACATTCACTGTCGCACAAATATCACACCGAATCACGAAGAAAGCAACGAAAACCTGGGGAAAAGGCGACAGGAATTTTCAGCAATAGTTTTTGCCTATGTTCTCACCGCCTTATTTACATCGGAAGTTTTTCTGGGGCTGTCTGGGATATCGTCCTCCGCGCTTGTATTTCGGAAGAAAATATCACCGGTAAACTTGGAAAGTTATCGAAAATATAGTTTTCCGCAGACGATAGGAATATGAAACATTATCTCGAACCGAATTAGATAATAACTTTCGACACTGATCGCCCGAAACTCGTCAGAACATGCATATTTCGTGAAAAAAAGTGACGAGTTCTGGGTTGATCGAATGCATCGACCAAAAAATTTAGCTCTATCTGTTGGACCGACAAGGTGATAAATAGAACCTGACGTTGGTCTTTTGGGCTACATATAATGAACACTTAAAAAGCAAAACATTGTATTTCATTCAGTACCAGCCTTAATCTTTATATACGCCTGGTGAGTGGAACGGTTTTCGTTTATGCGATGAGACACCCGTACCTCAGCCGCTGACCCCGTATCACTCCCCTCCCCTCCCCCCCCCCGTATCACTCCCCTACCCCCGCCCAGTATCCCTCCCTCACCCCGCCCAGTAGCCCTCCCCCGTCCTGCTCCGTATCCCTCCCCCATCCTGCTCCGTATCCCTCCCCCGTCCTGCTCCGTATCCCTCCCTCATCCCGCTCCGTATCCCTCCTCATCCCACTCCAAGCCACAAACTAAGAAAAATGGCTGTGACTATATTATGGACAGATTCAACTGTCATCATGTATTCGCTGATCTTAAAGTGCCTATGACACCAATTTTCCATGACAATTTTTATGAAACCGAATGAAAGATAAAGTTGCATTTACTCTGTTTTTGTGGTTCAATTTCCGAACAAGTCACCCGAACCTAACGTAAATTGAAATATAAAGTCGATTTTTCGGCACCCGCCGCCATTTTCCAAATTTTGGGCCCAGCATCCCGTTACGACACTTGGGGAACTCGTCACTGACCGGTCCGCAGTTTTCACCGTAAACAATGGCGAATGTTGAAGTTTCGGAGAGCGATGTATTTGAGTTGGACGATTTGGCGATGGAGTTTTGGGTTGAAGCGTCTCAGCCACAGCCCCGTTTCACTTCCCCACCATCCGACCCCGTCTCACTCCCCACCCCCACAGCAAGCCACAGACTAAGTAAAATGGCTGTGCCGATATTTTGGACAGATTCGAATGTCATCATGTATTCGCTGATCTTAAAAGTGGGTCAGAACGCTCCAAGACCGAAATGCCCTCGTCGGCTCACAACTTCCCGGGAAGAAACACTCCTGATGCATTACATAAAGAATATATATTATACTATCGATTTTATTTACCACCGCAACAATGTCAATCAATATTTGCTTATATGAAATAAATTATATCTGCCTTCAAGAGAAGGGCGTTTAACCGAGTCGTCGTCTCTCTCTGTGTTGGTCCATGAAGTCAAATACAACAACAATACCTTCATCTTGACATTTCTAGATCGGCAACATATATTCTGACAATTTATCATCTCTGAAACTCATTGACTTAACTCAAACATTCAACCAGCGAAATTATATATGTACAACCATATGAACTAAAAAAAAATGGAGAAACGACACAAGTTCCACTGGCGCATGCTCTGGTGTCAGAGATAAGGAAGCAAGATTACAGTCCTTAAAGGCATTCTAGTAATCTCCAAACAGAGGAACCAGCGTTTAAAAAGAGGCGCGCTTACCGGTTATGTGACCTACGACTGATGGTTGGGAAACTTTCCATTAACTAGTATTCAACATTGACACCGGTCATGGTTTTTTCCGGGTTGTAGTGGACTTCAAAAGTGCCACGTAGAGGGCATTGGCGGACCGTACGCCTGATGTTATGTCTCGTGTGAAGGATCTTGGATTGGCGGCTGTTGATAGAAACGATCCTCCGACACATCAGTTCATCAGGAACCTGCTGACTTTCCCGTTCCTATCTAAAGAACACATGCCTCAGGTGTTCCAGAATCTTTCGGATCAAGCACAAACACCGGCCCTCATTGACCTGTGCAGCTATATCCGCACCACGTGGATTCATTCTTATGTGTGGCCACCGAGCAGCTGGTCGGTGTTTTTTTCTTCCAGTTACCTTATTCATCGATTCCTAAGCTGTAGACATATATGCGCTCTTAATTGCTGATACTGCTTTTATTTAACGGTTATCATTGGATGTGTGAAAATTATTGTAATTTTTTGAATGACGATGAAAAACAATTATTGTGGGGGGGGGGGGGCAGAAATGGTCCTAAATAGGTTAATTCCAACCATATCTTATCAATTCATGGCATAACAACGTGACTGTTACACTTTGAGGGGTGCTCACAACAGTGGGATCTGGTCGACTCGTACCCAAACCAACTCGTACCCAAGTTTTAAGATTAATACCGGACTTGCGTGTGATTCACTTATGAACAATAACGTTGAGTTTAAACATAATCAATATAAATTTCCATTATTTTGACAAGCAATGTTGTCGCCCTTAACAGCTAAACTACACTCATTGCCGACGCACCATGCCTAAAATAGCCCCTAGCTCGCCCGTCACTAGCGACCAGAGCTCGGCGTCCCGGGCGCTGCATACGGTGGTTGCGCTTGGGTAGGGTAAGGTAGGGTAGCGTCGGGTAGGGCAGCGTAGGGTCGGGTAGGGTAGCGTCGGGTCGGGTAGGGTAGCATCGGGTCTGGAAAGGTAGGGTAGGGTAGCGTCGGGTAGGGCAGCGTAGGGTCGGGTAGGGTAACGTCGGGTCGGGTAGGGTAGCATCGGGTCTGGAAAGGTAGGGTAGGGTAGCGTCGGGTCGGTTAGGGTCGGGTGTGATAGTAGGCTATATCTGCGACTCAATATCATGTTTGTTCAATTGTGTATGTTCAAATAACGTATGTACGTAGATACATACATACATACGTACATACGTACATACGTACATACGTACATACGTACTTGCTTACGTATAAATGTACGTATGTATGTATCTATGTATGTATGTATACATGTAAGTGTGTATGTACGAAAGTATGCATTGCATTATGTGATATTATGGAAAAGAAGATACCAACGAATGGATAATGCGTCACAATAACGGCGATGAGTGTAAGTGACTATCATGGCGGCCGTACGGATATACTGTAGACAAAATTAGACAGCGGTCAGACAGCGATATAACTGTTAAAAGTGTCTCTATATTTTTTTTATTGTTGTCCAATTGTAACAAGGATAAAACGGAAATCATGACAGCAGAGATTCTGTTGATACTGATTATGAATGCTGTTTTGAGGTATAATGCAATTTCTTAATCATTAAAATCTATATTTATAGGGCAAAATCTGCGATTTCTGTTTTATTTGTCTAATCTTGAGATTAGGGGTCATTGGCTGGATCGAAATACGTTCTGGTTGTTTCAAAGGGATTTGACCTGAAAGGGGTTCAACGTGATTAGGGTTAACTTTGAAGGCCCCGAGTGACCTGTTAAATGAAAGCATTGCTGGTTGTGGGTGATTGTGTTCGGGAATGTATATGTGCAAAGCTGCGTCTATGGTGATTGCATGTTACTAGTAACCACCGGAGCTTATCCAAGACGGAACTGAGTTTAACTATATTTAATATATAACAGCAACATATTTACAACTTCAACACAGACTGCACCAACTAGTCATATACAAATTCAATACACACTACACCAGCTAGACCGGGCTATATACCCTACTACGACCCTCGAGTAGCTGTGAAGCTCTTTTGTTGTGATGAAGTAAAGCATAGAAATGGAGACTGGATCTTCCCGCTCTGGCATTAATCCTTCGATGCCAACCCGCGACGTCATTGTTGGTCCTCGTGGCCCTCATAATGCTGGACCAGCTGGAGACCTCGCACACAGAGGGTTGCAGCCACGCCGAGTCGATGTACTGAAGTAGATTCAGGAGTATGGGGTCTGTAGTCTTCTCCAACAACTTTCTAAAGGCTGGGGTGATATGCTCTGCTGGCAAAAATGGAAGCGCCAGTATCCTCCGAACCAGCCTGTTTACGCGTCCTCCTGCCTTGTATGCAGCACTCAAGCCCAACTCCTGAGCTTTTCTGTAGACGGCCTGAGCCCAGTGGAATGCGCACCGTGCATCACTTTTCGCCCGAAGCCCTTGCCAGATATCTGTACACAAATTGTTTACTCATGTCATGTGCTTCATAAACATTAATAAACATTTACATACGTTATGACACATGATTTATACACTGTCCTTGAAATTCTTAACCATGAACAGAAAAGACTTACCCTTTTCGAAATCTGCCACAGCACCTTCCACCCTTATGCACGTTTAACTGCCTTGAATACCTGGAAACACACGATTATTTACATACACACCACTATATATGTACATACTCATTCAACACACTTCTACAGCTAACTGTTATACTAACTAAATAACAAATTGTATACCTTTTTGTAGTCCTTCTTACGTTTTCCCGACAGCGGGACTTGTTTGGTGCAGTCCCTACTCTTGACGAAGGCGTGAATACTGAACAGCTGCGTAAATGGCGCCCTGGCCACTTTGAAAGTGGCATCGCAGTACCACGTCTTTGCGCTGTAGAGCAACGAAAGCTGCTCATTCGTCGCAAAGACTATGTGTCGTCTTCCACCGACTCTCACGTCTTTCTTCAAGAAGTCTTTACGGTTGGCCTTCATATCGAGTAGCTCTGGCTTGGGTACGTAACAGGCTCCATCAGGCACCCCTTCCACCATCACTTCATCCACAACCGCAGCCGCCGATTGAAAAAAGGTTATCCCTAGCTGAAGACTTGGAATACAATGGAAAAATTGCATTATGGTATGTTCCATATATATATTTCAATTCTTTCGAATTGAGAAATGCCCATTTACCTGAGCACTCGACTTTGTGTTGACTGTCAGTTCTGGTTAGCTAGGGTGGGTGTGGTCTTTCGACCCCCTAGAAAACTCGTTGTCAACATGCTGCACCACTGAAGCTGGGCAACGATGGAGAGTGCTGCGGACGCTACAGGTCCATACATGGTTGCCCTGTACGCTGAAATAGCAGAAGCATATTACAAATATAAAACAAGAACGACCAATGAATTAAGCTGAACGCCATAACTGTTATGTGCCTAAGTGGGATTTTACCTTTTTCATGGTGTACGAGAAGCCACCAGTGTCCACGAGCTTGAGTTTGCTCCTCTGAGAACTGGACTGGATGATCTCGTACTCATCGCGTTCCTCTACTGAAACAACATCGCTCACCATATCATCCCAGGATCGAATACTCAGCCCCCCTGTGGGTCCGGGGGTAGAATAGGTCCACTGCATCCTTCTGCATGTCGTAAGAGGCGACTAAAAGGGGGCAACCTGTTGGCCGTGGGTTGCGACTCGTGTCGGTGGAAGATGGGATCCTGGTGGTTGAGTGGAGAGGTCCTTGCGAGGGCTATATCTGCAACACACCACTTTGGCCCGGATTTCACCTAGACGAGAGGCTGGAATGGCCTGGTCCAGTCAATCGGCTTGAGGTGACATGCCATGGGATATTTGTTTTCATTACTTATTGCTTTTTCATTCCACTTCTTGTCGTTCATTCTTGTCCACATGGTTTTTTTTTTTTTTTTCCTTTTCTTTTTTCATTTATCCCTGGCGGCTGCTTAACAGGTCAATTGAGTTGATGTGTGAACAGCTCTTTGAGCTTTTTACTATTAATTTGAGTATTACACTGGTGTATCCCTGGCGTCATGTGTGCTGGTTGAGCCGCACACCGCTGACGCGGTAACGAGCGGTACCAGTTGTACGCCCTTCCCGTGAGTCCAGGGCAATACCCTGAAGCTGGTGAGGCACCTTGTTTAGTCTCATGTAAGTTGTGGATCTGTGTAGAAAATCCTCCACGTTTTCCGATAACTTTGCCTCGTAGGTTATCCGGTCGGGCAGGGAGGGGCTCTTTGTTCTAAGAGTGATTCTGTAGTTTCTTAGAAGTTGGTCGTTGTGCAAAACTCGAAGACTTGTATAATCTGGATAATTTTGGTTTATTGCCTCTAGTACAGTCTTCGTCTCTCCTGGCAAACTTATTCCCGTGCGCCCACTGTCCTTCCTTTTATTCCCTCCCTGAAACTCAACCACTCCCCCAACCAGATGCATGGACTATCGTCATTGGTAACAACTGGTCACCAATTTTGAAAATACCGTCTTTGAAGATGACTGGAGCTGGTGCACCTTGGATTCATGTGCCGATACCTGGTAGAATGCAAGGAGGCTGAAGGCTACGTCAATGACAGGTGCCATGTCTGTGGCGGCCGTCGCATCCAGGTTTTCACGTCCCTCCTCTATGTGTGTTGGCTGCTCATGGGTCTCACGGTGTCCCTCATCACTGCTGCTGCTATGCGACATGGTTGAATTAGGATTCGTGTGATTTCTCGGCGTAGCAAATGTCAGCTGTTTTTCTGTACAAAGGAGCACGTGGAACGCTTGTAACGGGAAGTTGTGTTCTGATAACAGTAAAAGTTATCAGATTTCCGGATTCTCACACTACTTAAATTTCTTGCTTATTATACTTATGCGTGCCTTGGTTTGTTGGGAACGTTGTTGCCTGTGGTTTCTTGAGTTGGGACTTGCTAGAGAAATAACACGAGTCCAGGAGTTGTTGTTTATTCATGTTTAGCTTATAGCTTTTCTAGAATGTCGATCGAAATCTTAGTCAGATATCTTCGTTTCTTCGCTATGTAGCTCTCCCTGATAACCAGTGAGTGTTGCCCTTATATCCGGGTTCCGGGCGTTGGATTAGGCCCCTAACCACTCGATTAGCTGACACCTCATTGGTTCAGGTAAAGCCGGCCTGCTTGGCGCAGCTCCTGACCCAACGGTCCACATGGGGCGTGGACTTGTAAGGTCATTGGCCAATAGGAACGATACCAGCAAAGACTACTAATCAGGATCACACCCCCCATCATATGGGCGGAAGGTGACCCGGGCTAGCAAAGACCTGTCTTGTTGATAATTAAAAAAGGGGGGGGAAGGCTTTAAAAGTCAGATTAGCCAGATTAATATCATAATACAGTCACCTGGTTAAGATCTCCTCCAGCAACTCTGTTGGATACCAATTAATTTTGTTACCGTCAGGTAGATTTTATTTATCTGCGGGTGAACATCAATAGACCAGTTCGAAGTCTCGCGAGCGCGGCAACCGGTTGGCCGTGTCTTGCAAAGGTCAATTCGGGAAAACTTTTGTGGATGCGTGTGTGTTTGGAGCTGCACTAGTTGTGATATTTCGTGCTTTCCAGCCTGTTTACTTCTGCTTTAATTTGCTATTTGTGGTGCATGTGACTCAGTATGAGTTCTGCGTTTAGTTATCAAGACTTTGGAACGGATGAAGGTGCCTTTGTTGCATAATTAACAAGCAATATAAGCAAGATTATTTTACAATAAATTAAAGATTTACTAACATTGACACGCACATTTTTGTTGTAACAGCATGAGAACGCAACAGTGTACAGTATTATTTTCATGCAAGAAGGTAAATTCCTTGATGAGCAATTATAATTAATAACTTAGATCTATCTAGCTCTCCTATTAGATAAATATTTACTTCACAAGTGGGGAGTGCAATTTGCAGATAGCTGCACATATACCAAGAATGTCATCAATGAGAGGCACAAGTGAGATGGAAAAAACACCTTTAATTATTTTAAACCATTTAATCCTGTTGATGACACGCTTAACGTGTATTCGAGCATTGGCTACTCTTTTTGTCTTCTGTACATTCTTTCTAGCCATTTCCTAAAAACCGTGAACGGGTGCCGCCACAGAAAAGAAGGTCACTCTGTATGAGGAAACCCCTGTTAGCTAAGATGACATCTCCGTATCTACTTTTTCCAAGGAACCCTGACTCGCGAGTGATATGCTGGTCGGAAGCACGTCCGCCCCAGCATTCAGAGAGGAAGGATATCATTCCATTGGGCGCAAAGGCTATCAAAAATTCAACTGTGTTTGACTCTTTGTAGTCTGACCACGTGTAGGCATGCAGCTTTAGGTTGCGTGGTCTCTCAATGAAAATTTCCGAATAATCAATGATGCATGTGAGTGTTGGGTACTTTTCTCATAGTGATGACGGTAAAGATTGTCTAACATCTTTACGCGCAGGCTTCAATTCAATTGCAAGGAATTTCACCCAGGTGTTGATAATTGCGGAGCACGTTCCGCTGGGTATGTTGTAAAGTTCGGCAAGAAAAGCGTTTAGACAGGTCCAGTCGTAGTTTCATCATAACCAGTGTCATTTCATGCAGAGCAGAGCAGAGAGCTTTCTTGTTGGGACACTTCTTTTTGTTGCAGTGTTGCAGTGAAGGCTCTGTGGACTTTAGTTGAGACAAGTTTTTTGACCCCACACCCGTACTTTAATTTGGGCACTTTGAGTTCTAAATATTGTAAAATGTCAAAGAAACTGCCTGGACGGAAAGCCTGTATTCTGTGATACTTTAACGTCGGTTGCCAACACTTTGGATGTAATTTTTAAAAGCTCTTGGTTTTGTCTTCAGACTTCTTCTTTGATTGCACCTCCTTTGCTTCCTCTAACTGTGACCGCAGTTGCATCACACACTTTTTGATTTTCCATGCATCCAATACACCTACAGTTGTCTTGACACTTGCACGTGAAGGTGTAGGAATCATCTGCATTTACTGCAGACTTTATATTGTTCACACCCATTTTCAGCTGGTAGGCCAGAGCGTCTCAATGAACATCAAAGGACTGCATTACGCTGTATATAAATGTTTATTTCATTGTTCAGTTTGCAAGGTGTTACGTCATTAACTGCAGCTGTAACAGCATTTGGAGCTTTATTTTGAGGTTGTACGTCAAAGTGACGCAAGTCTTTGTGCCAGGACGGGATCAGAAACGGTTTAGACGTTCAACATGTAAGCTTTCAAGACTTGTGATCAACTAAATGTGATGCGAACCCGACGGCCAGGACGGTTTTGACGTTTAACATACAAGTTTTCAAGACCTCAGGTAATTGACTCAAAACGCTCAGTTTATTAATGTA
Source organism: Urechis unicinctus (assembly GCA_034190875.2). Classification (NCBI taxonomy): domain Eukaryota; kingdom Metazoa; phylum Annelida; class Polychaeta; order Xenopneusta; family Urechidae; genus Urechis; species Urechis unicinctus. The sequence continues at coordinate 19,517,896 of CM067346.1, forward strand.
AAACAGCTGTTGTGACGCGCAATAGATTTATTTGAAAGAATTATTATGTACATATATTAGTAAATTACCTTATTGCGTAGAAACATAGTAACATTTGACGTCAAAGATCCTTTAATTTATTTGAAATTCGAGCACTAATTTAATCATGGGATTTGGAAGTGTCAGTCACACTGATAATGGAAGAGTTATCCCACATACAACGAAATTTGGTTTTGAAACTTTCAGGACTGTTAGGGCTGACGTAAATGTTTCTGATAATTTGTATCATTGAGGACTTTGTATGGAATATAACTAGTCCGAAGAACAACTAGTGCCATTGCTCAGAATCAATTTCAGGGTTTTACCCTATTCATGTTTGTCCCTTTCATTGAACATGTGACTGTGGAACCCCCATTGGGTTAATTTTTTAGTATTCAATTAAAACGGGAGAGCTGCAGGATAGGCATGCGGCAGGTGGATGTGGAGGCAAAGTTGATGTACTCATTCCTGAAGGATGAGGGGTAGTCTGGGATAGAGCGGTAGCTGTATGGCCTGGGGTCAAAGTCGCCATTGCAAGATGTTGGTGACCTTGTTGGTGCAGCTTTCCTCAAGTTTAAGGTTACCAGACACTTTAAAATCTACCAGTGCACACAGCTTACAGTGTGCCTTTAGGCTCATGCCCGCACAACAAACACACAGGCACTCATTGATGACGACATGGATGTCAAGTACCACATCAACCGCGTACTCCACTGACTTCTTTATCTGTGCACCGACCTCTGATGAATACTTAGTCAAAGTCAGAAGTAGCTCGCAGTCCCTTTGCGTCTTTGGTAAGCTCTTTGTTTAGGGGCAGAGATAGGCAATCATCTGGGCCATACCAAAGCAGGGGAGCAGGTTGTGCGCGTTGATATCCCTATACCTGATGATACACAAACACAAGCATTATGGACTTGACTCACTTTTTACTCCAACAAATGCAGAGGTAATTTGATAATATTCTGACTGCTATTCATTCATAATTGATAACAAATCACTAACAAAAATGCATTGGCATAAGCAATAAGGCTGCAAACAATTAATCAGTATATTACTTTACTCTAAGAAGATTCATTGCCCTGAGACATTTATTCCTGATGTAATTAATATGGGATTTAAAGTTAAGTTTTGAATCAAATATGATACCTAAGAATTTGGTTTCTTCCACAACAGGGACGGATTTTCATTGATGGTTAGTTCTGGGTCAGGGTGAACACCCCTTCTGTGACAAAAATGTACACAAACTGTTTTTGTAGTGGAAAATTTGAAACCATTTTCATCTGCCTATTTCTGAATTTTGTTAAGGTTGATTTGTAGCTGGCGTTCTATGGTAGTCATACTGCTGGATCGGTAAGATGTAAGGAAATCGTCTACATAAAGTGATTTTTCTATTTCAGGTTTAAGAACTTTAGTGATGCTATTGATTTTTAAATCGAAAAGTGTGACAGATAGAATGTTGCCCTGTGGGACCCCCATTTCCTGACCATGTTTGTCCGAAAGTGATGTCCCAATTCTTACCTTAAAAGATTTATCATTTAAAAAATTTTGTATAAATAGTGGCATATTACCTCGAAGACCAGCTTCTTGTAGATCTTTTAAAATCCCATATTTCCATGTCGTGTCATATGCTTTCTCAAGATCGAAAAACACAGACACGACATGGTCCCCCTTTAAAAATGCATCCCTAATATAAGATTCTAACTTAACAAGGTTGTCTGTGGTACATCGGCCTTTTCTAAAGCCAGATTGATGTTTATTTATTATATTATTAGTTTCCAAGTACCACATAAGACGCTTGTTAACGACTCGCTCCATGGTTTTACAGAGACAGCTCGTGAGAGCGATAGGCCTGTAGCTCGACGGGTTGGTTGGGTCTTTTCCGGACTTTGGGAGAGGGATGATGGTAGCCTCTCTCCATGAGTCCGGATATTCTCCACTGCTCCATATGTGATTGTATATGTCTAATAAGACATACAAGGAAGATGTTTAAGTAGTTGGTAATGGACATCGTCTGGTCCTACTGCAGTGTCCTTGCAGAGTTTCAAAGACTCTTCCAATTCTTCTAAAGTAAAAGGAACATTATAATTTTCTTCGTTGTTTGACCTAAAATTGAGTTTTGTTCTTTCAGTAATCTGTTTATGTCTTTGAAACTTTTCAGTATAATTAGCAGTGGAAGAATTCATGGTTATTGTGTCCGCTATGATGTTTGATATTTCTCGTTTGTTTTTGACTTCATTACCATCTGGTGTTAGTAGGTAAGAAGAAGTGGAAGAGATGTTTTTTCCACTTATTTTGCGGACCATTTCCCATGTCTTTTTGATTGATATTCTCGAGTTCAATTTTGATATATAAGTTTTCCATGAATTCTTTTTACTTTCTTTAACAACCCGCCGAGCTCTCCCTCTCGCTGCCCTGAATGATGCCAGGTTTGTATAGGTTGGGTGAGTTTGAAATAATTTAAGGGCGCTTTTTCTGTGGTTGATGGCGTCCTGGCAGTCTTGGTTAAACCATGGTTTTGGGATGCGCCTGGGCTTTGCCGAGGACTTCGGAATAGTTTTGGAGGCAATTTCAAGCAGTTTACCACAAAATGTATCGATGTGTGTATCTCTCCATTGCATCTTATCCCTGTGGAGGGCCAGTCTGCTTTATGCAGCTGCCACTTTGAGGTGTCTGGTGGTAACGGAGGGTTTAGGTGGATAAGAATGGGGAAGTGGTCTCTTCCACAGGTATCATCGACACCAAACTTCCCATGCAAGGTCGAGAAACAAAGAAGGAGAAGAGGGGGATTTCTGGGACTCCCTTCCCGGGCCATTGGGCATTCCCTTTTAAAGTGCTCCTGTTTCCCACAACGGAAACAGGGCCCAGCTTCCCTTTTGGGAGATTTGTAGCGGGAGGGACTTGGATTAACTTTGGGTGACCCCTGGTCTTTTAACTTTTGCATGGCCCTAGTCAGGGTCAGGACCCCACGCTGCAACTGACTCATCATGCGCGCGAGGCTCTCCACCTCACCAGGGCCAGTTACTGCTAAAACCCTTGGGGGTACCCCCTTCCCTTCTCTTCCCCGCCTCCGGGACTGCTTACCGAAGCATGCCTGGTACTGTTGCTTGAAATCTTTAACCAGGTCTGTTGCTTCGCGGAGGGCCTGAGGGTGCCGCAAGAGAGTGTGGTGCGCTGCATCTCGGTCCTGCAACCCCTGGCAGAACCGCGACACTGTCTGCCACACCCTGTAATTCTCGGGCAGGCCAGACAATGCCTCGAGTGACAGACCTCTTACTCTGTCACTCCACTCCATCAGGTCCTCCCCTGGTGCCTGTGTGGCCTGGTTGAACTTGGCCTGGGCGACCTCATACAAGTCCCCAGACCCAAAGCGGTGTTTTCAGTTCGTCCATCACGACACCAAAGGGAACACCCAGATCATCACCAATGATGGCGGATTGGATAGCTGCTGCCTTTCCCACCATAGCCCAGCATAGGCATTCGCTCTTCTGATCCTCAGACCAGCCGCGAGCGAATGCATATTGCTCAAATTGTTGTCGGAAAATCTTCCACCCCCGGAATCCGTCAAATGAAAGGCCCCTAGGTAGGGCCTTGGCGGGGTCCCATCCCCTGCTGTCATAGGGACCTTAGCTATTCCGTGGGTCAGCGATAGGAGCGGCGCCGTATGCAGGGTAGGGGGACGCAGTTACCGAATGCGGCAACTGTTCAAAGTGGCCCGAGGCGTTCCTTGCAACCCGAGGCCACTCATACCCACCTGGTGCCGGGAAGTTTGACCCGGGACGCTCAGCGTAATGGAGATCAGGGTTACCCCTCGCACTGCCGACAAATGGTACTGACAGAGGTGTGACAGGCAACCGTCTCCTTGGTGACCTCATAGTCCCCATGGAACAGGCATCCCATGGTCAGTTCACCGGGGGGGGGGGGGGGGGGGGGAAGCAAACTATGGGGGGAAACTAAATTACCCCACATTCCCTTAGGGCTGGCAATGGGATGGCGGTAAGGGGTACTAACAACCGCCGCTTGAGGTGGACGGGGGTGTCCCTCAAAACCCGGAGGAACGCGGGGCAAGGCCGCAGCATAACGCCCTTTGCCCCCATTTGCAGGCATGTCACGGCGGTAGTATCCCCGGAAGTCTCCGACCCCATGTAGCAAGGGACCGCCGCAAGCCCCGACATCCCCCGACTGAGGGGGAGGCGAGACCGCTTCGACACCCGCAAGGCCGGAAGACCCCAAGTCCAACTCCAGGCCCGAGACCCGCAGAGGAATAGGGGCAGGCGTAGATGGCAAACGCGGCAAACCCCTCCACACCTCCCCGACCTGTATTCCGCCGACACTCGGGGTGAGTTCCATAGAGGAACCCCGCTTCCGCATACCCGTGCAACCTGGCGCATGCAATCCCCCACACCCCGCGAACCGCCTGAAGCACTGAGTGCTTGTATCCCGCCGCCAAACGCAACAGAAAAGTATCCATCCTCAGGATTCATGTTGAGAGAGCGAATTAAGGACTTTAGAGTGTTGCAAGGTGTTTTCTCCCTGATTCGGATTAGCCAGCTTGACAATATTAAGACAATTGTTTGTGCCATTACAAATCTCCTCCCTCTTCTGCACCAGTAAGGTAATCCTAGGCAGCCTGCTGCGGAGCCTTATCACGTGCAGAATATGGAAATTTGATCTCCAATAGTACAGGATAGTGACCTTGAAACTTGAGTTGGGAACAGCACGCAATATACTACGGAAACAATGTTATTTATTACATCATTTGGTTAAATATGCTTGCCTGTATAGTAAATATTTCACTATGATTACATATGAAAGCGAGACAGTTGTTCTATGAATACTGCCAAAGTATGGAAGAAAAAACATTAACTTGTCTACAAAAAAATAATCGGTAACACAATAAGTATAGCCATGTGCCAAATGTATCAATTGAATGTTACAACAAGCTGATAGATTATCAGTATTAAAAAAGGATTTTCCATGCAATGCACATCAAACCATGGCGCACTGTTGCCTATGAGAAATCCTAAATCAAATGCAGTACAACCTCCAATGATTGCTATCTATGAATTAAGTATCATAAAACAACATATTAAACATGAACAATGCTAACACATATCTACACAATCAGTGCAAACAAAGTATTTGTCTGCAAGGAATTCCTCTGAACCGGTTAACTTTAAACATGAAAAATTAAACCATCTATCACTGCCCTCGCAGGCTACACTGTTTTCACAAGCACTTTCACCACAAACTGGACATGGCCAGCGTACCTTCTTTGTACGCCCAGACTTTTTTGGTTGGGGGGTGTTTTGTGGGAGGCAGTCGAGAGGAAGTTGGGCGTTTCTTTGTTTTTTCGGGTAACACACGTTCTGCCTCAGGGGTCCGAGAAAAAACGGTCCGAGAAGTGCTTCACAGTATCCCATAATGGCCCATAGAAAAACATAATCCACATTAAAGCCCTTTGGAGTCCAAACTACAATGTCACAAGACCTGAACCCCATCAGGGCCATTTGTCCCTGAACTTCAATGTTGTATTAATGGCTTGCGATGAGGGAATGTTTACCATTCTCGTCTGCACCAGTAAGGTAATCCAAGGCAGCGTGCTACGGAGCCTTATCACGTGCAGAATATGGAAATTTGATCTCCAATAGTCTGGGCCCACAACATTCACACGGCACTACACCATCTGTAGGGGCACCAAGATGGGCCCCTCCTGGTTTGATTTAAAGACCAGCAGTAGACACAGTCAGTTTCTGGTGAAGAGTTCCCATATGGGTCAGATAGGCTTGTTTGGCCTTCCCTTCATTCTCAGTACCCCATTGTAGTGGCTTTGGAGCACGTCCTGGCCTCAAGGTGTCGGAAATAATCATCTGGACAACCGATGCACTGACATCCCCTGATGACTTGGATGCTGTTCTGTAACAGACACCATAAGTTAAATCAGTAAATTGCATTAATATACATATAAACATTTTAATGTTTATGACAGTGACAATGTTTACTGATATTGAGGTGTTAGCGACTAGACTGTTGTAGTATTACCTGTTCACATCTTCAATTTTGGAGGCTGGGATACGTCCTCTGCGGTGTGTGTGCCACAACTGTGATCTCCCCTGGAGTTTTGTGGACTGGTACAACTGGTCTGACTGGGCAGAGTTGATGCCGGACTTGATGGCACTGAGATCCACATCAGCATTGTCAGCAATGACCGAAGCAATGGTTGGGGCAGGGGCTACATACTCAGGTGTCTCTGATATAACCACATGACTTGAAACATCAACTGTAGCACAGACAAATATCTGTTAATTAGATTATTCCAGTAATGAGATGCATGAATAATACAATGATTTAAGTTCCATTAGATCTCATTTGCTGTAACCATAAGTGTACCAACTCACCAATGGGATTCTGTTGGTGTCCAACGGGGTCGATGGCAGTTAGTATCACTGCATTCGGTGCAGCCTCGGCTACAATATCCCTGAGGGATTCTACATCCCTATCATCCGACTCCTATTTGGGTTGCTTGTTAGGTACATGCCGCTTCCGATACTGGGGCCTTGAGAAGTCAATAATCTGCGGCTTCATGGGGACAAGATCTGTCCTAAAGGGACAAACAACAAATAACTACGAATCATAAAAGTTATATATATATATATATATATATATATATATATATATATATATATATATATATATATATATATATATAGATATATATATATATATAGACATATAGACATATAGACATATAGACATATAGACATACAGACATATAGACATATAGACATATAGACATACAGACATATAGACATATAGACATATATATATATATATACATATATATATATATAGACATATAGATATATATCTATATATATATATATCTATATATATATATCTATATATATAGATATATAGACATATATATATATATATATATATACATATATATATATACATATATATAGGGTATATAGGGTAGAGTAGGGGAGGGTCGGGAAGGGCCGCACTCGACGTTGATTCATTGGAGGGTGATAGTGATAATCAAAAAGTCTGACGTTGATTATTTAGAATTTTGATTGGGGGTCATTGGGTGGATCGGGTTAACTTTGAAGGTGCCGAGTGACCTGTTAAATAAAAGCATTGCTTGGTGTGGGTGATTCTGTTCGGGAATGCATATGTGAAAGCTCCGTCTATGGTGATTGCATGTTATCAGTAACCACCGGAAGACGGAATTGAGTTTAACTATATTTAATATATAAAAGCAACATATATACAACATACACACACTACACCAGATAGACAGGGTTATATACAAATTTAATACGCACTACACCAGGTAGACGAGGTCATATACAACAATTCACTGCACCAGCTAGACAGGGCTATATACTCTTTTACAACCCTTGAGTAGCTGTGAAGCTGTCAGCCTCTCATCCCTGTACTCCCGCCACAGAGCAAAAAGTTTTCCTTGGGTCTATCGCGTGGAATTCTTTTGTTGTCGACGCAATTTACCTTCCGACTCCAAAGATACACGAATTAGGACTAGCTTTGCTTCTTGATGAAGCAAACTGAGTAGCGCCTAGAAATGGAGACAGGATCTTCCGCCTCGGGCATTAACAGTTGTTTTATATGCTCTGCTGGCAAAAATGGAAGCGCCAGTATCCTCCGAACCAGCCTGTTCACGCCCCCTCCTGCCTTATATGCAGCACTCAAGCCCAGCTCCTGGGCTTTCCTGTAGACGGCATGAGCCCAGTGGAATGCGCAGCCGTGCATCACTATTCGCCTGAAGCCCTTGCCAGATATCTGTACACAAATTGTTTACTCATGTCATGTGCTTCATAAACATTAATAAACATTTACATACGTTATGACACATGATTTATACACTGTCCTTGAAATTCTTAACCATGAACAGAAAAGACTTACCCTTTTCGAAATCTGCCACAGCACCTTCCACCCTTTTGCACGTTTAACTGCCTTGAATACCTGGAAACACACGATTATTTACATACACACCACTATATATGTACATACTCATTCAACACACTTCTACAGCTAACTGTTATACTAACTAAATAACAAATTGTATACCTTTTTGTAGTCCTTCTCATGTCATGTGCTTCATAAACATTAATAAACATTTACATACGTTATGACACATGATTTATACACTGTCCTTGAAATTCTTAACCATGAACAGAAAAGACTTACCCTTTTCGAAATCTGCCACAGCACCTTCCACCCTTATGCACGTTTAACTGCCTTGAATACCTGGAAACACACGATTATTTACATACACACCACTATATATGTACATACTCATTCAACACACTTCTACAGCTAACTGTTATACTAACTAAATAACAAATTGTATACCTTTTTGTAGTCCTTCTTACGTTTTCCCGACAGCGGGACTTGTTTGGTGCAGTCCCTACTCTTGACGAAGGCGTGAATACTGAACAGCTGCGTAAATGGCGCCCTGGCCACTTTGAAAGTGACATCGCAGTACCACGTCTTTGCGCTGTAGAGCAACGAAAGCTGCTCATTCGTCGCAAAGACTATGTGTCATCTTCCACCGACTCTCACATCTTTCTTCAAGAAGTCTTTACGGTTGGCCTTCATATCGAGTAGCTCTGGCTTGGGTACGTAACAGGCTCCATCAGGCACCCCTTCCACCATCACTTCATCCACAACCGCAGCCGCCGATTGAAAAACGTTATCCCTAGCTGAAGACTTGGAATACAATGGAAAAATTGCATTACGGTATGTTCCATATATATATTTCAATTCTTTCGAATTGAGAAATGCCCATTTACCTGAGCACTCGACTTTGTGTTGACTGTCAGTTCTGGTTAGCTAGGGTGGGTGTGGTCTTTCGACCCCCTAGAAAACTCGTTGTCAACATGCTGCACCACTGAAGCTGGGCAACGATGGAGAGTGCTGCGGACGCTACAGGTCCTATACATGGTTGCCCTGTACGCTGAAATAGCAGAAGCATATTACAAATATAAAACAAGAACGACCAATGAATTAAGCTGAACGCCATAACTGTTATGTGCCTAAGTGGGATTTTACCTTTTTCATGGTGTACGAGAAGCCACCAGTGTCCACGAGCTTGAGTTTGCTCCTCTGAGAACTGGACTGGATGATCTCGTACTCATCGCGTTCCTCTACTGAAACAACATCGCTCACCATATTATCCAGGATCGAATACTCAGCCCCCCTGTGGGTCCGGGGGTAGAATAGGTCCACTGCATCCTTCTGCATGTCGTAAGAGGCGACTAAAAGGGGGCAACCTGTTGGCCGTGGGTTGCGACTCGTGTCGGTGGAAGATGGGATCCTGGTGGTTGAGTGGAGAGGTCCTTGCGAGGGCTATATCTGCAACACACCACTTTGGCCCGGATTTCACCTAGACGAGAGGCTGGAATGGCCTGCTCCAGTCAATCGGCTTGAGGTGACATGCCATGGGATATTTGTTTTCATTACTTATTGCTTTTTCATTCCACTTCTTGTCGTTCATTCTTGTCCACATGGTTTTTTCCCTTTTCTTTTTCATTTATCCCTGGCGGCTGCTTAACAGGTCAATTGAGTTGATGTGTGAACAGCTCTTTGAGCTTTTTACTATTAATTTGAGTATTACACTGTATCCCTGGCGTCATGTGTGCTGGTTGAGCCGCACACCGCTGACGCGGTAACGAGCGGTACCAGTTGTACGCCCTTCCCGTGAGTCCAGTGCTGAGGGCAATACCCTGAAGCTGGTGAGGCACCTTGTTTAGTCTCATGTAAGTTGTGGATCTGTGTAGAAAATCCTCCACGTTTTCCGATAACTTTGCCTCGTAGGTTATCCGGTCGGGCAGGGAGGGGCTCTTTGTTCTAAGAGTGATTCTGTAGTTTCTTAGAAGTTGGTCGTTGTGCAAAACTCGAAGACTTGTATAATCTGGATAATTTTGGTTTATTGCCTCTAGTACAGTCTTTGTATCTCCTGGCAAACTTATTCCCGTGCGCCCACTGTCCTTCCTTTTATTCCCTCCCTGAAACTCAACCACTCCCCCAACCAGATGCATGGACTATCGTCATTGGTAACGACTGGTCACCAATTTTGAAAATACTGTCTTTGCAGATGACTGGAGTTGGTGCACCTTGGATTCATGTGCCGATACCTGGTAGAATGCAAGGAGGCTGAAGGCTACGTCAATGACAGATGCCATGTCTGTGGCGGCCGTCGCATCCAGGTTTGCGCGTCCCTCTATGTGTGTTGGCTGCTCATGGGTCTCACGGTGTCCCTCATCACTGCTGCTGCTCTGCGACATGGTTGAATTAGGATTCGTGTGATTTCTCGGCGTAGCAAATGTCATCTGTTTTTCTGTACAAAGGAGCACATGGAACGCTTGTAACGGGAAGTTGTGTTCTGATAACAGTAAAAGTTATCAGATTTCCGGATTCTCACACTACTTAAATTTCTTGCTTATTATACTTATGCGTGCCTTGGTTTGTTGGGAACGTTGTTGCCTGTGGTTTCTTGAGTTGGGACATGCTAGAGAAATAACACGAGTCCAGGAGTTGTTGTTTATTCATGTTTAGCTTATAGCTTTTCTAGAATGTCGATCGAAATCTTAGTCAGATATCTTCGTTTCTTCGCTATGTAGCTCTCCCTGATAACCAGTGAGTGTTGCCCTTATATCCGGGTTCCGGGCGTTGGATTAGGCCCCTAACCACTCGATTAGCTGACACCTCATTGGTTCAGGTAAAGCCGGCCTGCTTGGCGCAGCTCCTGACCCAACGGTCCACATGGGGCGTGGACTTGTAAGGTCATTGGCCAATAGGAACGATACCAGCAAAGACTACTAATCAGGATCACACCCCCATTATATGGGCGGAAGGTGACCCGGGCTAGCAAAGACCTGTCTTGTTGATAATTAAAAAAGGGGGGAAGGCTTTAAAAGTCAGATTAGCCAGATTAATATCATAATACAGTCACCTGGTTAAGATCTCCTCCAGCAACTCTGTCCCCCCCCTGTGGGTCCGGGGGTAGAATAGGCCCACTGTATCTTCCTGCATGTCGTAAGAGGCGACTAATAGGGGGCAACCTGTTGGCCGTGGCTTGCGACTCGTGTTGGTGAACAATGGGATCCAAGTGGTTGAGTGGAGCGGTCTGCAACACACTACTCTGGCCCGGATTTTGCCTAGACGAGAGGCTGGAATGGCCTGGTCCAGTCAATCGGCTTGTGGTGACTTGACCTTGGATACTATTTGCATTTTTATCTTTTTCAACATCATCCACTTGTATGTTCCTCTTTTTTTTTCCATTTCCACATCTGTCCACTTTGTCACCGACAGGCAGCACTTTAGTTTGATTACATAAGAATCAAAATCGTTTATTCAATTTCACATGGAGGTATATACATTATATATATTATACCTCATGGAAAATATATTGGTGGGAAGTATTTTCATAAATGAAATTTACTATAGTAGCCTATCTGGCACGGCAGACCTAAAGCTGAATTGTTTGCGTGATATAAAATGACCGCAACATCGTTTAACTTGTGAAAAATTCATATTTCTTGCTTTAGGTTTCTCAAAATTGATCTAAAATTAGCGTTACATTATTTTTATTCCTATAAGTACTTCTTATATATCACAATTTTAACTGTATGCGCCTTCTTCTGTGACTTAACTATTGCGGCAACTCATTAGGTGCCGCACGCCTGGGGTGCTGTAGCCGCTAGGTGCGTATGGACAGTCATTTGCGTATTTGACATTATGGACCAACATCTATTCAAAACTTTATTGACAGCAAATCGGCAGATATTAATCAATAATGCCTTTAACCATAAAATACAGAATAAGTCAAGAAGGTGTTGTGGTTTTTTTTAGACTTAATGGACAAACATCGTGGGAGACGACCCACCGGCAAACCCGCTGATCATAATGTACAGTACATGATGCATACACACGCGGTTGGATACCAATTAATTTTGTTACCGTCAGGTAGATTTTATTTATCTGCGGGTGAACATCAATAGACCAGTTCGAAGTCTCGCGAGCGCGGCGCTTCCGGTCTCGTGTCAAAGGTCAATTCGGGAAAACTTTTGTGGATGCGTGTGTTTTTTGCTGCACTAGTTGTGATATTTCGTGCCTTTCCAGCCTGTTTACTTCTGCTTTAATTTGCTATTTGTGGTGCATGTGACTCAGTATGAGTTCTGCGTTTAGTTATCAAGACTTTGAACGGATGAAGGTGCCTTTGTTGCATAATTAACAAGCAATATAAGCAAGATTATTTTACAATAAATTAAAGATTTACTAACATTGACACGCACATTTTTTGTTGTAACAGCATGAGAACGCAACAGTGTACAGTATTATTTTCATGCAAGAAGGTAAATTCCTTGATGAGCAATTATAATTAATAACTTAGATCTATCTAGCTCTCCTATTAGATAAATATTTACTTCACAAGTGGGGAGTGCAATTTGCAGATAGCTGCACATATACCAAGAATGTCATCAATGAGAGGCACAAGTGAGATGGAAAAAACACCTTTAATTATTTTAAACCATTTAATCCTGTTGATGACACGCTTAACGTGTATTCGAGCATTGGCTACTCTTTTTGTCTTCTGTACATTCTTTCTAGCCATTTCCTAAAAACCGTGAACGGGTGCCGCCACAGAAAAGAAGGTCACTCTGTATGAGGAAACCCCTGTTAGCTAAGATGACATCTCCGTATCTACTTTTTCCAAGGAACCCTGACTCGCGAGTGATATGCTGGTCGGAAGCACGTCCGCCCCAGCATTCAGAGAGGAAGGATATCATTCCATTGGGCGCAAAGGCTATCAAAAATTCAACTGTGTTTGACTCTTTGTAGTCTGACCACGTGTAGGCATGCAGCTTTAGGTTGCGTGGTCTCTCAATGAAAATTTCCGAATAATCAATGATGCATGTGAGTGTTGGGTACTTTTCTCATAGTGATGACGGTAAAGATTGTCTAACATCTTTACGCGCAGGCTTCAATTCAATTGCAAGGAATTTCACCCAGGTGTTGATAATTGCGGAGCACGTTCCGCTGGGTATGTTGTAAAGTTCGGCAAGAAAAGCGTTAGACAGGTCCAGTCGTAGTTTCATCATAACCAGTGTCATTTCATCCAGAGCAGAGAGCTTTCTTGTTGGGACACTTCTTTTTGTTGCAGTGTTGCAGTGAAGGCTCTGTGGACTTTAGTTGAGACAAGTTTTTTGACCCCACACCCGTACTTTAATTTGGGCACTTTGAGTTCTAAATATTGTAAAATGTCAAAGAAACTGCCTGGACGGAAAGCCTGTATTCTGTGATACTTTAACGTCGGTTGCCAACACTTTGGATGTAATTTTTAAACTCTTGGTTTTGTCTTCAGACTTCTTCTTTGATTGCACCTCCTTTGCTTCCTCTAACTGTGACCGCAGTTGCATCACCACTTTTTGATTTTCCATGCATCCAATACACCTACAGTTGTCTTGACACTTGCACGTGAAGGTGTAGGAATCATCTGCATTTACTGCAGACTTTATATTGTTCACACCCATTTTCAGCTGGTAGGCCAGAGCGTCTCAATGAACATCAAAGGACTGCATTACGCTGTATATAAATGTTTATTTCATTGTTCAGTTTGCAAGGTGTTACGTCATTAACTGCAGCTGTAACAGCATTTGGAGCTTTATTTTGAGGTTGTACGTCAAAGTGACGCAAGTCTTTGTGCCAGGACGGGATCAGAAACGGTTTAGACGTTCAACATGTAAGCTTTCAAGACTTGTGATCAACTAAATGTGATGCGAACCCGACGGCCAGGACGGTTTTGACGTTTAACATACAAGTTTTCAAGACCTCAGGTAATTGACTCAAAACGCTCAGTTTATTAATGTAAAACAGCTGTTGTGACGCGCAATAGATTTATTTGAAAGAATTATTATGTACATATATTAGTAAATTACCTTATTGCGTAGAAACATAGTAACATTTGACGTCAAAGATCCTTTAATTTATTTGAAATTCGAGCACTAATTTAATCATGGGATTTGGAAGTGTCAGTCACACTGATAATGGAAGAGTTATCCCACATACAACGAAATTTGGTTTTGAAACTTTCAGGACTGTTAGGGCTGACGTAAATGTTTCTGATAATTTGTATCATTGAGGACTTTGTATGGAATATAACTAGTCCGAAGAACAACTAGTGCCATTGCTCAGAATCAATTTCAGGGTTTTACCCTATTCATGTTTGTCCCTTTCATTGAACATGTGACTGTGGAACCCCCATTGGGTTAATTTTTTAGTATTCAATTAAAACGGGAGAGCTGCAGGATAGGCATGCGGCAGGTGGATGTGGAGGCAAAGTTGATGTACTCATTCCTGAAGGATGAGGGGTAGTCTGGGATAGAGCGGTAGCTGTATGGCCTGGGGTCAAAGTCGCCATTGCAAGATGTTGGTGACCTTGTTGGTGCAGCTTTCCTCAAGTTTAAGGTTACCAGACACTTTAAAATCTACCAGTGCACACAGCTTACAGTGTGCCTTTAGGCTCATGCCCGCACAACAAACACACAGGCACTCATTGATGACGACATGGATGTCAAGTACCACATCAACCGCGTACTCCACTGACTTCTTTATCTGTGCACCGACCTCTGATGAATACTTAGTCAAAGTCAGAAGTAGCTCGCAGTCCCTTTGCGTCTTTGGTAAGCTCTTTGTTTAGGGGCAGAGATAGGCAATCATCTGGGCCATACCAAAGCAGGGGAGCAGGTTGTGCGCGTTGATATCCCTATACCTGATGATACACAAACACAAGCATTATGGACTTGACTCACTTTTTACTCCAACAAATGCAGAGGTAATTTGATAATATTCTGACTGCTATTCATTCATAATTGATAACAAATCACTAACAAAAATGCATTGGCATAAGCAATAAGGCTGCAAACAATTAATCAGTATATTACTTTACTCTAAGAAGATTCATTGCCCTGAGACATTTATTCCTGATGTAATTAATATGGGATTTAAAGTTAAGTTTTGAATCAAATATGATACCTAAGAATTTGGTTTCTTCCACAACAGGGACGGATTTTCATTGATGGTTAGTTCTGGGTCAGGGTGAACACCCCTTCTGTGACAAAAATGTACACAAACTGTTTTTGTAGTGGAAAATTTGAAACCATTTTCATCTGCCTATTTCTGAATTTTGTTAAGGTTGATTTGTAGCTGGCGTTCTATGGTAGTCATACTGCTGGATCGGTAAGATGTAAGGAAATCGTCTACATAAAGTGATTTTTCTATTTCAGGTTTAAGAACTTTAGTGATGCTATTGATTTTTAAATCGAAAAGTGTGACAGATAGAATGTTGCCCTGTGGGACCCCCATTTCCTGACCATGTTTGTCCGAAAGTGATGTCCCAATTCTTACCTTAAAAGATTTATCATTTAAAAAATTTTGTATAAATAGTGGCATATTACCTCGAAGACCAGCTTCTTGTAGATCTTTTAAAATCCCATATTTCCATGTCGTGTCATATGCTTTCTCAAGATCGAAAAACACAGACACGACATGGTCCCCCTTTAAAAATGCATCCCTAATATAAGATTCTAACTTAACAAGGTTGTCTGTGGTACATCGGCCTTTTCTAAAGCCAGATTGATGTTTATTTATTATATTATTAGTTTCCAAGTACCACATAAGACGCTTGTTAACGACTCGCTCCATGGTTTTACAGAGACAGCTCGTGAGAGCGATAGGCCTGTAGCTCGACGGGTTGGTTGGGTCTTTTCCGGACTTTGGGAGAGGGATGATGGTAGCCTCTCTCCATGAGTCCGGATATTCTCCACTGCTCCATATGTGATTGTATATGTCTAATAAGACATACAAGGAAGATGTTTAAGTAGTTGGTAATGGACATCGTCTGGTCCTACTGCAGTGTCCTTGCAGAGTTTCAAAGACTCTTCCAATTCTTCTAAAGTAAAAGGAACATTATAATTTTCTTCGTTGTTTGACCTAAAATTGAGTTTTGTTCTTTCAGTAATCTGTTTATGTCTTTGAAACTTTTCAGTATAATTAGCAGTGGAAGAATTCATGGTTATTGTGTCCGCTATGATGTTTGATATTTCTCGTTTGTTTTTGACTTCATTACCATCTGGTGTTAGTAGGTAAGAAGAAGTGGAAGAGATGTTTTTTCCACTTATTTTGCGGACCATTTCCCATGTCTTTTTGATTGATATTCTCGAGTTCAATTTTGATATATAAGTTTTCCATGAATTCTTTTTACTTTCTTTAACAACCCGCCGAGCTCTCCCTCTCGCTGCCCCCTGAATGATGCCAGGTTTGTATAGGTTGGGTGAGTTTGAAATAATTTAAGGGCGCTTTTTCTGTGGTTGATGGCGTCCTGGCAGTCTTGGTTAAACCATGGTTTTGGGATGCGCCTGGGCTTTGCCGAGGACTTCGGAATAGTTTTGGAGGCAATTTCAAGCAGTTTACCACAAAATGTATCGATGTGTGTATCTCTCCATTGCATCTTATCCCTGTGGAGGGCCAGTCTGCTTTATGCAGCTGCCACTTTGAGGTGTCTGGTGGTAACGGAGGGTTTAGGTGGATAAGAATGGGGAAGTGGTCTCTTCCACAGGTATCATCGACACCAAACTTCCCATGCAAGGTCGAGAAACAAAGAAGGAGAAGAGGGGGATTTCTGGGACTCCCTTCCCGGGCCATTGGGCATTCCCTTTTAAAGTGCTCCTGTTTCCCACAACGGGAAACAGGGCCCAGCTTCCCTTTTGGGAGATTTGTAGCGGGAGGGACTTGGATTAACTTTGGGTGACCCCTGGTCTTTTAACTTTTGCATGGCCCTAGTCAGGGTCAGGACCCCACGCTGCAACTGACTCATCATGCGCGCGAGGCTCTCCACCTCACCAGGGCCAGTTACTGCTAAAACCCTTGGGGGTACCCCCTTCCCTTCTCTTCCCCGCCTCCGGGACTGCTTACCGAAGCATGCCTGGTACTGTTGCTTGAAATCTTTAACCAGGTCTGTTGCTTCGCGGAGGGCCTGAGGGTGCCGCAAGAGAGTGTGGTGCGCTGCATCTCGGTCCTGCAACCCCTGGCAGAACCGCGACACTGTCTGCCACACCCTGTAATTCTCGGGCAGGCCAGACAATGCCTCGAGTGACAGACCTCTTACTCTGTCACTCCACTCCATCAGGTCCTCCCCTGGTGCCTGTGTGGCCTGGTTGAACTTGGCCTGGGCGACCTCATACAAGTCCCCAGACCCAAAGCGGTGTTTTCAGTTCGTCCATCACGACACCAAAGGGAACACCCAGATCATCACCAATGATGGCGGATTGGATAGCTGCTGCCTTTCCCACCATAGCCCAGCATAGGCATTCGCTCTTCTGATCCTCAGACCAGCCGCGAGCGAATGCATATTGCTCAAATTGTTGTCGGAAAATCTTCCACCCCCGGAATCCGTCAAATGAAAGGCCCCTAGGTAGGGCCTTGGCGGGGTCCCATCCCCTGCTGTCATAGGGACCTTAGCTATTCCGGTGGTCAGCGATAGGAGCGGCGCCGTATGCAGGGTAGGGGGACGCAGTTACCGAATGCGGCAACTGTTCAAAGTGGCCCGAGGCGTTCCTTGCAACCCGAGGCCACTCATACCCACCTGGTGCCGGGAAGTTTGACCCGGGACGCTCAGCGTAATGGAGATCAGGGTTACCCCTCGCACTGCCGACAAATGGTACTGACAGAGGTGTGACAGGCAACCGTCTCCTTGGTGACCTCATAGTCCCCATGGAACAGGCATCCCATGGTCAGTTCACCGGGGGGGGGGGGGGGGGGGGGGGAAGCAAACTATGGGGGGAAACTAAATTACCCCACATTCCCTTAGGGCTGGCAATGGGATGGCGGTAAGGGGTACTAACAACCGCCGCTTGAGGTGGACGGGGGTGTCCCTCAAAACCCGGAGGAACGCGGGGCAAGGCCGCAGCATAACGCCCTTTGCCCCCATTTGCAGGCATGTCACGGCGGTAGTATCCCCGGAAGTCTCCGACCCCATGTAGCAAGGGACCGCCGCAAGCCCCGACATCCCCCGACTGAGGGGGAGGCGAGACCGCTTCGACACCCGCAAGGCCGGAAGACCCCAAGTCCAACTCCAGGCCCGAGACCCGCAGAGGAATAGGGGCAGGCGTAGATGGCAAACGCGGCAAACCCCTCCACACCTCCCCGACCTGTATTCCGCCGACACTCGGGGTGAGTTCCATAGAGGAACCCCGCTTCCGCATACCCGTGCAACCTGGCGCATGCAATCCCACACCCCGCGAACCGCCTGAAGCACTGAGTGCTTGTATCCCGCCGCCAAACGCAACAGAAAAGTATCCATCCTCAGGATTCATGTTGAGAGAGCGAATTAAGGACTTTAGAGTGTTGCAAGGTGTTTTTCTCCCTGATTCGGATTAGCCAGCTTGACAATATTAAGACAATTGTTTGTGCCATTACAAATCTCCTCCCTCTTCTGCACCAGTAAGGTAATCCTAGGCAGCCTGCTGCGGAGCCTTATCACGTGCAGAATATGGAAATTTGATCTCCAATAGTACAGGATAGTGACCTTGAAACTTGAGTTGGGAACAGCACGCAATATACTACGGAAACAATGTTATTTATTACATCATTTGGTTAAATATGCTTGCCTGTATAGTAAATATTTCACTATCTCATTCAACACACTGTCTACAGCTAACTGTTATACTAACTAAATAACAAATTGTATACCTTTTTGTAGTCCTTCTCATGTCATGTGCTTCATAAACATTAATAAACATTTACATACGTTATGACACATGATTTATACACTGTCCTTGAAATTCTTAACCATGAACAGGAAAAGACTTACCCTTTTCGAAATCTGCCCACAGCACCTTCCACCCTTATGCACGTTTAACTGCCTTGAATACCTGGAAACACACACGATTATTTACATACACACCACTATATATGTACATACTCATTCAACACACTTCTACAGCTAACTGTTATACTAACTAAATAACAAATTGTATACCTTTTTGTAGTCCTTCTTACGTTTTTCCCGACAGCGGGACTTGTTTGGTGCAGTCCCTACTCTTGACGAAGGCGTGAATACTGAACAGCTGCGTAAATGGCGCCCTGGCCACTTTGAAAGTGACATCGCAGTACCACGTCTTTGCGCTGTAGAGCAACGAAAGCTGCTCATTCGTCGCAAAGACTATGTGTCATCTTCCACCGACTCTCACATCTTTCTTCAAGAAGTCTTTACGGTTGGCCTTCATATCGAGTAGCTCTGGCTTGGGTACGTAACAGGCTCCATCAGGCACCCCTTCCACCATCACTTCATCCAAAACCGCAGCCGCCGATTGAAAAACGTTATCCCTAGCTGAAGACTTGGAATACAATGGAAAAATTGCATTACGGTATGTTCCATATATATATTTCAATTCTTTCGAATTGAGAAATGCCCATTTACCTGAGCACTCGACTTTGTGTTGACTGTCAGTTCTGGTTAGCTAGGGTGGGTGTGGTCTTTCGACCCCCTAGAAAACTCGTTGTCAACATGCTGCAACCACTGAAGCTGGGCAACGATGGAGAGTGCTGCGGACGCTACAGGTCCTATACATGGTTGCCCTGTACGCTGAAATAGCAGAAGCATATTACAAATATAAAACAAGAACGACCAATGAATTAAGCTGAACGCCATAACTGTTATGTGCCTAAGTGGGATTTTACCTTTTTCATGGTGTACGAGAAGCCACCAGTGTCCACGAGCTTGAGTTTGCTCCTCTGAGAACTGGACTGGATGATCTCGTACTCATCGCGTTCCTCTACTGAAACAACATCGCTCACCATATTATCCAGGATCGAATACTCAGCCCCCCTGTGGGTCCGGGGGTAGAATAGGTCCACTGCATCCTTCTGCATGTCGTAAGAGGCGACTAAAAGGGGGCAACCTGTTGGCCGTGGGTTGCGACTCGTGTCGGTGGAAGATGGGATCCTGGTGGTTGAGTGGAGAGGTCCTTGCGAGGGCTATATCTGCAACACACCACTTTGGCCCCGGATTTCACCTAGACGAGAGGCTGGAATGGCCTGCTCCAGTCAATCGGCTTGAGGTGACATGCCATGGGATATTTGTTTTCATTACTTATTGCTTTTTCATTCCACTTCTTGTCGTTCATTCTTGTCCACATGGTTTTTTTTTTTTCTTTTCCCTTTTCTTTTTCATTTATCCCTGGCGGCTGCTTAACAGGTCAATTGAGTTGATGTGTGAACAGCTCTTTGAGCTTTTTACTATTAATTTGAGTATTACACTGTATCCCTGGCGTCATGTGTGCTGGTTGAGCCGCACACCGCTGACGCGGTAACGAGCGGTACCAGTTGTACGCCCTTCCCGTGAGTCCAGTGCTGAGGGCAATACCCTGAAGCTGGTGAGGCACCTTGTTTAGTCTCATGTAAGTTGTGGATCTGTGTAGAAAATCCTCCACGTTTTCCGATAACTTTGCCTCGTAGGTTATCCGGTCGGGCAGGGAGGGGCTCTTTGTTCTAAGAGTGATTCTGTAGTTTTCTTAGAAGTTGGTCGTTGTGCAAAACTCGAAGACTTGTATAATCTGGATAATTTTGGTTTATTGCCTCTAGTACAGTCTTTGTATCTCCTGGCAAACTTATTCCCGTGCGCCCACTGTCCTTCCTTTTATTCCCTCCCTGAAACTCAACCACTCCCCCAACCAGATGCATGGACTATCGTCATTGGTAACGACTGGTCACCAATTTTGAAAATACTGTCTTTGCAGATGACTGGAGTTGGTGCACCTTGGATTCATGTGCCGATACCTGGTAGAATGCAAGGAGGCTGAAGGCTACGTCAATGACAGATGCCATGTCTGTGGCGGCCGTCGCATCCAGGTTTGCGCGTCCCTCTATGTGTGTTGGCTGCTCATGGGTCTCACGGTGTCCCTCATCACTGCTGCTGCTCTGCGACATGGTTGAATTAGGATTCGTGTGATTTCTCGGCGTAGCAAATGTCATCTGTTTTTCTGTACAAAGGAGCACATGGAACGCTTGTAACGGGAAGTTGTGTTCTGATAACAGTAAAAGTTATCAGATTTCCGGATTCTCACACTACTTAAATTTCTTGCTTATTATACTTATGCGTGCCTTGGTTTGTTGGGAACGTTGTTGCCTGTGGTTTCTTGAGTTGGGACATGCTAGAGAAATAACACGAGTCCAGGAGTTGTTGTTTATTCATGTTTAGCTTATAGCTTTTCTAGAATGTCGATCGAAATCTTAGTCAGATATCTTCGTTTCTTCGCTATGTAGCTCTCCCTGATAACCAGTGAGTGTTGCCCTTATATCCGGGTTCCGGGCGTTGGATTAGGCCCCTAACCACTCGATTAGCTGACACCTCATTGGTTCAGGTAAAGCCGGCCTGCTTGGCGCAGCTCCTGACCCAACGGTCCACATGGGGCGTGGACTTGTAAGGTCATTGGCCAATAGGAACGATACCAGCAAAGACTACTAATCAGGATCACACCCCCATTATATGGGCGGAAGGTGACCCGGGCTAGCAAAGACCTGTCTTGTTGATAATTAAAAAAGGGGGGAAGGCTTTAAAAGTCAGATTAGCCAGATTAATATCATAATACAGTCACCTGGTTAAGATCTCCTCCAGCAACTCTGTCCCCCCCCTGTGGGTCCGGGGGTAGAATAGGCCCACTGTATCTTCCTGCATGTCGTAAGAGGCGACTAATAGGGGGCAACCTGTTGGCCGTGGCTTGCGACTCGTGTTGGTGAACAATGGGATCCAAGTGGTTGAGTGGAGCGGTCTGCAACACACTACTCTGGCCCGGATTTTGCCTAGACGAGAGGCTGGAATGGCCTGGTCCAGTCAATCGGCTTGTGGTGACTTGACCTTGGATACTATTTGCATTTTTATCTTTTTCAACATCATCCACTTGTATGTTCCTCTTTTTTCCATTTCCACATCTGTCCACTTTGTCACCGACAGGCAGCACTTTAGTTTGATTACATAAGAATCAAAATCGTTTATTCAATTTCACATGGAGGTATATACATTATATATATTATACCTCATGGAAAATATATTGGTGGGAAGTATTTTCATAAATGAAATTTACTATAGTAGCCTATCTGGCACGGCAGACCTAAAGCTGAATTGTTTGCGTGATATAAAATGACCGCAACATCGTTTAACTTGTGAAAAATTCATATTTCTTGCTTTAGGTTTCTCAAAATTGATCTAAAATTAGCGTTACATTATTTTTATTCCTATAAGTACTTCTTATATATCACAATTTTAACTGTATGCGCCTTCTTCTGTGACTTAACTATTGCGGCAACTCATTAGGTGCCGCACGCCTGGGGTGCTGTAGCCGCTAGGTGCGTATGGACAGTCATTTGCGTATTTGACATTATGGACCAACATCTATTCAAAACTTTATTGACAGCAAATCGGCAGATATTAATCAATAATGCCTTTAACCATAAAATACAGAATAAGTCAAGAAGGTGTTGTGGTTGTTTTTAGACTTAATGGACAAACATCGTGGGAGACGACCCACCGGCAAACCCGCTGATCATAATGTACAGTACATGATGCATACACACGCGGTTGGATACCAATTAATTTTGTTACCGTCAGGTAGATTTTATTTATCTGCGGGTGAACATCAATAGACCAGTTCGAAGTCTCGCGAGCGCGGCGCTTCCGGTCTCGTGTCAAAGGTCAATTCGGGAAAACTTTTGTGGATGCGTGTGTTTTGCTGCACTAGTTGTGATATTTCGTGCCTTTCCAGCCTGTTTACTTCTGCTTTAATTTGCTATTTGTGGTGCATGTGACTCAGTATGAGTTCTGCGTTTAGTTATCAAGACTTTGAACGGATGAAGGTGCCTTTGTTGCATAATTAACAAGCAATATAAGCAAGATTATTTTACAATAAATTAAAGATTTACTAACATTGACACGCACATTTTTGTTGTAACAGCATGAGAACGCAACAGTGTACAGTATTATTTTCATGCAAGAAGGTAAATTCCTTGATGAGCAATTATAATTAATAACTTAGATCTATCTAGCTCTCCTATTAGATAAATATTTACTTCACAAGTGGGGAGTGCAATTTGCAGATAGCTGCACATATACCAAGAATGTCATCAATGAGAGGCACAAGTGAGATGGAAAAAACACCTTTAATTATTTTAAACCATTTAATCCTGTTGATGACACGCTTAACGTGTATTCGAGCATTGGCTACTCTTTTTGTCTTCTGTACATTCTTTCTAGCCATTTCCTAAAAACCGTGAACGGGTGCCGCCACAGAAAAGAAGGTCACTCTGTATGAGGAAACCCCTGTTAGCTAAGATGACATCTCCGTATCTACTTTTTCCAAGGAACCCTGACTCGCGAGTGATATGCTGGTCGGAAGCACGTCCGCCCCAGCATTCAGAGAGGAAGGATATCATTCCATTGGGCGCAAAGGCTATCAAAAATTCAACTGTGTTTGACTCTTTGTAGTCTGACCACGTGTAGGCATGCAGCTTTAGGTTGCGTGGTCTCTCAATGAAAATTTCCGAATAATCAATGATGCATGTGAGTGTTGGGTACTTTTCTCATAGTGATGACGGTAAAGATTGTCTAACATCTTTACGCGCAGGCTTCAATTCAATTGCAAGGAATTTCACCCAGGTGTTGATAATTGCGGAGCACGTTCCGCTGGGTATGTTGTAAAGTTCGGCAAGAAAAGCGTTAGACAGGTCCAGTCGTAGTTTCATCATAACCAGTGTCATTTCATCCAGAGCAGAGAGCTTTCTTGTTGGGACACTTCTTTTTGTTGCAGTGTTGCAGTGAAGGCTCTGTGGACTTTAGTTGAGACAAGTTTTTTGACCCCACACCCGTACTTTAATTTGGGCACTTTGAGTTCTAAATATTGTAAAATGTCAAAGAAACTGCCTGGACGGAAAGCCTGTATTCTGTGATACTTTAACGTCGGTTGCCAACACTTTGGATGTAATTTTTAAACTCTTGGTTTTGTCTTCAGACTTCTTCTTTGATTGCACCTCCTTTGCTTCCTCTAACTGTGACCGCAGTTGCATCACCACTTTTTGATTTTCCATGCATCCAATACACCTACAGTTGTCTTGACACTTGCACGTGAAGGTGTAGGAATCATCTGCATTTACTGCAGACTTTATATTGTTCACACCCATTTTCAGCTGGTAGGCCAGAGCGTCTCAATGAACATCAAAGGACTGCATTACGCTGTATATAAATGTTTATTTCATTGTTCAGTTTGCAAGGTGTTACGTCATTAACTGCAGCTGTAACAGCATTTGGAGCTTTATTTTGAGGTTGTACGTCAAAGTGACGCAAGTCTTTGTGCCAGGACGGGATCAGAAACGGTTTAGACGTTCAACATGTAAGCTTTCAAGACTTGTGATCAACTAAATGTGATGCGAACCCGACGGCCAGGACGGTTTTGACGTTTAACATACAAGTTTTCAAGACCTCAGGTAATTGACTCAAAACGCTCAGTTATTAATGTAAAAACAGCTGTTGTGACGCGCAATAGATTTATTTGAAAGAATTATTATGTACATATATTAGTAAATTACCTTATTGCGTAGAAACATAGTAACATTTGACGTCAAAGATCCTTTAATTTATTTGAAATTCGAGCACTAATTTAATCATGGGATTTGGAAGTGTCAGTCACACTGATAATGGAAGAGTTATCCCACATACAACGAAATTTGGTTTTGAAACTTTCAGGACTGTTAGGGCTGACGTAAATGTTTCTGATAATTTGTATCATTGAGGACTTTGTATGGAATATAACTAGTCCGAAGAACAACTAGTGCCATTGCTCAGAATCAATTTCAGGGTTTTACCCTATTCATGTTTGTCCCTTTCATTGAACATGTGACTGTGGAACCCCCATTGGGTTAATTTTTTAGTATTCAATTAAAACGGGAGAGCTGCAGGATAGGCATGCGGCAGGTGGATGTGGAGGCAAAGTTGATGTACTCATTCCTGAAGGATGAGGGGTAGTCTGGGATAGAGCGGTAGCTGTATGGCCTGGGGTCAAAGTCGCCATTGCAAGATGTTGGTGACCTTGTTGGTGCAGCTTTCCTCAAGTTTAAGGTTACCAGACACTTTAAAATCTACCAGTGCACACAGCTTACAGTGTGCCTTTAGGCTCATGCCCGCACAACAAACACACAGGCACTCATTGATGACGACATGGATGTCAAGTACCACATCAACCGCGTACTCCACTGACTTCTTTATCTGTGCACCGACCTCTGATGAATACTTAGTCAAAGTCAGAAGTAGCTCGCAGTCCCTTTGCGTCTTTGGTAAGCTCTTTGTTTAGGGGCAGAGATAGGCAATCATCTGGGCCATACCAAAGCAGGGGAGCAGGTTGTGCGCGTTGATATCCCTATACCTGATGATACACAAACACAAGCATTATGGACTTGACTCACTTTTTACTCCAACAAATGCAGAGGTAATTTGATAATATTCTGACTGCTATTCATTCATAATTGATAACAAATCACTAACAAAAATGCATTGGCATAAGCAATAAGGCTGCAAACAATTAATCAGTATATTACTTTACTCTAAGAAGATTCATTGCCCTGAGACATTTATTCCTGATGTAATTAATATGGGATTTAAAGTTAAGTTTTGAATCAAATATGATACCTAAGAATTTGGTTTCTTCCACAACAGGGACGGATTTTCATTGATGGTTAGTTCTGGGTCAGGGTGAACACCCCTTCTGTGACAAAAATGTACACAAACTGTTTTTGTAGTGGAAAATTTGAAACCATTTTCATCTGCCTATTTCTGAATTTTGTTAAGGTTGATTTGTAGCTGGCGTTCTATGGTAGTCATACTGCTGGATCGGTAAGATGTAAGGAAATCGTCTACATAAAGTGATTTTTTCTATTTCAGGTTTAAGAACTTTAGTGATGCTATTGATTTTTAAATCGAAAAGTGTGACAGATAGAATGTTGCCCTGTGGGACCCCCATTTCCTGACCATGTTTGTCCGAAAGTGATGTCCCAATTCTTACCTTAAAAGATTTATCATTTAAAAAATTTTGTATAAATAGTGGCATATTACCTCGAAGACCAGCTTCTTGTAGATCTTTTAAAATCCCATATTTCCATGTCGTGTCATATGCTTTCTCAAGATCGAAAAACACAGACACGACATGGTCCCCCTTTAAAAATGCATCCCTAATATAAGATTCTAACTTAACAAGGTTGTCTGTGGTACATCGGCCTTTTCTAAAGCCAGATTGATGTTTATTTATTATATTATTAGTTTCCAAGTACCACATAAGACGCTTGTTAACGACTCGCTCCATGGTTTTACAGAGACAGCTCGTGAGAGCGATAGGCCTGTAGCTCGACGGGTTGGTTGGGTCTTTTCCGGACTTTGGGAGAGGGATGATGGTAGCCTCTCTCCATGAGTCCGGATATTCTCCACTGCTCCATATGTGATTGTATATGTCTAATAAGACATACAAGGAAGATGTTTAAGTAGTTGGTAATGGACATCGTCTGGTCCTACTGCAGTGTCCTTGCAGAGTTTCAAAGACTCTTCCAATTCTTCTAAAGTAAAAGGAACATTATAATTTTCTTCGTTGTTTGACCTAAAATTGAGTTTTGTTCTTTCAGTAATCTGTTTATGTCTTTGAAACTTTTCAGTATAATTAGCAGTGGAAGAATTCATGGTTATTGTGTCCGCTATGATGTTTGATATTTCTCGTTTGTTTTTGACTTCATTACCATCTGGTGTTAGTAGGTAAGAAGAAGTGGAAGAGATGTTTTTTCCACTTATTTTGCGGACCATTTCCCATGTCTTTTTGATTGATATTCTCGAGTTCAATTTTGATATATAAGTTTTCCATGAATTCTTTTTACTTTCTTTAACAACCCGCCGAGCTCTCCCTCTCGCTGCCCTGAATGATGCCAGGTTTGTATAGGTTGGGTGAGTTTGAAATAATTTAAGGGCGCTTTTTCTGTGGTTGATGGCGTCCTGGCAGTCTTGGTTAAACCATGGTTTTGGGATGCGCCTGGGCTTTGCCGAGGACTTCGGAATAGTTTTGGAGGCAATTTCAAGCAGTTTACCACAAAATGTATCGATGTGTGTATCTCTCCATTGCATCTTATCCCTGTGGAGGGCCAGTCTGCTTTATGCAGCTGCCACTTTGAGGTGTCTGGTGGTAACGGAGGGTTTAGGTGGATAAGAATGGGGAAGTGGTCTCTTCCACAGGTATCATCGACACCAAACTTCCCATGCAAGGTCGAGAAACAAAGAAGGAGAAGAGGGGGATTTCTGGGACTCCCTTCCCGGGCCATTGGGCATTCCCTTTTAAAGTGCTCCTGTTTCCCACAACGGAAACAGGGCCCAGCTTCCCTTTTGGGAGATTTGTAGCGGGAGGGACTTGGATTAACTTTGGGTGACCCCTGGTCTTTTAACTTTTGCATGGCCCTAGTCAGGGTCAGGACCCCACGCTGCAACTGACTCATCATGCGCGCGAGGCTCTCCACCTCACCAGGGCCAGTTACTGCTAAAACCCTTGGGGGTACCCCCTTCCCTTCTCTTCCCCGCCTCCGGGACTGCTTACCGAAGCATGCCTGGTACTGTTGCTTGAAATCTTTAACCAGGTCTGTTGCTTCGCGGAGGGCCTGAGGGTGCCGCAAGAGAGTGTGGTGCGCTGCATCTCGGTCCTGCAACCCCTGGCAGAACCGCGACACTGTCTGCCACACCCTGTAATTCTCGGGCAGGCCAGACAATGCCTCGAGTGACAGACCTCTTACTCTGTCACTCCACTCCATCAGGTCCTCCCCTGGTGCCTGTGTGGCCTGGTTGAACTTGGCCTGGGCGACCTCATACAAGTCCCCAGACCCAAAGCGGTGTTTTCAGTTCGTCCATCACGACACCAAAGGGAACACCCAGATCATCACCAATGATGGCGGATTGGATAGCTGCTGCCTTTCCCACCATAGCCCAGCATAGGCATTCGCTCTTCTGATCCTCAGACCAGCCGCGAGCGAATGCATATTGCTCAAATTGTTGTCGGAAAATCTTCCACCCCCGGAATCCGTCAAATGAAAGGCCCCTAGGTAGGGCCTTGGCGGGGTCCCATCCCCTGCTGTCATAGGGACCTTAGCTATTCCGGTGGTCAGCGATAGGAGCGGCGCCGTATGCAGGGTAGGGGGACGCAGTTACCGAATGCGGCAACTGTTCAAAGTGGCCCGAGGCGTTCCTTGCAACCCGAGGCCACTCATACCCACCTGGTGCCGGGAAGTTTGACCCGGGACGCTCAGCGTAATGGAGATCAGGGTTACCCCTCGCACTGCCGACAAATGGTACTGACAGAGGTGTGACAGGCAACCGTCTCCTTGGTGACCTCATAGTCCCCATGGAACAGGCATCCCATGGTCAGTTCACCGGGGGGGGGGGGGGGGGTGGGAAGCAAACTATGGGGGGAAACTAAATTACCCCACATTCCCTTAGGGCTGGCAATGGGATGGCGGTAAGGGGTACTAACAACCGCCGCTTGAGGTGGACGGGGGTGTCCCTCAAAACCCGGAGGAACGCGGGGCAAGGCCGCAGCATAACGCCCTTTGCCCCCATTTGCAGGCATGTCACGGCGGTAGTATCCCCGGAAGTCTCCGACCCCATGTAGCAAGGGACCGCCGCAAGCCCCGACATCCCCCGACTGAGGGGGAGGCGAGACCGCTTCGACACCCGCAAGGCCGGAAGACCCCAAGTCCAACTCCAGGCCCGAGACCCGCAGAGGAATAGGGGCAGGCGTAGATGGCAAACGCGGCAAACCCCTCCACACCTCCCCGACCTGTATTCCGCCGACACTCGGGGTGAGTTCCATAGAGGAACCCCGCTTCCGCATACCCGTGCAACCTGGCGCATGCAATCCCACACCCCGCGAACCGCCTGAAGCACTGAGTGCTTGTATCCCGCCGCCAAACGCAACAGAAAAGTATCCATCCTCAGGATTCATGTTGAGAGAGCGAATTAAGGACTTTAGAGTGTTGCAAGGTGTTTTCTCCCTGATTCGGATTAGCCAGCTTGACAATATTAAGACAATTGTTTGTGCCATTACAAATCTCCTCCCTCTTCTGCACCAGTAAGGTAATCCTAGGCAGCCTGCTGCGGAGCCTTATCACGTGCAGAATATGGAAATTTGATCTCCAATAGTACAGGATAGTGACCTTGAAACTTGAGTTGGGAACAGCACGCAATATACTACGGAAACAATGTTATTTATTACATCATTTGGTTAAATATGCTTGCCTGTATAGTAAATATTTCACTATGATTACATATGAAAGCGAGACAGTTGTTCTATGAATACTGCCAAAGTATGGAAGAAAAAACATTAACTTGTCTACAAAAAAATAATCGGTAACACAATAAGTATAGCCATGTGCCAAATGTATCAATTGAATGTTACAACAAGCTGATAGATTATCAGTATTAAAAAAGGATTTTCCATGCAATGCACATCAAACCATGGCGCACTGTTGCCTATGAGAAATCCTAAATCAAATGCAGTACAACCTCCAATGATTGCTATCTATGAATTAAGTATCATAAAACAACATATTAAACATGAACAATGCTAACACATATCTACACAATCAGTGCAAACAAAGTATTTGTCTGCAAGGAATTCCTCTGAACCGGTTAACTTTAAACATGAAAAATTAAACCATCTATCACTGCCCTCGCAGGCTACACTGTTTTCACAAGCACTTTCACCACAAACTGGACATGGCCAGCGTACCTTCTTTGTACGCCCAGACTTTTTTGGTTGGGGGGTGTTTTGTGGGAGGCAGTCGAGAGGAAGTTGGGCGTTTCTTTGTTTTTTTCGGGTAACACACGTTCTGCCTCAGGGGTCCGAGAAAAAACGGTCCGAGAAGTGCTTCACAGTATCCCATAATGGCCCATAGAAAAACATAATCCACATTAAAGCCCTTTGGAGTCCAAACTACAATGTCACAAGACCTGAACCCCATCAGGGCCATTTGTCCCTGAACTTCAATGTTGTATTAATGGCTTGCGATGAGGGAATGTTTACCATTCTCGTCTGCACCAGTAAGGTAATCCAAGGCAGCGTGCTACGGAGCCTTATCACGTGCAGAATATGGAAATTTGATCTCCAATAGTCTGGGCCCACAACATTCACACGGCACTACACCATCTGTAGGGGCACCAAGATGGGCCCCTCCTGGTTTGATTTAAAGACCAGCAGTAGACACAGTCAGTTTCTGGTGAAGAGTTCCCATATGGGTCAGATAGGCTTGTTTGGCCTTCCCTTCATTCTCAGTACCCCATTGTAGTGGCTTTGGAGCACGTCCTGGCCTCAAGGTGTCGGAAATAATCATCTGGACAACCGATGCACTGACATCCCCTGATGACTTGGATGCTGTTCTGTAACAGACACCATAAGTTAAATCAGTAAATTGCATTAATATACATATAAACATTTTAATGTTTATGACAGTGACAATGTTTACTGATATTGAGGTGTTAGCGACTAGACTGTTGTAGTATTACCTGTTCACATCTTCAATTTTGGAGGCTGGGATACGTCCTCTGCGGTGTGTGTGCCACAACTGTGATCTCCCCTGGAGTTTTGTGGACTGGTACAACTGGTCTGACTGGGCAGAGTTGATGCCGGACTTGATGGCACTGAGATCCACATCAGCATTGTCAGCAATGACCGAAGCAATGGTTGGGGCAGGGGCTACATACTCAGGTGTCTCTGATATAACCACATGACTTGAAACATCAACTGTAGCACAGACAAATATCTGTTAATTAGATTATTCCAGTAATGAGATGCATGAATAATACAATGATTTAAGTTCCATTAGATCTCATTTGCTGTAACCATAAGTGTACCAACTCACCAATGGGATTCTGTTGGTGTCCAACGGGGTCGATGGCAGTTAGTATCACTGCATTCGGTGCAGCCTCGGCTACAATATCCCTGAGGGATTCTACATCCCTATCATCCGACTCCTATTTGGGTTGCTTGTTAGGTACATGCCGCTTCCGATACTGGGGCCTTGAGAAGTCAATAATCTGCGGCTTCATGGGGACAAGATCTGTCCTAAAGGGACAAACAACAAATAACTACGAATCATAAAAGTTATATATATATATATATATATATATATATATATATATATATATATATATATATATATATATATATATATATATATATATATATAGACATATAGACATATAGACATATAGACATATAGACATATAGACATATAGACATATAGACATACAGACATATAGACATATAGACATATAGACATACAGACATATAGACATATAGACATATATATATATATAGACATATATATATATAGACATATAGATATATATCTATATAGATATATATCTATATATATATATATCTATATATATAGATATATAGACATATATATATATATATATATATACATATATATATATACATATATAGGGTAGAGTAGGGGAGGGTCGGGAAGGGCCGCACTCGACGTTGATTCATTGGAGGGTGATAGTGATAATCAAAAAGTCTGACGTTGATTATTTAGAATTTTGATTGGGGGTCATTGGGTGGATCGGGTTAACT
>CM067346.1:19549740-19653484 GCA_034190875.2 Urechis unicinctus
TGCGTGATATAAAATGACCGCACATCGTTTAACTTGTGAAAAAGTCATATTTCTTGCTTTAGGTTTCTCAAAATTGATCTAAAATTAGCGTTACATTATTTTTATTCCTATAAGTACTTCTTATATATCACAATTTTACTGTATGCGCCCTTCTTCTGTGACTATTGCGGTGCCGCACGCCTGGGGTGCTGTAGCCGCTAGGTGCGTATGAACAGTCATTTGCGTATTTGACATTATGGACCAACATCTATTCAAAACTTTATTGACAGCAAATCGGCAGATATTAATCAATAATGCCTTTAACCATAAAATACAGAATAAGTCAAGAAGGTGTTGTGATTGTTTTTAGACTTAATGGACAAACATCGTGGGAGACGACCCACCGGCAAACCCGCTGATCATAATGTACAGTACATGATGCATACACACGCGGTTGGATACCAATTCATTTTGTTACCGTCAGGTAGATTTTATTTATCGGCGGGTGAACATCAATAGACCAGTTCGGAGTCTCGCGAGCGCGGCGCTTCCGGTCTCGTGTCAAAGGTCAATTCGGGAAAACTTTTTGTGGATGCGTGTGTTTTGCTGCACTAGTTGTGATATTTCGTGCCTTTCCAGCCTGTTTACTTCTGCTTTAATTTGCTATTTGTGGTGAATGTGACTCAGTATGAGTTCTGCGTTTAGTTATCAAGACTTTGAACGGATGAAGGTGCCTTTGTTGCATGATTAACAAGCAATATAAGCAAGATTATTTTACAATAAATTAAAGATTTACTAACATTGACACGCACATTTTTGTTGTAACAGCATGAGAACGCAACAGTGTACAGTATTATTTTCATGCAAGAAGGTAAATTCCTTGATGAGCAATTATAATTAATAACTTAGATCTATCTAGCTCTCCTATTAGATAAATATTTACTTCACAAGTGGGGAGTGCAATTTGCAGATAGCTGCACATATACCAAGAATGTCATCAACGAGAGGCACAAGTGAGATGGAAAAAACACCTTTAATTATCTTAAACCATTTAATCCTGTTGATGACACGCTCAACGTGTATTCGAGCATTGGCTACTCTTTTTGTCTTCTGTACATTCTTTCTAGCCATTTGACGTTTAACATACAAGTTTTCAAGACCTCAGGTGATTGACTCAAAACGCTCAGTTTATTAATGTAAAACAGCAGTTGTGACGCGCAATAGATTTATTTGAAAGAATTATTATGTACATGTATTAGTAAATTACCTTATTGCGTAGAAACATAGTAACATTTGACGTCAAAGATCCTTTAATTTATTTGAAATTCAAGCACTAATCTAATCATGGGATTTGGAAGTGTCAGTCACACTGATAATGGAAGAGTCATCCCACATACAACGAAATTTGGTTTTGAAACTTTCAGGACTGTTAGGGCTGACGTAAATGTTTCTGATAATTTGTATCATTGAGGACTTTGTATGAAATATAACTAGTCCGAAGAACAACTAGTGCCATTGCTCAGAATCAATTTCAGGGTTTTACCCTATTCATGTTTGTCCCTTTCATTGAACATGTGACTGTGGAACCCCCATTGGGTTAATTTTTAGTATTCAATTAAAACGGGAGAGCTGCAGGATAGGCATGCGGCAGGTGGATGTGGAGGCAAAGTTGATGTACTCATTCCTGAAGGATGAGGGGTAGTCTGGGATAGAGCGGTAGCTGTATGGCCTGGGGTCAAAGTCGCCATTGCAAGATGTTGGTGACCTTGTTGGTGCAGCTTTCCTCAAGTTTAAGGTTACCAGACACTTTAAAATCTACCAGTGCACACAGCTTACAGTGTGCCTTTAGGCTCATGCCCGCACCACAAACACACAGGCACTCATTGATGACGACATGGATGTCAAGTACCACATCAACCGCGTACTCCACTGACTTCTTTATCTGTGCACCGACCTCTGATGAATACTTAGTCAAAGTCAGAGGTAGCTCGCAGTCCCTTTGCGTCTTTGGTAAGCTCTTTGTTTAGGGGCAGAGATAGGCAATCATCTGGGCCATACCAAAGCAGGGGAGCAGGTTGTGCGCGTTGATATCCCTATACCTGATGATACACAAACACAAGCATTATCGACTTGACTCACTTTTTACTCCAACAAATGCAGAGGTAATTTGATAATATTCTGACTGCTATTCATTCATAATTGATAACAAATCACTAACAAAAACGCATTGGCATAAGCAATAAGGCTGCAAACAATTAATCAGTATATTACTTTACTCTAAGAAGATTCATTGCCTTGAGACATTTATTCCTGATGTAATTAATATGGGATTTAAAGTTAAGTTTTGAATCAAATATGATACCTAAGAATTTGGTTTCTTCCACAACAGGGACGGATTTTCATTGATGGTTAGTTCTGGTTCAGGGTGAACACCCCTTCTGTGACAAAAATGTACACAAACTGTTTTTGTAGTGGAAAATTTGAAACCATTTTCATCTGCCTATTTCTGAATTTTGTTAAGGTTGATTTGTAGCTGGCGTTCTATGGTAGTCATACTGCTGGATCGGTAAGATGTAAGGAAATCGTCTACATAAAGTGATTTTTCTATTTCAGGTTTAAGAACTTTAGTGATGCTATTGATCTTTAGATTGAAAAGTGTGACAGAAAGAATGCTGCCCTGTGGGACCCCCATTTCCTGACCATGTTGGTCCGAAAGTGATGTCCCAATTCTTACCTTAAAAGATTTATCATTTAAAAAATTTTGTATAAATAGTGGCATATTACCTCGAAGACCAGCTTCTTGTAGATCTTTTAAAATCCCATATTTCCATGTCGTGTCATATGCTTTCTCAAGATCGAAAAACACAGACACGACATGGTCCCCCTTTAAAAATGCATCCCAAATATAAGATTCTAACTTAACAAGGTTGTCTGTGGTACATCGGCCTTTTCTAAAGCCAGATTGATGTTTATTTATTATATTATTAGTTTCCAAGTACCACATAAGACGCTTGTTAACGACTCGCTCCATGGTTTTACAGAGACAGCTCGTGAGAGCGATAGGCCTGTAGCTCGACGGGTTGGTTGGGTCTTTTCCGGACTTTGGGAGAGGGATGATGGTAGCCTCTCTCCATGAGTCCGGATATTCTCCACTGCTCCATATGTGATTGTATATGTCTAATAAGACATACAAGGAAGATGTTTAAGTAGTTGGTAATGGACATCGTCTGGTCCTACTGCAGTGTCCTTGCAGAGTTTCAAAGACTCTTTCAATTCTTCTAAAGTAAAAGGAACATAATTTTCTTCGTTGTTTGACCTAAAATTGAGTTTTGTTCTTTCAGTAATCTGTTTATGTCTTTGAAACTTTTCGGTATAATTAGCAGTGGAAGAATTCATGGTTATTGTGTCCGCTATGATGTTTGATATTTCTCGTTTGTTTTTGACTTCATTACCATCTGGTGTTAGTAGGTAAGAAGAAGTGGAAGAGGTGTTTTTTCCACTTATTTTGCGGACCATTTTCCATGTCTTTTTGATTGATATTCTCGAGTTCAATTTTGATATATAAGTTTTCCATGAATTCTTTTTACTTTCTTTAACAACCCGCCGAGCTCTCGCTCTCGCTGCCCTGAATGATGCCAGGTTTGTATAGGTTGGGTGAGTTTGAAATAATTTAAGGGCCCTTTTTCTGTGGTTGATGGCGTCCTGGCAGTCTTGGTTAAACCATGGTTTTGGGATGCGCCTGGGCTTTGCCGAGGACTTCGGAATAGTTTTGGAGGCAATTTCAAGCAGTTTACCACAAAATGTATCGATGTGTGTATCTCTTTATTGCATCTTATCCCTGTGGAGGGCCAGTCTGCTTTATGCAGCTGCCACTTTGAGGTGTCTGGTGGTAACGGAGGGTTTAGGTGGATAAGAATGGGGAAGTGGTCACTTCCACAGGTATCATCGACACCAACTTCCCATGCAAGGTCGAGAAACAAAGAAGGAGAAGAGGGGGATTTCTGGGACTCCCTTCCCGGGCCATTGGGCATTCCCTTTTAAAGTGCTCCTGTTTCCCATAATGGAAACAGGGCCCAGCTTCCCTTTTGGGAGATTTGTAGCGGGAGGGACTTGGATTAACTTTGGGTGACCCCTGGTCTTTTAACTTTTGCATGGCCCTAGTCAGGGTCAGGACCCCACGCTGCAACTGACTCATCATGCGCGCGAGGCTCTCCACCTCACCAGGGCCAGTTACTGCTAAAACCCTTGGGGGTACCCCCTTCCCCTTCCCCGCCTCCGGGACTGCTTACCGAAGCATGCCTGGTACTGTTGCTTGAAATCTTTAACCAGGTCTGTTGCTTCGCGGAGGGTTTGAGGGTGCCGCAAGAGTGTGTGGTGCGCCGCATCTCGGTCCTGCAACCCCTGGCAGAACCGCGACACTGTCTGCCACACCCTGTAATTCTCGGGCAGGCCAGACAATGCCTCGAGTGACAGACCTCTTACTCTGTCACTCCACTCCATCAGGTCCTCCCCTGGTGCCTGTGTGGCCTGGTTGAACTTGGCCTGGGCGACCTCATACAAGTCCCCAGACCCAAAGCGTGTGTTTTCAGTTCATCCATCACGACACCAAAGGGAACACCCAGATCATCACCAATGATGGCGGATTGGATAGCTGCTGCCTTTCCCACCATAGCCCAGCATAGGCATTCGCTCTTCTGATCCTCAGACCAGCCGCGAGCGAATGCATATTGCTCAAATTGTTGTCGGAAAATCTTCCACCCCCGGAATCCGTCAAATGAAAGGCCCCTAGGTAGGGCTTTGGCGGGGTCCCATCCCCTGCTGTCATAGGGACCTTAGCTATTCCGGTGGTCAGCGATAGGAGCGGCGCCGTATGCAGGGTAGGGGGACGCAGTTACCGAATGCGGCAACTGTTCAAAGTGGCCCGAGGCGTTCCTTGCAACCCGAGGCCACTCATACCCACCTGGTGCCGGGAAGTTTGACCCGGGACGCTCAGCGTAATGGAGATAAGGGTTACCCCTCGCACTCCTGACAAATGGTACTGACAGAGGTGTGACAGGCAACCGTCTCCTTGGGGACCTCATAGTCCCCATGGAACAGGCATCCCATGGTCAGTTCACCGGGGGGGGGTGGGAAGCAAACTATGGGGGGAAACTAAATTACCCCACATTCCCTTAGGGCTGGCAATGGGATGGCGGTAAGGGGTACTAACAACAGCCGCTTGAGGTGGACGGGGGTGTCCCTCAAAACCCGGAGGAACGCGGGGCAAGGCCGCAGCATAACGCCCTTCGCCCCCATTTGCAGGCATGTCACGGCGGTAGTATCCCCGGAAGTCTCCGACCCCCATGTAGCAAGGCACCGCCGCAAGCCCCGACATCCCCCGACTGAGAGGGAGGCGAGACCGCTTCGACACCCGCAAGGCCGGAAGACCCCAAGTCCAACTCCAGGCCCGAGACCCGCAGAGGAATAGGGGCAGGCGTAGATGGCAAACGCGGCAAACCCCTCCACACCTCCCCGACCTGTATTCCGCCGACACTCGGGGTGAGTTCCATAGAGGAACCCCGCTTCCGCATACCCGTGCAACCTGGCGCATGCAATCCCGCACCCCGCGAACCGCCTGAAGCACTGAGTGCTTGTATCCCGCCGCCAAACGCAACAGAAAAGTATCCATCCTCAGGATTCATGTTGAGAGCGAATTAAGGACTTCAGAGTGTTGCAAGGTGTTTTCTCCCTGAGTCGGATTAGCCAGCTTGACAATATTAAGACAATTGTTTGTGCCATTACAAATCTCCTCCCTCTTCTGCACCAGTAAGGTAATCCTAGGCAGCCTGCTGCGGAGCCTTATCACGTGCAGAATATGGAAATTTGATCTCCAATAGTACAGGATAGTGACCTTGAAACTTGAGTTGGGAACAGCACGCAATATACTACGGAAACAATGTTATTTATTACATCATTTGGTTAAATATGCTTGCCTGTATAGTAAATATTTCACTATGATTACATATGAAAGCGAGACAGTTGTTCTATGAATACTGCCAAAGTATGGAAGAAAAAACATTAACTTGTCTACAAAAAAATAATCGGTAACACAATAAGTATAGCCATGTGCCAAATGTATCAATTGAATGTTACAACAAGCTGATAGATAATCAGTATTAAAAAAGGATTTTCCATGCAATGCACATCAAACCATGGCGCACTGTTGCCTATGAGAAATCCTAAATCAAATGCAGTACAACCTCCAATGATTGCTATCTATGAATTAAGTATCATAAAACAACATATTAAACATGAACAATGCTAACACATATCTACACAATCAGTGCAAACAAAGTATTTGTCTGCAAGGAATTCCTCTGAACCGGTTAACTTTAAACATGAAAAATTAAACCATCTATCACTGCCCTCGCAGGCTACACTGTTTTCACAAGCACTTTCACCACAAACTGGACATGGCCAATAATCTGCAGCTTCATGGGGACAAGATCTGTCCTAAAGGGACAAACAACAAATAACTAAGAATCATAAAAGTTATATATATATATATATATATATATATATATATATATATATATATATATATATATATATAGATATAGACATATATATATATATATATATAGATATATACAATATATATAGACATATATATATAGACATATATATAGACATATATATATACATATATATATAGACATATATAGACATATATAGACATATATATATAGACATATATATAGACATATATATAGACATATATAGACATATATATAGACATATATATAGACATATATATATACATATATATAGACATACATATAGACATATAGAGACATATATATATAGACATATATATACATATATATAGACATATATATATAGACATATATATAGACATATATATAGACATATATATAGACATATATATAGACATATATACACATATATATACATATATATATATATATAGACATATATATATATATAGACATATATATAGACATATATATAGACATATATATAGATATATATATATATATAGACATATATATATATATATATAGACATATATATATATATATAGACATATATATATATATATATATATATATATATATCTATATATATAGATATATATCTATATCTATATATATATATATATATATATATATATATATATATATATATATATATATATATATATATATATATATACATATATATATATATATACATATATAGGGTAGGGTAGGGTAGGGTAGGAGAGGGTCGGGAAGGGCCGCACTCGACTTTGATTCATTGGAGGGTGATAGTGATAATCAAAAAGTCTGACGTTGATTATTTAGAATTTTGATTGGGGGTCATTGGGTGGATCGGGTTAACTTTGAAGGTGCCGAGTGACCTGTTAAATAAAAGCATTGCTTGGTGTGGGTGATTCTGTTCGGGAATGCATATGTGAAAGCTCCGTCTATGGTGATTGCATGTTATCAGTAACCACCGGAAGACGGAATTG
This sequence comes from Urechis unicinctus, assembly GCA_034190875.2. Classification (NCBI taxonomy): domain Eukaryota; kingdom Metazoa; phylum Annelida; class Polychaeta; order Xenopneusta; family Urechidae; genus Urechis; species Urechis unicinctus. Next base: position 19,557,233 of record CM067346.1, read on the forward strand.
AGTTTAACTATATTTAATATATAAAAGCAACATATATACAACATACACACACTACACCAGATAGACAGGGTTATATACAAATTTAATACGCGCTACACCAGGTAGACGAGGTCATATACAACAATTCACTGCACCAGCTAGACAGGGCTATATACTCTGCTACAACCCCTGAGTAGCTGTGAAGCTGTCAGCCTCTCCTCCCTGTACTCCCGCCACAGAGCAAAAAGTTTTCCTTGGGTCTGTCGCGTGGAATTCTTTTGTTGTCGACGCAATTTACCTTCCGACTCCAAAGATACACGAATTAGGACTAGCTTTGCTTCTTGATGAAGCAAACTGAGTAGCGCCTAGAAATGGAGACAGGATCTTCCGCCTCGGGCATTAACAGTGGTTTTATATGCTCTGCTGGCAAAAATGGAAGCGCCAGTACCCTCCGAACCAGCCTGTTCACGCCCCCTCCTGCCTTATATGCAGCACTCAAGCCCAGCTCCTGGGCTTTCCTGTACACGGCATGAGCCCAGTGGAATGCGCAGCCGTGCATCACTATTCGCGGGAACACAGCCCAAAGCCCTTGCCAGATACCTATACACAAATTGTTAACTTATGTCATGTGCTTCATAAACATTCATAAACATTTACATACGTTATGACACATGATTTATACACTATCCTTTAAATTCTTGACCATGAACACAAACGACTTACCCTTTTCGAAATCTGCCACAGCACTTACCACCCTTGGTTCAACCGGTAATGCACGTTTAACTGCCTTGAATACCTGAAAACACACGATTATTTTACATACACACCACTATATATGTACATACTCATTCAACACACTTCTACAGCTAACTGTTATACTAACTAAATAACAAAATGTATACCTTTTTGTAGTCCTTCTTACGTTTTCCCGAGAGTGGGACTTGTTTGGTGCAGTCACTACTCTTGACGAAGGCGTGAAAACTCAACAGCTGCGTAAATAGCGCTCTGACCACCTTGAAAGTGGCATCGCAGTACCACGTCTTTGTGCCGGAGAGCAACGAAAGCTGCTCATTCGTCGCAAAGACTATGTGTCATCTTCCACCGACTCTCACGTCTTTCCTCAATAAGTCATCACGGTTGGCCTTCATTTTGAGTAGCTCTGGCTTGGGTACGTAACAGGCTCCATCAGGCACCCCTTCCACCATCACTTCATCCACAACCGCAGCCGCCGATTGAAAAAAGGTTATCCCTAGCTGAAGACTTGGAATACAATGGAAAAATTGCATTATGGTATGTTACATATATATTTCAATTCTTTCGAATTGAGAAATGCCCAATTACCTGAGCACTCGACTTTTTGTTGACTGTCAGTCCTGGTTCGCTAGGGTGGGTGTGGTCTTTCGACCCCCTAGAAAACTCGTTGTCACCATGCTGCACCACTGAAGCTGGGCAACGATGGAGAGTGCTGCAGACGCTACAGGTCCAATACATGGTTGCCCTGTACGCTGAAATAACAGAAACATATTACAAATATAAAACAAGAACGACCAATGAATTAAACTGAATGCCATAACTGTAATGTGCCTAAGTAGGATTTTACCTTTTTCACGGTGTACGAGAAGCCACCAGTGTCTACGAGCTTGAGTTTGCCCCTCTGAGAACTGGACTGGATGATCTCGTACTCATCGCGTTCCTCTACTGAAAAAACATCGCTCACCATATCATCCAGGATCGAATCCTCAGTGGGATGCTGGGGCAATTCAAAGGACGCATGGTTGATTGAGAGAGATAGGTCAGAAGGTGCATCATCTGCTCTGCCATCCATCTGCATAAGATCAGAGAGGGGAGAACTAGGCGCGATCGTCTCATCACACCTGGTACTTTCTCCTACAGGCGCACCAAAGAAGCTGCAGTTCCTGCAGTGCCAGTCAAGTGTCAATTGACCTGAAACACGCAAATATACACTATGCTACATAAATGATACACTATGCTACATAAATACCAAAACATGCTGGGTAATGCCGGTGTCAAAGGTAGAACTAGCATGCCCTAGCTTTCGGCATATCGAGCAGGAGAGGTTGATGTCGGTGCGACAATGCTCCTTGTTGGGTCCGACATTAAAGCATCTGCGGCAGATTTTCTGCCGGAGTACACTCTTCGGTTGTAGGCGGAGCATTGAGTGTTGATCGGACGGTTTTCGCGTGTGCGGGAGTATTATCAGCCACCGTCGCGATTGCAGGAGTAATCCCGGACGTAATTGCGGCCTCTGGACGGATTCCTGTGGTTGTAGCGGCTGTATGAGGAGGCGTTACCATAATCACGACGGCTGTTGTGACTTCGATCGTCGCACGTCTGCGGTCGTTTTCTTCCATGTACTTGTTGCCTTGCTCATCCCATCAGTTATAAGCCGGATAGCCGTCACGTCAGGGGCTGGGCTGGTATCTGCCGTCACTGCAGTCTGTTTCGGAGCCATGGAAAGCTGCAGAAGACGCATTTGTTCTTTGAGGTCATATATGTCTTGTTCCTCTGGTTGGGAAAGAGATGAGCCTCGCATGATGGTCTCTAAGCGTGTAATCGTGTCCGATTCCGACGGGGTTGATGTTTCAAAGCGGCGAGCCACCTGTTCTGCCTCGAGGAGGGTCTTGGGATCGAAGGATACTCTCTTGCCTTGTTTGCACGGTCCGTAAAGAACAGACCAGTCCTTCGCGTAGTTTCGAAGGATACTCTCCTCCTTGTCGCGGTAAAAAGAAGGCGCATTGCGGCGGTCAGTCCTTCGCGAATCTTAGGCGCGACGTGCGGCGGTAGGTAATCTTCCGCAACGGGGTACCAGTTGTACGCCCTTCCCGTGAGTCCAGTGCTGAGGGCAATACCCTGAAGCTGGTGAGGCACCTTGTTTAGCCTCATGTAAGTTGTGGATCTGTGTAGAAAATCCTCCACGTTTTCCGATAACTTTCCCTCGTAGGTTATCCGGTCGGGCAGGGAGGGGCTCTTTGTTCTAAGAGTGATTTTGTCGTTTCTTAGAAGTTGGTCGTTGTGCAAAACTCGAAGACTTGTATAATCTGGATTTTTTGGGTTTATTGCCTCTCGTACAGTCTTCGTCTCTCCTGGAGCTCAAACACTCCCCCAAACAGACGCATGGACTATCGTCATTGGTAACAACTGGTCACCTGGTTGTAGTGTAAGTGAGTGATTGGTTCGGGGTTGGGGACGCCAGGTGGTACACTGGCGGCATCTGGAGATTAGCAATCTGAGGCCAATTCAACCAGGTCCATTGTAATTAGATAGTAGACACCCGATATTAGTGTCAATTCGAATTAATGGTGGGGATTGCTCTAGATCAAAGGGATTAAAAATGTTGTTGCTACCATCAGATAGATAAAAGGGATATAGTTTGTAAAGAATTTGTACCATCAAAAGGGGTCAAAGGTCTGAATAATTTATATGTGGAATAAGGGCCTATGACGAGTCAAATAATAGGCAATATATCTATTGCCTTGAATATATAGGATGTAAATGATGTTGTAGTTAACAAGTTTAAAATAGGTAAAATCCTGTAGACATGACTCATAACGGTAAAAGAATGCATGAAATATTATACCTTCACTCCCTCCTTTGGGTCCGGGGGTAGAATAGGCCCACTGTATCCTCCTACATGTCGTAAGAGGCGACTTATAGGGGGCAACTTGTTGGACGTGGGTTGCGATTCGTGTCGGTGGAAGATGGGATCCTGGTGGTTGAGTGGAGCGGTCCTTTTGAGGGCCGTATCTGCAACACACTACATTGGCCCCGATTTCGCCTAGACGAGAGGCTGGAATGGCCTGGTCCAGTCAATCAGCTGGTGGTTACTTGCCCTAGGATATTCGTTTCCATTTTTATCTTTTCTATTTTAATCTTTTCCATCTCCATTTTCATTTATCCTAGGCGGCTGCTTAACAAGGTCAATCATATCTATTAAACTTTCTTGGCACCATATAACACCTGAGTGTTGGTGTGTCGTTAAACCCTATCCTTACCATACCATTATACCTTCACTAAATATCGTATTACATATATATTTGTATATTCACACACGTACACATATTAAACATTTACATATATATATATCTTATAACTATACTTCCTCCTATAAAGCTATACTCTTGTTATAATTATATTTCTTGGTTATTCGTATTTCTGCGCGCTCCTTCGCATGTAGGAATATTGTAGCTGCTTGTAGTTGCTTGAGTGCGGACACTAGCCAGAGAAAACACACGAGTCCAGGAGTTGAGTTGTTGAAGTTTATTCGAGTTTGGCTTATTAGCTTTCTCTGGAATCTCGGGTCAGAACCTTGTTCAGATACTTCGTCTCTTCGCTAGGTATTTCTCCCTGTACTTCGGCGAGGCCAGCTATTTTATCGGGGTTCCGGCATTGGATTACGCTCGGAACCACACCCACAGCTGGCCTCCCATTGGTCCAGGTATAGCCGGTCCCCCTTCACAAAGGTCAACCCCAACTGCTCACATGGGGCGTGGGCTCGAAGGGTCATTGGCCAATGGGAAAAGGTACCAGCCAGGTCTACTATCAGGGTCACACCTCCGTCATAAGGGCGGAAGTATCCCCGGGCTAGTGAAACATGTCATGCTGACAATGGAAAAGAGGGGGAGCGTTTCAAAAGTCAAAAAAGCTAGATTAATATCATAACATCCTCCCCAACCATAGTTAAATTGAACTTCCACTGTTCAATCAATTTTGATTTACCTTTGCATTTCGAAAATAGACTAAGTTAAAGGAAATTTGTAATATGAGTTAAAGGGTAAAGGGACAGCACGACATTAGCCCAATATTATTTGATTTTGAATTTAGAATGATTCCAGAGTAGCTTGGACATGCGCCAATATCAATTTACATTGGCACATGTCCATAACAAAGATATTTAACATAGATGGATTATTGATGATGAGATTATAATAATTTTACAAAAAGTGTTTCTCTAAATTTGTAAGCATTATATATATGAATTGTGTAATAGTTATACAATATGGTTATTAACGGTGACATACTGAAATTTAACTTTTAACATTAATCACATTCCACAGTATTACTCCGCACTAAAACCCAGTGGGAAAAAAGCGATGAGCCTATACTAGACAATGGTGGAATGGTGAAAATAAATTATTTAGCTAATTGAAATTTGGAAGAATTTAACTAATGTTGCAGAAATCATTCTATACAATAACACTGGTCCAATGCCAGGAAAATGATTAAAGTTGATGAATGTGGCTGTTTCGTGAAGATGAGATCTCTGAAGGGCTGCCGTATTGGGATCGCCAGGTGTCGCTTGAGGTGAGGGGAGATATGCGTTATGACGCTTGGTTAAGCCGTTGGACGTCTTCTGTATCCATGGTCAGGAAGACGTATGCTGTGGCTTGCAAGGCGTTGGCACGTCGGGTGGAGGCGCTATCTCCCTCTTGTATGGCGTAAATATACCTGGGAACAAATGAACTTAAGGCAGCGATCAGCGTGCCTTGGTAATGTATAATGTGAATTATACAAAAACAAGAAATAAAATGAGTACTCAGTGTGGTTAATGCGCGTGAGTAACTAGTGTATAATATCATGACATCAATGTGTTCAGTGGAGATAAATTTAAAAATTATTTATTGTTATTTTGTATAGGGAGATTGAATGCGTGGCAAAGAGTTAATAAGTGGCTCGAGATGGAGGGTGTTGTTTGTCGAGCGTGGTGGCGAATCTGAGCGACGTGGGGGTTGGCGTGATTTTGGCGTGGATAATTCCGAATTTACGTACGGAGGCGGTTGTGTGGGTTGTGGTACTAGACCTGTATTAGTGAAAATTACTCGTCGATGGTCGATATCTGTGCATTTAACGATTAATTACGCGATTTACTTTACGAGTTTTTACCTTTTAAATGTCGTCTATCGCGGTCATATTAAAGAGTCCTCTGGACAGTTTCCCTACGGGTCCCAGTAGAGCCCTCCTGAGCCTGGCTCGGTCGTTGGTGGGAAGGGGACGTCCAGAAGAGTATCTATGGGGCGCTTCTCGGGGTGCATGATGCTAAGGATAATTGCACCTGAAATAATTTATAAACACATATCGCATACGATTACTGTATAACATGTAAGTACGGAAGAACAACGATGTGGCACTATAATTGTATTTGTTGTACGTGCCGGAGGAAATAAATATAAACATCTCACATATGCGTTGAGAATTAAATGAAACAAAATACTTCTCCGTTAATTGTTTTGATGAATATGCACGTCTTCTCTTAAGCTGCAGATTCCTTCATGAAATGATACCCCGCATATACTTGAATAACATAAGATTGCGTTATGGGTAATGTGTATCACGAAGGTTCACTAATTTTACGCGTGTCCACATGATATGTAAGACTGTGCGATAATAGTGTAGTCGACGTTACTTATAGAAAGATTTTGTCTTATAATCTGCAACTTAGAGGTAAAAAAATTGTTGAACATAATTAATAATATTATAGTGTCTAATTTGCGCTGTTTGGAAGAAGACAATGTAAAGGGCTTCTAATAGCTTACCCGTATACTTCAGTTGATTTCGTGCGATAGCGTAGGATCGATAGACTAAGTGTCGGTTGAGGTAGGCGACGGAGTGTCGACGTTGCCTAGCGTCAGAGGGCGTATGTCGCTATGAAGCGAGATGTTGTTGTTGTTGTTGATTTCGAATTTGAGTCGCTTATAGTAACAGGGACCATGTGCGACTGGCAAAAGTGTTGTTAAATTTCCTTAATGTATAGATATAACTTTATAGTATATTATTTCAATTCTGATTTCATAGTATTACTGATGTGACTTTCAATGATTCAATGATGTGCGCCTAAAAAATATAAGGAGAAGAAATGCAATTGAGAAGGCTTCTGCCGCTGGGGGCTGCTCCAGCGTAAAGATGAGAGGTAAAAGAGGCCCAAAAGAGTCCAAACATTGCTGTTGGATATCCTGATAGAATGCACTAGGGAGGGATAGAAGAAATATACTATTTAGTGCTTTGGATGAATTTTGATGAATAAGTCAAAGTGGAAAAATACTAAACCAAAAATAAAAATAAAATTGGCTGTATTAGATTTTAAGGAATCTTTTAGTTGTTATAATGTAATTGATAGTTGTGTTTAAAATTTGTGGATGGAAAAGGTTTTTAATTTGTATGGCAAGATTATTTGATTTTAGTTTATTTACTAAGAGATTTCTTTGGTTGTTGAATTTTGTACAATAGAAGAAAAAATGTTTTGATGTTTCACTATTATTGCAGAAATTGCAATTTGGGTTAATACCCGAATTTGTAAGAACTAAGTATGAGTTTAAAGGAGGATTATTTATTGCTATTGTGGTTAGTAAAAAGTCTAAGTATTTATTGTTGTTGAATATTGATGGATAAAATTTAACTGTAGGTTGAATTTCAAATAGTTGGTTTTGGGATAAGTTCCAAGATTCTTGCCATTTGTTTTTGATGAATATGTTTATGATGTGGTTTAAAGAGGCATTGTCAATGGATATGTTTTCAATATGTGTATTGGAATGTGCTTTTTTGGTGGTTTTATATGCAGTTTCGTTACCTATAACTCCTATATGAGATGGAATCCATATAAAAGTTACGTTTTGGTTTTGGTTTTGTAGCACTTTGGTGAGCATGGAAATTTCATTCATGTATTTGTTGTCATTGTTTGTGTTTATTGAATTTATTACTGATAAAGAATCTGTGAGTATTGTTGGGTTTTGTAGGTTTGTGTCTATTGCAAAGATTAAAGCGTTTATGATGGCAAGTGCTTCTGCAGCATATATTGATAGAAAGTTTGGGATTTTAGTTCCTTTTGAATATTTTAGATGAGGTATATTTATTGCGAAAGATGTGCTGTTTGAAGTTTTAGATCCGTCTGTATATATTTTAGTGAATGAGGAAGGGAGTGATTCAATAAGTTGAAGGGTTGTATTTTTTATTTGTGTTGGGTTGTTTTTATCTGTATGTTTTGTAAGTTCTACATTTATGAGAGGAAAAGTATTAAACCATGGAGGAATGGGATTTATTTTTTGTATAGAGAGTGTAGGATAGTCTTCTAAAAAACAGCTTGTAAAATGGTTAAGTGCATTTGTAGAGAGAGGACTGTTCGTATACCAATTTTCTTCAAAAATGTGTTTTGTTGGAAGGTTGAAAGTTTTTGATCGAACTGCATATTTGAGTATATATTTTTGAATTTGGAGGTTTATTGGTTGGAAGCCTGTAATAATTTGAAGTGCTTTGATAGATGAGGATTTATGTGTTTTGGTAATAGACCTTAAAATGGATGATTGTGCTTTTTCTAAATTGTTAATTAGGTATGACGGAGCTGAGGATAAGGCGGTACATCCATACAAAATATATTGAAGTGAATGAGATGAATGAATTTTACATAAAGATGATTTGTTTGCTCCCCATGACGTCCCACTGATTATCCTGATGATATTTGAAATTTTTTGACATTTAGTTGTTATATGTTCTATGTGGTCTTTCCATGAAAGTTTGTTTTGAAAAATTATTCCCAGGTATTTAACTGTTTTGTGGTATGGTATGCCTTGATTATTTAGATGAATTTTGGGTTCAAAGTGTGATTGAAGTCTGGAGAAAGTAATAGCTTTTGATTTTTGAGAAGAAAGAGAAATTCCCGAGTTTTTGGCCCATATACTTATTTTATTGATATGACCTGGAATAACTTTTATGAGGTTGTTGGAAGGTTTACCGGATGTCCACACTGTTGTCATCTGCGTATATTGATGCTGTGGGAGGGAGAGGAATGTCATTGGTATAAATGTTATAAAGTAGAGGGGATATGACACTTCCTTGAGGTACACCTTTTTTTAAAGGGAAGGAGGATGATAGTGTTCCATTAACTTTAACTTTAATTGATCTGTTAGTGATAAAATTTGTGAGCCATTTGTGACAGTTGCCATTTATTCCTAAAGATTTTGCTTTATTTAAAATTATTTCTTGGTTTGCTGAGTCATATGCTTTTGATATATCGAGGAAGATAGCATGAGTGATTTTATGGTTATCGAGAGAGTTTAATATATCATTGGCTAAGATGGTGATGTTATCTGTTGTGCTGTGATGAGGTCTGAAAGCTGTTTGTCTGAAATTTAATAAATTATTTTTTTCTAGGTACCATTGTAGTCTGTTTTTGATAATTGTTTCGAAAATTTTAGATGCGACAGATGTGAGGCTGATGGGTCTGTATGATGATGGTGAAGAAGAAGGTTGGTTTGGTTTAAGGATGGGGCATATTATTGCAGATTTCCATTGTTTAGGTACTATGGAATGAGAGAAAAGTTGATTGAAAATTTCGAGAACTGTGTTGAGGGAATTTGTTGGTAGATGTGTAAATAAAGAGTAGCTTAATTTATCTTCTCCTGGAGAAGTGTTTTTGTTTTTCAAGGCGTTTTTTAATTCTTGGATGGAAAAAGGTACGTTTAAAATGTTATTTGGGATATCCGGCTTAGTTGTTGCAAAGTTTTTGGGGTTGACGGTTGGCGAATTGATGTTTGAAAAGTGAGAACCAAATGTTTCTGCTATTTCATCATTGGTTTCAGTGTATTTGTTGCTGATTTTGGTTTAGTAAAGGAGGAATGATGGAAGTTGTTTGTTTGCCCTGTATTTTTTTGACGGTGTTCCAGAGGTTTTTAGTGTTAGGATTATTTAAATTTTCACAATGTTTTTCCCAGTATACTGATTTTGCTAGTTTAATTGTATGTTTAGCCTTTGCTCTTAATTTTTTGAAATGGATAAAGTTTTCTTGAGTTTTTGTGTGAAAGAATTTATTGCGGGCTCTGTTTCGTGTTTTGATAATTTCAGTGCACTGATTTGTCCACCAAGGGTGGGTTTTCCTGTTTATTGATTTTGGTTTATGAAGTGGGATGGATATTTTGGCTGCTTGAATTAAGTATTTTTCTAAATTATTGTATGATATTATTGGATTCGAGTTGATGATTGAGTTAGTAATTAGTGTTGAACAGGTATTTTCGAAAAGTTGCCAGTTGGCTTTTTTAAAGTTCCAGTTGGAATTAGAAATGTTGATGGGAGATTTGGCATTTTTGATATTGCTTAGACTAATGATAGAGTGGTCACTACCCAAAAAAGTATGAAAGTTCTTGAAATTAAAACCATGGGAAATGTCTGATGTTGATAGAATTAAATCCAGTGTATTTCGAACAGTTTTACAAAAATGTGTTGGAGAAGAGTCATTGTGTAGTGTGATATTATTATCTTGTATAATTTTGAACAGAGTTTTTCCTTTTGAGTTTGCTTTATTATGATTCCAAAAAGGGTGATGCGCATTGAAGTCCCCAAGAATGATGTGTTTATTTAAATCTAAAAATGGTTGGTATTGTGGGATGGATATTGATGGATTGTTGTCATATAAGTTTGTAATGTGAAAAATTTGGTTCTTTAAATTTATCTGAATTGTGATATTTTCTAGAGCAGAATTTATTTGATAAACAGAAAAAGGAATATTTTTATCAATGGCAATCAGAAGGCCTCCACCTTGAGATATAGTTCTGTCATTGCGTATGATGTTAAAGCCTGGAATTTCAAAATTTTGTATTGGTTTTAAAAAAGTTTCTTGGAGACAGATGATGTTAGGTGTAGGGTTGACGGTATTTATAATTTGTAAGAATTCATCAGAGTGTTGTGAGATTCCTCTGCAGTTCCATGACCATATATTTATGTAACTATTATTGAATAAGTGTTTCTGTGAAGGAACTGAGAAAGGACTGGAAAAATTCCAAAGCAAAAAGTAGACAGTCGAGAGTGAATTTACTTTGAAATTGAAGTATTCATGATGTTTTGGACTTCATTGCAAATTGTGATATTATTTTGAATAGCGTGGTATATGAGTTCATGGTCAATGGTAGTATGAAGTAGTTGATTTGAAATGATAGCTATTAATTTGGCTTTTATGTCCGTTGACATAGGAGAAGCAATGATAGCAGTGGAGAAGTATACGAAGTCGCACATTTTTTCTGGAATTGGTTTGTTTGAGCTGTTTGCTTTGGATGGTTTTTCTTTACTGTTTGGGCTGGAGGGTTCTGGAGTGGTTTGGGTGACTGGTTTTTCCATTGTGTTGATTCTGTCTGTTAGGTTCTGTGTATTTTCTTTCGGTGGGGGGGTTTTAGGTGGTGGGGTTTTTGGTACAGCAGCAGCTGCTTGTGAGTACGAGATATTTTCTGTATGTTTCAGCTTTGTAATTTGTACCGCTTTCTTAAAAGCTTTGCATCCCTTAAAGGCAGCGCTATGACTTTTCCCACAGTTCCCGAATGAGATTATGTCTGATTGACATTCCTCATATTTGTGATGCTTTCCACATTTGGGGCAAGTTGTGGTATTCCCGCAAAAATTTGCCGGGTGTCCGAATTGATTACACTTAAAGCACCTCATTGGTGGAGGGAAATACTCCTTCACATTATGCCATGAGTACCCAATTTGTACTCTGAGGGGTAGGAATTTTGTGTCAAAAGTGAGTTCAATCGACTCTCTAGGGTTGACTTTACCCAATCGTCGTACCTGTATCACATTGAAGCTTACTAGGGCTTCAAGTATCTCAGTTTCTTTCAACTGGTTTGTCACCCCGTGGATAATTCCTTTGTTTGGTTTTGCTTCAGGTTTTTTCTGTATTGATGTTTTTACATTGATGGAACCGATTTGTTTGAGGTGGCTGAGTTGGTTGATTTGGATTTTTGATGCTGCTATTGTGATGGATGATCCGGTTTTGAAGATTTTGTGTTCAGGGCCTATGAGGGATGTAATGTGTTTGCTTATTTCAATGGGGTTGTATTTTGCCAGGTTCGTGGATGTACTGTATATGTTGATTCTCATGTTCTCTGACTGTGAGACTGAGGTGTCGGAGTTCATAAACATGTTAGGTGAGAGTGATTCTATTGAGTTAGACAATTGTCTTCTACGTTTTTTGGGGGTGGATGTTACGAGTGTGTATTGTGAGTCGTTGAGGAGATTTTCCTCAGTGAGCAAGTGATGTTGATCAACATTAGTTTCAGTTTCCGCACCGGCGGCTTCATACTTTTCGAGATAACTCGCCATGTTGATGAAAACAAAATGCGAAGAAAAACATTCAATCTTCAACAACAAAAAATTTGCCCGGCACGAGAGATACAACTATCAATTGTGAAAACAACAAAAATGCAGACGCCCGTCAGAAAAAATACTACTAATTTCCGATACGGAAATATTCGACAAATGCGAACGCGCGGGAAGTGTGGTGCAAAATGGGTATTGGTGTGAAAAAAAACAACAACGTGAAGGCATAGAATACACAGTGATTTAATGTGCAAATATGATATTAACTTTACCCAATGGGCGTAATCTAGCAGAAAAGTCTGAGCGCTGAAATTCCAAAGTAGAAATCGATTCCTATCCGGTTGTGTAATGTCAAAACAGGTTTGGCGAGACACGCCCAAAGGCGGCTGGCAGCGATGTCCTACTGTAGACCGGCAGGCTGTCGGCGAGAAGCAGGTTCGAGAGAGAGAAGAGAGACGATTCCTAAGTGTCAAAAATCACTGAGCACAGCAGGTGGCCGAAGAAACCAAGATGAACACTATCACTCCAGTCGAGCTAACCAGACGAGCGACTAAACAACTCCCTTTGACGCGGCTTTAGGTGGCATGTTGACGAATCGAACATCGAACACGTCTTCTCTTAAGCTGCAGATTCCTTCATGAAATGATACCCCGCATATACTTGAATAACATAAGATTGCGTTATGGGTAATGTGTATCACGAAGGTTCACTAATTTTACGCGTGTCCACATGATATGTAAGACGGTGCGATAATAGTGTAGTCGACGTTACTTATAGAAAGATTTTGTCTTATAATCTGCAACTTAGAGGTAAAAAAATTGTTGAACATAATTAATAATATTATAGTGTCTAATTTGCGCTGTTTGGAAGAAGACAATGTAAAAGGCTTCTAATAGCTTACCCGTATACTTCAGTTGATTTCGTGCGATAGCGTAGGATCGATAGACTAAGTGTCGGTTGAGGTAGGCGACGGAGTGTCGACGTTGACTAGCGTCAGAGGGCGTATGTCGCTATGAAGCGAGATGCAGTGAAGTTGTGTTTTATGTGGGAGATTGTAAGCGTGGCGTGTTCAAATATTAAGCCCGCTGCTATCGAGCCTGTGATCGTTGATAAGTGGACCAACTGATCAATGGGCTTACATATGAATGGATGTCAGAGGCGATGTGTCAGATGGTAATTTAAGCGGCTTAGTAAACTTTGATAGCCCAGTGTTTGTATACAGGGCCGTAATTAGAGACGATCTTTGATTGGAGTGGTCGAATTGGTGTCCCAATAAGCCTTTATAAAGCGTATGTGGGTTTAATTGGCTAAGGACTGTTATCGCTAACATTAGAATTTGAATCCAATTTATCCGTTTTAAAGCGTATATAGTTTTAATTGGCGAGGGATTGTTATCCTAACCTTTAAGTCTGTGTCAGTTGTCTCGAATTGCAATTAAAATTATCAACGGTTCGTCGCAGACGGTTTGAAATGCGGGTGAGACAAACAAAGTGTCAATAGCATGGGTTAATGGCAGGTAAATGTTGTCTGATTGGAATAATAGACGAAATACATATACGGTGTGTGAAATAACGGTACAAAAAGGAACATACTTACAATACGAATGTAGACGTCCTGTTTTGGGTTAAATAGTACATAGGTATAACAAATAACAACATGACATTAATGGGAATAATTTCTGAAAAGAAAAAACACTCTGAAAATGAATAGTTAAACATGAATTGGAAGATGAATAATCTGAAAATGAATAAATGATGATAGTTAAATATTAATCAGTAGATGGTGCATATATTGGTAAATAGTGTCACAAATCGGTAAATGTTGTCATAAATTGGTAATGTTGTCATAAATCGGTCATGTGCATCTTTCGCGCCAGAGACTTGGTGGCGCAGTTGATTTTGTCCTCAAAAATCCACTCACATTGTCCGCCTGCAAACATGATGTTATACTTTACTTTCTTTGAAAATCGAGGAACCTTTGATCCAATCAATTTTACTACATCATGTGTCTTCCCATCCTTACGTACGGCTTGTGGCTTGTGTGAAGTTTTGGTTAAGGCGGTTGGTGGTGGGATATCTTGTTGGGACGGAGCATTTGCACGTGTTGTTACGAATGATTGTTTGCATGTGCGCCGTCGGGGCAGAAGGCTTGGTGTATTAGCCATGGAGGGTGTTGAAGGGTCCATGTGGAAAACGCTGGGGGTAGCGAATCTGTCAGCAGTCCGATCGACTCTAGGGCGTAGCCCTGCTCTGCGGGGCGCATCGTCAGGCACGTCCGAGTCCGAATCGTCATTGTCTGTTGCAGCTTGATTAAAGCTGTCGCTGGGAAGATCCTCTTCTGATAGATCCCCGAGATCTTCAACATTCAAAGTATCCCATTTGTTGGTCTTTGCCCTTATGTGTCCCTTCTTCAAACGCATAACATTGACTGTCTTGTCCAAGTGCTTCCCGTCTGATAGGCGTTTTAATTTGACCGTGGTGGGGGTTGCATATCCGACAACGATAAAAGGCCCATGAAAGTTTTTCTGCTGTTTCCGTTTCGTTTTTCGTACTCGAATTGTTGGTTGGTACACGAATACTGCGTCACCGGCTTCGATTGGGTTGTTTTTGGTCGTTTTATCATATTGATCCTTCATTTTCATTTGTTGTTCGACTAGGTGCTGTTCGGCAAAATTGGAAATTTGCGCTTGTGTTAGTAGCATTTCGACAATGTGGTCCTTGTATGTGTTGGGGGATTTGAGGGGATCTGGAAGATCCATCTCCGCTGGTAACACGGGCATTCTGCCGAACACTAACATATAGCTTGAATAGCCAAGTGGTTGATTTTCAGAAGAGTTCAGCGCAAATACTAATGGCATTAGGTGCTGGTCCCAGTCTGTTTGCTTAGGACTGACATAATTCCTTAGAAGATTTAGTATGGAGCGCTGACAACGTTCCGTTTGACCTTGACTCTGAGCGTGGTACGCCGAACTGAAACTTTGCTTAATTTTGAAAAGGGAGCATAATTCCTGGAATAGGGAGCTAATGAAAGCGGATCCATTATCGGAGAGAAGTCGCTTGGGTGCACCATAGACACAGATGACTCTCTCGTAAAAACCCTTAGCAATTGATTTGGCTGTGATGTCACGAGTCGGCCATGCGATGACATAGCGACTGTATTGGTCCGTGACACATACCATGTGCTCGTTACCGAAGCGCGTTTTCGGTAATGGACCGACTGTGTCGATTGTCATAGTGTGGAACGGTCCTGGGGCAGGCTCGCGTATGATAAGTGGGGGACGAATAGAGGCATTGGAACTTTTGGATGCATTGCAGGACTTACATGTGTGAACATATTCGTTTATGTCCCTGATCATCCCGATCCAAGTATAACGCGGCCGCATGACTGAAATCATTTGCGAAGCGCCCAGATGTCCGCCTAGAGGTGCATCGTGATGCATTTTGAGGAAATGTTCCTTGAGGTTTTGAGGGATGACTAACTGTGCCATTGCTTTATTTGGTTTCGGTCCCTGTGATGTTAATATATAATAAAGGAGATCGTCAGCAATAAAATAGTTTTGCTCGCGTTTGAGCAGCACGTCTGCCTCTTGTTTATTGGTGGGAACAGTGCCATACTTGAGGAGTCGTAAAACTATACTGCATTGGGGATCAAGCCTTTGCTGACGTCTTATCTGTTCTCGGCTTAAGGTGATTGAATCCCAATTAGTTTTCGCTTGGTTTGTAAGCCGATGTCGGAGCTCAGCGCGTTGAGTCCGCTTATCAGTAACTGCACATAGGGCTTCTGTTTCATAATTGTCCTCTGAATCTAGAGATAGCGAGGCAAGTTTATCGTGATCGCGAGGGAAGGCAGATAACTTGCCCGCTGCAGTGGCGGGAATAGTGCATATAGACTGATGCACGAATTCCTCATCCGATTCACCTGGCTGAGAGTTAAGCGATGGGATCACGCATGGCACATCATGAAACTTAACTTGAAGTTTTGCCGTTAACCGCGTTGTCGGCTTGCTAATTATTTCGGGATGGTGAATCGCTGTTAACAAGTCGGGCTTGTCCAGTCGCAATTGAGGGGAGCAAAACGGTGGCGTTGTTGTAAGGGGAAGCGGATTAACAGGGGTGACCGTGTCAAGCTCGGGAAAACGATCGATGACGTCATCAGCATCGGTACGGGTGATATCATAGGGGCGTCGGCTTAATGCATCGGGGACAATGTTGTCCTTCCCTTTAACATGACTCACCTCAAATTGAAATTGCTGAATGAATGTGACCCATCTTGCTAGTCTACCCTGAGGCTGCTTTAACCCTAATATCCATTTGAGGGCTGAATGATCAGTATGTAACTGGAATTTCTGTCCCTCAAGATACACTCTGAAGTGTTGAATTCCCCATACTACTGCAAGAAGTTCCTGTTCTGTAGTGGAATAATTTGCTTCAGATTTAGTGAGACCTCTCCCTGCAAACCCTATCGGTCGCAGCTTGCCGTCAATTTCCTGGCTAAGACATGCGCCTAATCCTAGCTTACTAGCATCAGTCGACAATACGAATGGTTTGCTGCTGAAATCGGGAAAGGATAAAACCTGAGAACTTACCAGCGCCTTTTTCAAGGCGTCAAATGCGGTTTGGCATTCTGGCGACCACGTGAATGATTGATTCTTCTTGGTCAAAGCATATAGAGGGCTCGCAATAATTGCGTAGCCACTGATGAACCTTCTGAAAAGCCCATTAATCCCAGGAAAGCACGTACGTCTTTAAGTTTTGTGGGGGTAGGGTAAGATTCAATTGCTTCTAATTTGTCAGGATTGGGTAATATGCCTTCTGGCTGCAATACATGGCCCAGATACTTTACCTTTTTCACGGCAAACGAAAATTTTCTGGGGTGTAGCTTCAGGTTGGCATTGCGTAACCGTACAAATATTTCCCGGAGATGTTTAAGATGCAAGTCAAATGTGGGCGAAAAACAACAGATATCATCGATGTATGCCATGACGTATTTGTATTGTATGTTACGCAACAAAGAGTCAATGAGGGATTGAAACATGCTCGGCGCGTTCCGTATGCCCTGGGGCATCGTTCGATACCTGTATTTCTCGGAAGGTGTGATAAACCCAGTTTTATCCCTGGACTCTGGATCTAAGGGGATTTGATGGAACCCTTGAGTGCAATCAAGAACTGAAAAGTACTTGGGTTTGTTCTCACCTACACAATCTAACACTTCATCTAACCTGGGAATTCGAAGGACTTGAGGGATGGTTACCGCATTAAGACCTCTGTAATCAATTACAAGTCTTAGACCACCACCGGCTTTCTTAACTAAAAGGGCCGGCGATGCCCAGGCTCCGTCGTGAGCTTCCTCGATTAGTCCTTGTTGAATTTGTTGATCGATGATTTTGTCCATTTCTTGTCTGCCCTGGGTAGCCATTCTATAGGGATACTTATGAACAGGAGTAGAGCCCGGGAGAATCTCAATTTTGCACGAAGTTTTATCGGTCAACCCTAACTCCTTGGTTATTGGATTGACAAAACAGTCGGCGAATTCTGCTACCAGGTCTTTAAGCTGTTGGCGCTCAATTTCACTTACATGAGACTGGCTCCAGTCTACATTTGGTACATGGCTAGTATCTTGTGAGGGCAAATGACATGCATTACATTTAACATACTCACCTTCACTAGCATTCATATTGTCATCAATTTTGTACTGGAAGGTTTCTACATCATTGTCCCAGCGATCAAATGTGGCAATTCTCTCACCCTTGGTAATGAACTTTGCAACGGGGGTAGTGTTAAACAACCTTACTGGCACGCAGTTGTCATTGACGGTTACTGCTGCGCGGGCAAACAAAATACCTTTGGCATTCAAATGCGGGAAAACTGAACATTCCCCCGTTGTTTTGCTTTCAGTTTTACGGAAAAGATTTCCTGCACATATAATTTCAGAAAAGGGATCAATGGTAATATTCTGCGCAGAGTGTACTGGGACATTGGTTGTGAATGAAATGGTACCAGTTCCGAAATTCATTACTGCTGAATGTTTCTTTAGAAATGGAATGCCTAAGTACATTGGGGAGTGAGAGTCGCTCAATACCACAAAATCAGCTGATAACCTTTGGTTATGTACATAGAATGGCAAGGTAATGTTACCTAGAGTAGTTACCTGAGTGTTGTTGGCACACACACATTTGCTAAATTTAGACTTAAATCTGTTCCGTAATGTTGGTGGCAATTTGGCCAATACGTCTACAGATAAGAAATTCAGATCAGCTCCTGAGTCGACTTTGGCTTTGTATCGCTTATTTGATAGCGTTATAGTCAACTCATTGTGGTGTAAAATGTGAGTGCCGTACTTACCAGTGGCCGTTGTAGTTCCAATGTTGTCGTCTTGAAGGTCTGGCCCGTTACTCACAGAGTAAGCAACGGGCGATGCTAGTTTCCCTGGAAGCGACAGGTAGAACTAGCATGCCCTAGCTTTCTGCATATGGAGCAGGAAAGGTTGATGTTAGTGCGGCATTGCTCCTTGTGGTGTCCGACATTATAGCACCTGCGGCAGATTTGCTGCCGGCAGTTCCTCTCGGAGTGACCTCTCCGGTTGCAGACGGAGCATTGAGTGGCAATCGGACGATTTTCGCGTTCGTGGGAATATTGTCGGCGGTCGCGATTGTGGGAGTTATCCCGAACATAATTTCGGCCGCCGGACGAATACCTGTGGTTGTCGCGGCCGTGTGAGGAGGTGTTACCGTAATCACGACGGCTTTCGTGACTTCGATCGTCCGCGCGTCTGCTGCCTCGCTCATCCCATCGGTCATAAGCTGGATAGCTGTCGCATGAGGGGCTTCGCCGATATCTCTTGTCACTACGGTCTGTTGAAGGGGAACGTCCTCTATCATCAAAACTTACCTGTTTCGGGGCCACGGAAGCTGTAGAAGACGCATTTGTTCTTTGAGGTCGTTTATATCTCGTTCCTGTGGAGAAGGTGGTGTCCGATTCCGACGGGGTTGATGATTCGAAGCGGCGAGCCACTTGTTCTGCCTCGACGAGGGTTTTGGGGTCAAATTGGTGTACCCATGTACCGATTTCCTTGCGGAGACCCTTTGTAAAAAGCTGCACTCGCACAGCCTCATCCGTAATGGTGCGCGATAAGATATCCGTGAGGTCCTTTGAGTAGTCCTCAACGGATTCTCGTTTACCTTGTTCGCGGTCGAACAATCGAGAGAGATGGTTTCGCTGTTCCTCCTTGACGAAATGTGAGCGCATTGCGGTGGTCAGTCGGCTCACATCTTCCGCGACGGCGGTGGTTAACGAACGGTACCAGTTGTACGCCCTTCCCGTGAGTCCGGTGCTGAGGGCAATACCCTGAAGCTCGCAAGGTACCTTATTTAGCTTCATATAAGTCATGGATCTATGGAGAAAATCCTCCACGTTTTCCGTTGGCTTTCCCTCGTAGGTTATCCGGTCGGGCAGGGAGGGGCTTTTTTCGGATGACTGAAGCTGGTGCAGAGTTGCTTCGTGTGCTGATATTTGGTTGTCGGCAAGGAGGCGGAAGGCTCCGGTAATGACGGCTGCCATGTCTGTAACGGCCATCGCATCGTGGTTTGCCTGTCTCTCCTCTGCGTTTGTTGTCTCGCGGTGTCCGCTATCGCTGCTGCTGCATGATTGGATTTGGATTCGTGCGAATTCTCGGCGTAGCAATTGTCAGCTGTTTTCCTGTACGAAGGAGCATATAGTAGAGCGCTTTGTACCGGGAAGTTTTTTTTTGATAACAGTGGAAGTTATCAGATATCCGGACTCTCACACCACTTCTTATAACTCTATTTCCTCCTATATAGCTATACTCTTGTTATACTTATATTTCTTGGTTATTCGTATTTCTGCGCGCTCCTTCGCATGTAGGAATATTGTAGCTGCTTGTAGTTGCTTGAGTGGGGACGCTAGCCAGAGAAAACACACGAGTCCAGGAGTTGAGTTGTTGAAGTTTATTCGAGTTAGGCTTATTAGCTTTCTCTGGAATCTCGGGTCAGAATCTTGTTCAGATACTTCGTCTCTTCGCTAGGTATTTCTCCCTGTACTTCGGCGAGGCCAGCTATTTTATCGGGGTTCCGGCATTGGATTACGCTCGGAACCACACCCACAGCTGGCCTCCCATTGGTCCAGGTATAGCCGGTCCCCCTTCACAAAGGTCAACCCCAACTGCTCACATGGGGCATGGGCTCGAAGGGTCATTGGCCAATGGGAAAAGGTACCAGCCAGGTCTACTATCAGAGTCACACCTCCGTCATAAGGGCGGAAGTATGCACGGGCTAGTGAAACATGTCATGCTGACAATGGAAAAGAGGGGGAGCGTTTCAAAAGTCAAAAGAGCTAGATTAATATCATAACATATATATATATGTATATTAATAAGTAATTATAACATAACAAATGAGTACAAGGCACATTTAGTATGATAATAATCGTAGGCCTTCTTTATATTATGAGATTGACAAGGCGCGGATGGCATCCAGGTATTTAAAAATATAGAATCTACATAAATATAGGTGCAAACGTCGGACATGCCAAAAGAAACCAACAGCATAGGCTCCGGTGTGAGGTAAAATCAAATGAGAGGTAGATGATATTTATCAGATGGAAGAAGCAATGGAATTATTATGGCTTAGGGCTGGCGTATCGGACTACTGTTACGTTTTGTTTAGTTATACTTCTTGACGTATAATTATTGGGGGTTGTCGGTTGGTAGTCGGATTCTCCCCGAGTTGTTCTAAGAGTGATTTTGTAGTTTCTTAGAAGTTGGTCGTTGTGCAAAACTCGAAGACTTGTATAATCTGGATAATTTTGGTTTATTGCCTCTAGTACAGTCTTCGTCTCTCTTGGCAAGCTTTACATCATTATGCGCAGGCTTCTGTTCAATGGCCAGGAATTTCACCCAGGTGTTGATAATTGCCGCGCACGTTCCACTGGATATGTTGTACAGATCGGCAAGAAAAGCATTAGACAGGTCCAGTCGTAGTTTCTTCATAACCAGCGTCATTTCATCCAGAAAAGAGAGCTTTCTTGTTGGGACACTTCTTTTTGGTGTTGCAGTGAAGGCACTGTGGACTTTAGTTGAGACAAGTTTTTTGACCCCAGACCCGTACTTTAATTTGGGCACTTTGAGTTCTAAATATTGAAAATGTCAAAGAAACTCTGCCTGGACGGGAAGCCTGTATTCTGTGAAACTTTAACGTCGGTTGCCAACACTTTGGATGTAATTTTTAAACTCTTGGTTTTGTCTTCAGACTTCTTCTTTGATTGCACCTCCTTTGCTTCCTCTAACTGTGACCGCAGTTGCATCACCACTTTTTGATTTTCCAGGTATCCAATACACCTACAGTTTTCTTGACACATGCACGTGAAGGTGTAGGAAAGATCTGCATTTACTGCAGACTTAATATTGTTCACACACATTTTCAGCTGGTAGGCCAGAACGTCTCAATGAACATCAAAGGACTACATTACGCTGTATACAAAAGTTTATTTCATTGTTCAGTTTGCAAGGTGTTACGTCATTAACCGCAGCTGTAATAGCATTTATATATATAATTATTTCATCATAAAAATATGACAATATAGTAAAGACAATCAGTCATACAATACAATGTCTATACAATCATATTACA
Organism: Urechis unicinctus; assembly: GCA_034190875.2. Taxonomy (NCBI): domain Eukaryota; kingdom Metazoa; phylum Annelida; class Polychaeta; order Xenopneusta; family Urechidae; genus Urechis; species Urechis unicinctus. The sequence continues at coordinate 19,578,945 of CM067346.1, forward strand.
TCGTGATAGCCATAATATATAATCTTAATTGATAAGAGAACATAAGATAGAATCGTGTTTTCATAATCAGGTTACTCAGTACAAAGAAGACTAATTATGTTCGCCAGATTGGAACGATCCACCCCGACCGTAACGTGATGCATTCTTACGAATTCCCGAATGGCAGTAGCTGTGACCATGTCAATAGCATCATTAGAATCTGGAATCTTCAGGGACCCATATCCTATTGTATGGCGGGACCATGAAAAGTGGTCAGCAATGTGACTAATCGTATTAGATACGGCTGAACCGCTGCCAGCTAGGGCTAGACAGCCACTTAATCTATATTGGAGCTTTATTTTGAGGTTTTACGTCAAAGTGACGCAAGTCTTTGTGCCAGGACGGGATCAGAAACGGTTTAGACGTTCAACATATAAGCTTTCAAGACTTGTGATCAACTCCATGTGATGCGAACCCGACGGCCAGGACGGTTTTGACGTTTAACATACTAGTTTTCAAGACCTCAGGTGATTGACTCAAAACGCTCAGTTTATTAATGTAAAACAGCTGTTGTGACGCGCAATAGATTTATTTGAAAGAATTGAGATCAAGTAAACTTTGTGAATATTGTTACATGCATCTCAGTTATGTACATGTATTAGTAAATTACCTTATTGCGTAGAAACATAGTAACATTTGACGTCAAAGATCGTGGACGCTGCCTGCCATGTGGACTCGCAAAGCGCGGCGCTCGCGCCAGGCAAAGAGTTTTCCCAAATTCAATATTCTGTTTGAGATTTCTTTCAATCAAAAAACACCAACGCATATAAAAGTAAGTAACACAACCAAGCTTTCTGAGCTCTATCTGATGTAGAAATACGTTAACGATAAAATCAATGTTTTGATGATGGTCGAGAATGTAGCCTCTGCAGGAATGGGCCGTGTATTCAGGTAATAAGGATAACTGAGCAATCAAATTGTTTAAATCCTCCAAGATGTACTATCATTCAAAACTTTAATTTTTAGAAGCCCGAAGCAGTAATCTATATGCCCCCATCCCCACTGAATCATAAATATGGCACTTAAATATCAATAACTTAAAAGCTACTTTACTAATGCTGCAAAAATTTAATGCAAACCGGTCAAGAGCACACGAAAAGAATTAATGAAATAAAGCCTAAGCCAGGCAATATCAAAACTATAACATGTATCCATAATTTTCTAAATGTGAGAAGTGTGAAATGCGCACCATTGTAAAATCAATTCATCGCTTGGTGTTCATAAATTGTTTCATAGCAGTGCATAAATACAGCGGCTTTAAAATGATCAGCCAAACATTGCTGTGCATAAACAGCTGCACTGATGTCAGGTTCAGAATTAGGTATAAGGGAGGTACAAGGTAAATAATGTGAAAGACAGGAATTATTGAATTGCAAATCAAATGTTTTTAGGAAAGAATTGCCTTTATATTTTTTTAAATTGGAGCACTGATTTAATCATGGGATTTGGAAGAGTCAGTCACACAACTAATGGACGAGTTATCCCTCATACAACGTAATTTGGTTTTGAAACTTTAGGGCTGACATAAATGTTATCCCCTGTGGGTCCGGGGGTAGAATAGGTCCACTGTATCCTCCTGCATGTCGTAAGAGGCGACTAATAGGGGGCAACCTGTTGGCCGTGGGTTGCGACTCGTGTCGGTGGAAGATGGGATCCTGGTGGTTGAGTGGAGTGGTCCTTGCGAGGGCTATATCTGCAACACACCACTTTGGCCCGGATTTCACCTAGACGAGAGGCTGAAATGGCCTGGTCCAGTCAATCGGCTTGTGGTGACATGCCATGGGATATTTGTTTTCATTATTTATTACTTTTCATTCCACTTCAATGTTGTCATCCGTTTTCATACTTATAGTTTTTCCCATCTCTTTGCCATTTATCCTTGGCGGCTGCTTAACAGGTCAATCAAGTTGGTGTGTGAACAGCTCTTTGAACTGTTTGCTATTAATTTGAGTATTACACTGGTGTATCCCTGGCGTCATGTGTGCTGGTTGAGCCGCACGCCGCTGACGCCCCCATGTTGGGCTCCATGGTGGGTGGGGAGCACCAGTGATGAAATTTTATCATAAAATCATGGCTCAAAAACAAACTCAAGAAAGATCATCTTCCAAACGGTATCGACCTAATGACTCGGACACGGACTCTGATAGTGAAAATTTGACATCATGGCCAAGGTTTTTGGTGATTGCAAACGCTGAGGAAGATCAACCACTTACCTCACTCCATTCGCAATTGGTAAAGGAATTGAGGGGTTGGCTGGAGTCCCCAAAAACATCAGGAGACTCCAGTCCGGCCACTTCCTTGTTGAAGTGGACCGGGCCAGCCATGCAAGATGCCTATTGAAGTCGACCCTCCTAGCGGGGGTCCCAATAGGTGTCACCCCTCACAGAACCCTCAACACCAAGAAGGGCGTCATCCGCTGTCATGAATTAAAGCAATGTTCCGGTGCAGAAATAATAGAAGGACTTAAATCACAAAAAGTAACTGAAGCCCGGAAAATGTTTGTTACTCGCAATGGGGAGAAACAGCCCACAGCAACGGTTATCTTGACATTTGACAGCACTGAGTTGCCCAAAGCTGTCAAAGTCGGATACCTGAATGTTGCTGTGGAGCCCTACATTCCAAACCCATTGCGATGTTTTAAATGCCAACGTTTCGGCCATAACAACAGTAATTGCAAACGAGCGACAACATGCGCCAAGTGCAGCCAGGAGGGCCACAAAGAAGATGAATGTGAACAGTCTTTCAAATGCATTAACTGCTCAGGGGACCACCCAGCATTCTCTAGGCTGTGTCCTACATGGATCAAGGAAAAAGAAATACAAAAGATCCGACACACCAGAGATATCTCGTTCCCTGAGGCACGCAGATTAGTGGAGGCGCAGCAAAGCACCAAACCCTCTTATGCTAGCGCTGTCAAGAGGGCCACAGTGTCAGTCGACACCCAGACCGACTACAGGTGGCCCAATGGCAGCGCCCTGCCAAGGAGGGTGGCCACTGATGCGCCAAAACCTGTCACCAATGCCACTGCTAAAGACATTTCTATTCAATGTAGCCCTCCTGAGCTTCAAAATTTAAATAAAACAAAGTCAACTCCCAATAATAGAAGTAAAAGCAATGAAAAAACCAAATCAACTAGGCCTCCGAAGGGAGCTGACGATCCTGTCAGGGTTTTTAATAAGTTTGGTAGTTTGGAGGACATGGACGTAGACTCCATGAGGCCGTCCTCCAAACCAAGATATGTGCCATCAAGTCCAAGGCGGACTGGCAGACCACCACATAAACCCCCTGATGGCACATAAAATCATCCAATGGAATTTTCGAGGATTTCGGTCCAGCTATGATGAATTAAAATTTCTTCTGTGTGACCATCAACCTATTGCTGTTTGCCTTCAGAAAACTTTCCTGAAGGAGACTGATCAAATGTCAATGAGAGGGTATACCAGGTATGATAAAACATCTTTATCACAAAGAGACGGAAGAGCTGTGGGAGGGGCATCTGTGCTTGTTAAACACGGTGTCCCCCATGAACCCATTCCTCTTGACACTCCTCTTCAGGCTATAGCAATTAGTATTACCCTCCACAAAACCATCACTTTGTGCTCTCTGTACCTACCACCCAGTTACAAGATTTTACAGAGAGACATTGATCATTTGATCAGTCAACTTCCATCCCCACTTTTGCTGCTTGGCGATTTCAATGCCCACAGCGATTTGTGGGGATGTGAGGACACCAACGACAGTGGTCAAATAATAGAGAATTTCATCATACAAAATGATCTTGCTATATTAAATAATAAATCTAATACTTATCTCCATCCAGGAACCGGATCTTTCTCTGCCATAGACCTAAGCCTCTGCTCTCCATCCCTTTTGATGGAATTTGATTGGGAAGTTGGTCAGGACCAGTGTGGAAGTGACCACTTCCCAATATTTTTAAACATCGATAGGCCTATGCCCGCTGAGCGGGTTCCCAAATGGAAACTCCATAAGGCCAACTGGCCGAATTTTACTTCTATGTGCAGAGACATTATTAACAAAGAAACTTTAGAAAATATTGATGAAGATCCGGTATCCTTTTTTACACAATCAATAATTAATATAGCCACACAAAATGTACCGAAATCCTTGACAGATTCTAAACGGATATATAAACCATGGTTTTCTGATGCATGCCGTGACGCTGTCAAAGAGCGCAAACGGGCTCTGTACAGGTTCAAAATGCGGCCCACCGAGGCCAACAAAAACCTGTACAAAGTAGCCCGAGCCAAAGCTCGACGCGTCATCAAAAACAGCAAGCGTGAGTCTTGGCACAATTTGTTTCCAAATTAAACAGCAAGACTTCCACGAAAAAGGCATGGGACATGGTTCGTAGGATTAGGGGAAAGCAAAATGACAACACTCTCTCACATCTGGTTAAACCAGATGGTTCCAAAGCTTCCAATTTGAAGGACATCGCCAATACTCTAGGCGATGCCTTCCAAAAGAATTCCTCTGCCAATAATTATAGTACCAAATTTCAAAAATTTAAACACCATCGGGAACGAAACATTCCTAATTTTAATTCAAATAACAATGAAAATTACAACTCTCTTTTTACACTAAAGGAGTTGGAAGATTCGATACATAAATCGAATGACACAGCTAGTGGACCCGATGATGTACACTATCAATTTTTAAAACACCTTCCAGAGGAATCACTTGAAGTACTTTTAGACATTTTTAATGGAATCTGGGAATCTGGAACATTCCCAGATGGTTGGAGAGAGGCTATAGTTATCCCGATACCCAAGCCAGGGAAGGATAACACCATTCCTACGAACTATCGTCCCATTGCCTTAACGAGCTGCATCTGTAAAACGATGGAGAAAATGATAAACAGCCGCCTGGTATGGTTTCTTGAAAGAAACCAACTAATTTCCAGGTACCAGAGCGGTTTCCGTCACACACGTAGCACGACGGATCACCTGGTTAAAAGTTTTATACGTGACGGTTTTGTGAGGGGGGAACATGTGGTGTCGGTCTTTTTCGATATGGAGAAGGCCTATGACACCACATGGAAACATGGAATCCTGTCGGATTTGAGCAATATGGGCCTTAAAGGCCGCATGCCTGTTTTTATCAAAAATTTTCTTGAGAACCGAATTTTTAAAGTCCGTGCTGGCACCACCCTTTCTGATACTTGTGATCAGGAGATGGGGGTCCCACAGGGAAGTATTTTATCCGTTACACTTTTTAATATAAAAATTAATAGTATAGTTAATGTCATCAAGCCAGGTGTGGATTGTTCACTCTACGTGGATGATTTTTTATTTATTTTAAATCAAAAAATATGAGCACAATTGAGAGGCAGCTTCAACTTAGCCTCAATAACATCCAAAAATGGGCGGATGAAAACGGATTTAAATTCTCAAAATCAAAAACTGTGTGTATGCATTTTAGCAACAAAAACATCCATCCAGACCCAGTTCTCACCCTTGATGGCAATGTTATTCCTGTGGTGGAAGAAACCAAGTTTCTTGGAATAATTTTTGACAGGAAGCTCAATTTTAAAGCTCACATTTCTTACCTCCGTAAGAAATGTTTTAAAGCAATCAATCTTTTAAAGATGTTGTCCAATACTGATTGGGGAGCGGACCGGAAAGTCCTTTTACGGCTTTACCGGTCACTAGTGCGTTCCAAGTTGGACTATGGCTCTTTTATATATGGTGCTGCCCGTCGCTCATATCTAAGAAAATTGGAAACTGTCCAAAACCAAGCTCTGAGGCTTTGCCTCGGGGCTTTCAGAACCTCTCCCATTCCCAGTCTACATGTGGAAGCCAACGAGGCACCACTTGGGGTTCGAAGGGAGCAGCTTGCCATTCAGTATGCCTTACGCATAAGGTCCAACCCCAAGAATCCTGCATTTGATGCTGTTTTTAATCCTGGAAATATCCATTTTTATGAGAGTAGGCCGAATGCTATCCCTCCGTTCGGTCTGCGTATCAGAGAATCGCTGGATGGGTCATGCTCTAACTTGAATGCCGTGGCGGTTGAGACTGTGCCAGGGTCTCCCCCATGGCAATTGAAAACCCCAACAGTGGATAAATCGCTGACAACTTACACGAAGGGGTCTAACGAGCCTGATTTTTTACTTCACCAATTTAGAGAGATAAAGGATAAATATTCGGACCGTTCTGCCCTTTACACAGACGGTTCGAAAGAAGACAATAAAATTGGAGCTGCAGCCATTATGGGGAAATGTGTTTTTAACATGAGCCTACCACCTCCACTGTCAATTTTCCACACTGAGCTTAAAGCTCTTTCCATTGCACTTGGACTTATTGCCCAATCCAGTAAAAAGCGTTTTGTTGTATTTTCCGACTCACTGTCTGCCCTGGAGGCAATCACAGGGAGTAATTTACGTAATGGTTTTATTTTAAATGTTGTGCTTTTATATTCTCAATTGACAGATCGTGGCAAGGATATTTTGTTTGTATGGGTACCAAGCCATGTTGGTATCCCTGGTAATGAAAGGGCAGACAGAGCTGCCAAGGAAGCCCTCAACATGAATGTGACTGAGGTTAAAGTCCCCTTTACAGACTTTAAACCTCAAGTCGTCCAATTTTTTAAACAGAAATGGCAGGACCAGTGGGATGAATCCATCCCAAACAAACTTCACGAAATTCAGCCCTTACTTGGGGAGTGGCCACAGAGCTGCAGAGAGAGCAGAAGCGAGGAAGTTATTCTTGCTCGCGCTCGTATAGGACACACCTATACAACTCATGCCTTTCTATTAAGGGATGAGCCCATCCCTGAATGCATTCCTTGTCAATGTACCTACACCGTCAAGCACATTCTCATCGAATGTGCTGATTTGATTTTGATCCGAAATCGCTTCTTCCGGATTCAAACCCTTTCAGAATTGTTTGAAAGGGTGAATCCATCCAAGATACTTGGATTCATAAGAGAAATTGGACTTTTCTATAGATTTTAGACCATACAATTCTCAAATTATTATATATAATTCAATTCATATAATTCAATTAATACTAATTTTTAGTTAGTTTTAACCCTTGACTCCTTCTTATCCTTTCGTACTCGTATTTACCCCTCCTTAAGTAGGCACCATATAACACACTAGTGTTGGTGTGCCGTTAAACCCTATACTTACCTTACCTCTTAAACGAGAGACTTAAATGGCATGGCCCTGGTGCTGACATGTCCAAGGATAATCGTTTTCATTTTTATCTTTTTCATCATCATCCATGTCTATTTCCCTCTCTTTTTTTTTTTCATTTATCCTCCAAGGCGGTTGCTCAGTGGGGTCAATCTTGTCTCTTATCCCACCTTTCGAGGCACCATGTAACACTAGTGTTGGTGTGCCGTTAAACTATATACTTCCCATAACTTTTTTCGATGCAGGAATTGTTTTTGTTAGTATTAATTGAGGGGTGACTGGTGAATAAGATGTAATTGGACGTAACATTATGAAAGCGTATCATTATGACAGCAATACGTTGCAATTATGTTACGTTATGATTAAATTCTAGCGTAGAGGTTGTGGGTGTAGACTTACAGCTTGTTTTACTGTAGTGTTATAAAGTTTATCGAGAGCATCTGATTGTTGACGTGATTACAGTAATATATATATATACATTATAAAAAATTATATATGGAAAATTAATATAATTATCAAAAAGATCATCGTTTGCCTTGTTGGTACTAAGGAGGATATGACTAAGTTTGTTATTCACTCAGACAATAATTGTTGCCTAATTGTAAGCATTATTTTTGTTGATTTGTAATAAATTTTATTAAAGTTGGTATGTGTGTTACTGTACTGGTTCGCCGTTGCATTATGCTGTTAATAGTGTTGATGTATACAATATTACTTACGTGTTTTATAAATATCCCAGTTATACAAGTCACCCTTGGAGAAACTTTTGATTGATGCACCAAAGTCATATTTGTATTCAAGAGGATTAACTTCTATCAAGCAAATGCTGCTAGATCTCTTTCCCCAACAAAACACAGGCTTGTGTACACTGCTAATGGAATACTGTTAAAACAACATCACGAAACAGGTTTGATATGAATGGCTCCAGTGCTTACTGCAAATGCACATTGAATCAAATATTTTAATTTATTGCTTCTCCAGGGGAAGAAAACAGGAATGACCCAACAAATGTTTGTAGCATCGTGAACAAATATTAAGTGATCATTGCATGACATGTTATGGAGCACCGGTTGGGGATTGTTTATAATTCATCAACCAGGTTTCTTTCTGTCAGATATATTTCATGTCACTCTTGAAAGGTATGAAAACAATAGACCCCTCTCCCCTAAGTTAAGGTAAAATAGCGACTTAATTAAAGAACATATTTACATTTTTCATTTTGTTAGATGATATACAAAATTGTATCATTTTTCAGTTTGCATATGCACAAAGAATTATTTTTCAATCCGTCATTCACCTGGCAGCAATGATTCATGTTGGATTCAACACGTGATCTCAACACCCGATAACGGTTGTGTCTGCATCAGATGGTGTGGTTTTATATGAGGTCATGTGCTGTACGACTTACTGTCATTCATGGTGCTCGGATATCAATCATCCATGCCATCAACCATGATGTACCGAGTCGTCCGTATGTTCGTCATCCATTATGTACGGACGCAACATGTCATTCAATGTATCAGGCCGGCGCACTAATGACCACGTGTTACCAGACACCAACACCTCTCCTGGACGCGCCTGTCAATGAAATTATCTGTGCAGCGTGCTCTGTTCATCCCAACAAGTATTCCAGCTCGAGAGATAACAATATTCATGTAAGAATATGTCACTTAATGGTCCACTCACGCGCATGTTGTAGTTCGAGCTCATACTGGCACCGTAAGCTCCCACATCAAATACGGCGAGTAGGCAGCCCTCGTGAGGGGCACTCAACCAACGGTCCTATTAACAACAAACGAGAAATCACACCCACATCGTTGTCATCGTTCATTGATAATTTGGCCAATAAGCACGATATCATAATTGCAGTAATGCCACCATGATTGCTGTGTGAAGGTATTCTCACACGGGGAACTCACCTTGCCTAAGAAGTCGGCGCATTCACACACTGGTCCCACCACATGAGCTCGGCTGGTGTGACGATGGTTGGGCATTAGACTCGGCTCAGCCAGCTCAATGTGGCGGTAAGCTTTGTATAGGACAGGCCGTAACACCTCCGTCATCGCCCCGTCCACCACTATATACCTACGCACCACACACTCACGGCTAGCATAATGTCTGTCTACCTCCCGGGGGTGGGGGGGGGGGGGGGGGGGGGGGGGGGGTCTCTCCTTGAAAAGAGGTAGGGGTTTGCCGCAATGGGAAACAAAAACCGGACCATATCTATACCAAGCCAAAGTGAGAAAAGGGAACCATTTATATACCAAATCCTCTGAAAAAAGACCCATTCATATGCAATTTTTTTTAAAGGGTCACCAATACATATACCAAACTTTAATGATCCCAAATCATGTCTAGACTACCCCGAGGAGCTACAAGGGACCCATCCATATACCGAACGATTCAGAATGAAAAAGTACGTTTATTAAGGCTGCCAATTGTGCATACACGATCGCACTGGGATTCTCACACCGATCCCACGCTCGACGACGCTATCAACTGGGCAACTTTGATTATGTCAAGGTGCTGACAGCAATTAGGCAATTCTCTTGGGGATGGATGGTTACCGGCTTGGGCTAGAGGGGTAGGCAAACTGAAATCCCTCCTTGTCGCATCTGGGGGGAATCACTGGCCCCGGAAAGGGAAGGAGAATGTACGGACCTGACCTTTCTGTTTGCTTATCATGCCATAAAACTTGTCTCTGAAAAAACACGACCCCGATGGCAGCTGGGGTTGGCCACCATTGACCCAGGGGACCCGAGCAAACACGCAATATTGAGGCTCATACGTTAATTAAAGACATCTTGCTATTTCTGTCTGTCATAATACTGATCCTTTTGTATACCCATTGCAAAACAATGCCCCATTGCTATACCTCGCTGTCAAAATTCGGACCCATTGGTATACAAGGTCATTGCGAAAAACCGACCCATTGCTAGCCCCGGCTTTAAGAAATAACGACCCATTTGTATACCAAAATGGCAGAAAACCGACCCAAATTGGCGGCACATCCCTAGTAACCTTCACATAGTGAGACCCCCCCCCCCCCCGGGGTCTACCAACGCACCACAAACTCACGGCTAGCATAATACCTGTAAACATATGCACCACACATTCACGGCTAGCAGAATATGAGTATACCTACGTACCACACACTCACGGCTAGCATAGGCCCTCAAGTCAATACCCCCCGAGCGACAGTGACATGTATAATATATATATATATATATATAGATATATATATATATATATATAGAGAGATATATATATAGAGAGAGAGAGATAGATATATATAGAGAGATAGAGATATAGAGAGAGATATATATATATATATATATATATAGAGGAGAGATATATATATAGAGATATATAGAGATATAGATATTATATATATCTATATAGATATATATATCTCTCATATATATAGATAGATCTCTATATAGATATATATCTATATATATAGATAAATATATATATAGATATATGGATAGAGAGATATATATATATATATATCTCCCTATATATATATATATATATATATATCTATATATATACATATATATATATATATATATATATATCTATCCCCTCTATATATATATATATATATATATATATTTATATATATATATATATTTATATATATAATATATATAAATATATATATATATATTTATGTATACATATGTAAATATATATACGGCGAAACCGAACACTACTAAACGAGCTCGTTGAATGAATTGAGTGCCTGTGCTCATGGCTAGCAGTATGTCTGTATACCTTCACAGCACACACTCACGGGTAACTGAATGTCTATATACTTATACTCCACAGCAAGCAGAATGACTATATACATACTACCGCAGAAGGTATTTATATATATACACACATGTCTACATACCGACATACCGCACTATCAGTTAGATGAATATTTATATACATACACTCCATATATATATATATATATATATATATATATATATATATATATATATATATATATATATATATATATATATATATATATATATATATATATATATATATATATATATATATATATATATATATATATATATATATATATAAATATATATATAGCATTGTTTTTCGAGCGAACCAGTGAGCCTATGCACATTATAGGTTCACTGGATCAATCCGAAGAATAAATCCACGGCTTATAAGAGTATTGAAAACACCAAGAATAATCCATACCTACCTCTCGTCTGCATTACTCTTGCAACCAAGAACTGAAGTGATCAGAGTGCACGTGTTAGCTACAAGGGAGCGCCCTGGTTCCAGGATCAAAGTCAGGCCGCTGCTCTTTATCTTAGCGCCGATAGATGCGATTAAGTCACGTGCACTCGGCTTATGAAACCAAGTTTTCCATTGATATGATCAATGGAAATGGATTTTTCAATCAAGGTGGTATGTGTCCATGTGATGACGCATTTAACAGTATGCCAATATGACTCCTACAGTACTTACATACTCGCTCGATTCACAACCTTGTTCGTTCTTTGCCCCCTCTCTTGTCCTAAATGCCTGACAAATAAAGCGGATTTTTCGTCAGGTTATTTATGCGACTCGTCACAACTCACGAAGAGCTCACCGAGGTGACGATTCTGGCGAGTGATAGATGTCGCGACGTTGGGTTTGATGCGGTTGGGTTTATTCTATTTTGTTCCTGTTTTTATACTGTTACTCGAATCACTCGATGGGAATATTTTATCGCTGTCGAGGCCACAAAATCACCAACATTGATTGTTGCAGTCGTCTTGGAAACAAACAACTTGTATTATACGCTACCATGACCAATAATGCAAGCACATTTTATCGATGTCCGATTATCGCCCACTTGCATCAAGCAATTACGCAACCCGAGGTGCATTCTTGTGAATGCTCACTACTGTGGGGCTTATGAAAATAAACGTGATTCTTCTGTCTATCAAATATGAACAATGAACAGTTTTCACGCGGATATCGATGTCATCAATCACTAAGAATCTGTCAATGAAATATATTTCACCAAAGGAGTCAGGCAATTTTTTAACTGCAGAAAATTATAAGTGCCTCACATGTTGTAGATAGTTTATGCCAAGGCCACCACCCAAATTGATGAAACGGATGGAGAAGAATCCTTGTTCTCTCATACTCCTCACCAAACGCAGCATCACGTCGAAACATTCTCTAAAAGAAATCAATGCTGTCCAAGTCAGGGGATCAAATCATCCACGGCTCCGCAGACACATTGTTTGCGTTTCATAACGTTAATGATCGTGAATTGGTCGTATAAGGTCAATTCCTATTCACACTTTGCTAACAAACCCCGATGACACCTTTAAATCCCACTCAAACTGACCTTAATTTCGTTATCTTGAAGGTAATGAGTTGGGAGAGGTGATGGAGCTAGGTTTGGAACGAAAGGGTTAAGAAAAAGTGATTATCTTTTGATAAGGAGGCGTCCGCCTTTACACCAACATCTGGGGAGGTCGTTTGAGGGACTGACTTGCAATAGTTTATCTAACAGAAGACGCATTGGGTTGACCAATGGATAATCACGTTATATTTTATATGGGAAATACTACGGACGCTATTCATCACTGTCGTCAGCAGTTACATTTATGTCTCTCAAGAACGTTTCCATTCATGTACAGCCACTGATTTTGGTGTGCTCAAATATCTAAAAATACTCGCTTCACAATGTTTGACAAATCGTTCAAATAGGTTAAAGTATCATCGGGAAGGGCAGAGGGTTTAATTTTTTCAGTAATAAAGAATGATTCCAGAGTATACTAAGCAAACGTAAAGAATGGAAAACTCTACCAATGTGCCATTCTCGGTAGTATAAAAATTATAATTCTATGACGTGTATATCCATGGAGCCAAGTCAGTCAGAGCGCGTATGCGCCACCATGGGATGACGGTATCAAGTGACTGGACTATTGTGTACTTATCTCGACGGACTCACCGAAAGACGGATGTGTTATCTATTGTAGAGCCCATGTGGCAGTGTAGCCCGACCAGCTGCACATGACTGCTCTTCCGGATCCGCTCCATTATGGTCAGCCAGCGGGATTTGTCCACCCCGAATTTGCTCTGAGCCATACCCGTGGCGAGGAATGGGTGAACGTTCTGACGGATGAATATCAGTGATTAAACTTTATTAATTATGGTAAACTGAATGACGCCTATGAGAGGTGATTTAAATGGAAGGATAAGCTTTAATCACATCGATGTTGATTTCAGAGCACCATGAAGTCATAAATAATCAATCGTAAAGCAATTAAAAGAAAATGTTCTAACTATACGTATGATGACGGCGAAGGTGATGATAATATAAATGATAACGATGTAGATGACGATGATTAAGAGGATGCTGACACTGATAATGACCTCGATGATGACGATAATGGTAATGAGGTTGATTGTGGCTACTAGACTACTACTGCTATCCAATGTTATAGTTATGATGGTAACAAACATCACGATGATAACAACAACGATAAATATGGCCTACCGCATTGATGTCTGGGTTGACTCTAAGAAGGACGTTACACTTCATGCCCTCAGCTTTAGCAGCAGCTTCTACTTTCCTCAAATCAAAAGTGGAATCGATATTGATGAAACATTGACTTTTGACTGCCAAATCGATTTCCCAATCACGCTTCCCATTTCCATTGAAAATGAGTTCCTGTGGATTAAATCCTAGCTTTAGAGAGAGTTGAAGCTCCGCCCCACTCACAACCACTGCAGAGCAGCCCATATCCCGGAGCCGCTGCATAATGGACGGATTGTAGTTGGCTTTTACTGCGTAACACAAAATGTGTGGAATCCCCTCTCTTTGCAATGGCTCTTTGTATTCATTCACGTTGTACTCTAGTTGTTTCTGGCTGAAGACGAAAAAAGGTGTGGATATTTCGTCTTGCTTTAACTGCGAGTGGATATCTCTGACGTTGACATCTTCACAGTGGAGGTATCCGTCACGCTGACTCAGGGGATTGGGAGTACTGGTACATAGTTCCAAATGACCTACATGGGAAATTCCCCGTGATAATAGATTGTTAAATACTATAAACCGCGGAGCGTATGGAGTATACATCCGGATCTAAGGCCGAACTATACGATTACACTGTCTGCGTTCCTGTGGCAATACCGTGAGTGTTGATTTGTCTTTCCATTAACCCCACTGCCCACTAACACAACACGCTTCTTGGCCCCCTTACTTTGTAAGGACTGTTCATAAGTCAAATACTTAATGCATTTGGCCTTTCCGTCAGCCTACTCGTGATGTTAATCCGCAATCACCTATCTCGAGTAGGTCAACAATCAGAGTCCAGAAATCGATCTTCTCTAGATCAATAATCAGGCCTATCAATATCAGTCTTACACAGTAAAAGTACAGAAAATGTGACCGAAAGATCTTAATGCACAGTTCCACCTGCAACACGTTTTGAGACAGGATTAGCGATGTTCGTCGTTATTATATCACCGACAGAGCCACTCTCAAAGCCCACAACTTCAAGAAGCGTAGTGGGGCCCATCAAGTATCGTCACATCGTAAAGCCCCATTAGGAAATCCGAGGGGAATAATCTCTTTTCTAACATCAACCTCCAAAACAATCCCACGACCACCTCGAGGCCGAGGATCTCCTCTCCACACCTTTCATGTATATTACACAGTGCGGTGCCTACTGTCAGAGCTACATGCTCACGACCCCTATGACAATCCAAACGATCGCAAGGTCTATGAGAGACTCTGTAGTGAGTTTGGTGTACCACGGACCACGGACTGGTGCCAGAAGGCAACGCCTTCCAACGACGGCCTTGGGTTCTCTATGCACATGATGCGTATGGCTACGGTAGTGTCGCCAAGATTGCCTCTGACCCAAAAGTACAACTCTGTGCTGAATGACCTACGTGAGTAGACACGCTGAGTCGTGCTCTTTTACACCAAGGACCGAAAAGGGAGGAACGTGCCGCTGAAGGCCAGCTACTTGCAGAGACCATACACGCAAAACAGCTACTGAAAACTGATCAACCAACCGCATATGCCATTATTCGCGATTGAAACTATCTTACTCCTTGTTACGATATCGTTAGTGTACCCACCGGATGGAATGACCTTGACCTTAAATTAAAGTGAGTGAGTGAGTGAGAATAGGGTTTAACGGCACACCAACACGTATGTGTTATATGGTGCCAAGAAAGGTTAATAGATAAGATTGACCTGATTAAGCAGCCGCCTTCTAGGATAAATGAAAATGGAGATGGAAAAGATAAAAATGGAAACGATTATCCTAGGGCCAGTCACCACAAGCCGATTGACTGGACCAGGCCATTCCAGCCTCCCGTCTAGGCGAAATCCGGGCCAGAGTGGTATGTTGCAGATATGGCCCTCAAAAGAACCACTCCACTCAACCACCTGGATCCCATTGTCCACCGACACGAGTCGCAACCCACGGCCAACAGGTTGCCCCCTATTAGTCGTCTCTTACGACATGCAGGGGGATACAGTGGGCCTATTCTACCCCCGGACCCACAGGGGGGCCTTAAATTAAAGTTGCTTCCTGTTTGACACATCATGGCGTTGGTTGTTTACACTCCTGACCACGGCTGTGTCATCAGTTGTCGGGTTAGATACCTTCAGACTGGCGGGGTCCCCCTGTGGGTCCGGGGGTAGAATAGGTCTACTGTATCCTCCTGCATGTCGTAAGAGGCGACTAATAGGGGGCAACCTGTTGGCCGTGGGTTGCGGCTTGTGGAGATGGGATCCTGGTGGTTGAGTGGAGTGGTCCTTGCGAGGGCTATATCTGCAACACACCACTTTGGCCCGGATTTCACCTAGACGAGAGGCTGGAATGGCCTGGTCCAGTCAATTGGCTTGTGGTGACATGCCAAGGGATAATTGTTTTCATTACTTAATGCTTTTTCATTCCACTTCTTGTCATCCGTTTTCATTCACATAGTTTTTCCCCTTCTCTTTGCCATTTATCCTTGGCGGCTGCTTAACAGGTCATTAGAGTTGATGAGTGAATAGCTCTTTGAGCTCTTTGCTATTGATTTGAGTATTGCACGGGTGTATCCCTGGGGTCATGTGTGTTGGTTGAGCCGCACGCCGCTGACGCCCCCATGTTGGGCTCCATGGTGGGTGGGGAGCACCAATCAAGAAATTTTATCATAATATCTTGGGTCAAAAACAAACTCAAGACCGATTATTGAAAAGAAATAGAACCAGTGAAACGGACACCGACTCTGATATTGAAACATGGTCATCATGGCCAAGGTTTCTGGTAATTTCAAATACTGATGAAGAACGTCCACTTACGTCACTGAGCCCATTTGCCATTGGCAAAGGAATTGAGGGGTTATCTGGAGTCCCCAAAAACATCAGGAGACTCCCGTCTGGCCACTTCCTTGTTGAAGTGGACTGACCCAGCCAAGCAAGATGCCTTTTGAAGTCAACGCTACTAGCGGGGATTCCAATAGGCGTCACTCCTCACAGATCCCTCAACACCAAAAAGGGCGTAATCCGCTGCTTCGACTTGAAGCAATGCTCCAGTGAAGAAATTATTGAAGGATCTCAAATGGTGACTGACGTACGAAAAATCTTTGTGACTCGCAATGGGGAGAAACAGTCCACAGAAACGGTTATCTTAACTTTTGACAGCACTGAGTTGCCCAAAGCTGTCAAAGTTGGATACCTGAATGTTGCTGTGGAGCCATACATTCCTAACCCATTGCGATGATTTAAATGCCAACGTTTCGGCCACAGCAACAATCATTGCAAAAGAGCAGCAACATGCGTCAAGTGCGGCCAGGAGGGCCATAAAGAAGATGAATGTCAGCTGTCCATCAAATGCATCAACTGCTCAGGGGACCACCCAGCATTCTCTAGGTTGTGTCCTACATGGATCAAAGAAAAAGAAATTCAAAAGATCCGACACACCAGAGACATTTCGTTCCCTGAGGCACGCAGAATAGTGGAGGTACAAAAAGGCACCAAACCTTCTTATGCTGGCGCTGTCAAAAGGGCCACAGTGTCAGTCGACACCCAGACCGACTACACGTGGCCAAATGGCAGCGCCCAGCCAGAGAGGGTGGCTACTAATGTGCCAAAGCCCACTGTCACTCATACCACAAGTAAGGACATGTCAACGCAATGTAGTCCTCCTGAGCATCAAAATTTAAGTAAAACAAAATCATCTAACAACAACAGAAGTAAGAGCAAGGAATAAAACCAAATCATCTAGGACTCCGAAGGGATCTGAGGATCCTGTTCAGGTTTATAACAAGTTTGGAAGTTTGGAGGACATGGACGTTGACTCTATGAGGCCGTCCTCCAAACCAAGATCTGTGCCATCAAGTCCAAGGCGGACTGGCAGACCAACAGATAAACCACCTGATGGCACATAAAATCATCCAATGGAATTGTCGAGGATTTCGGTCCAACTATGATGAACTTAAATCTCTTCTATATGACCATCAACCTATTGCTGTTTGCCTTCAGGAAACTTTCTTGAAGGAAACTGATCAAATGTCAATGAGAGGGTGTAATGATTCGACACAACCGAGTTGGTCGGCTGGATAGTGAAAGTGTTTTATTCGCGGAACCAACAAAACCCCAAAACGAGACGATAGTCAAAAGCTATTTGACTAGTCGTCATAACACTATAAGCTATTTGATTAATAGTTATAACACTCCTCCATCCTCATTCCTTTGGTTAACACATAACATCAAATGACACAACACTCTTTACGCAAAAGTTCACTGTACAATCAGTCTTTCTGGTGCCTTTCTCAGTCTTTGAGAATGGCGCAAAGAAGGCGGTTGATGCGAAGCAGACGTACCATCCTCACGTAAGTCTACATCAGTATCACAGGACGCTTTCGAAATCTCAACATATTCATTGTCTGTCTTAATGTCTCCACTATCAGAAACATCCTTCACCAATGAGTTGCTTGGAATACATTCCTCAACAGCACTGGTATCCTTTGTAGTCTGATCAAATTTTGGACGCACATGATCAGAATGTCTTCGAGTAATACGCCCATCGTCTAGTTGTATGTCATAAGACACAGGTCCATTTTGTTGAATTACTTCTCCTGCTATCCATTGTTTATTCCCCGTGAAGTTTCTCACATAAACTGGATTACCTGGCTCTTGATTGCGAACACTTGCATGGCGGTTATGGTATTCAGTCTGTCTCTGTTGTTCTTTCTCCACACGTCTGCTGATATCTGGATGGATCAAATCTAATTTACTCCTCAATTGTCTTCCCATTAGGAGTTGGCATGGAGACTGCCCAGTTGAAGCATGGGGCGTAATTCTGTATGAAAAAAGGAAATTGTGAAGTTTGGTGGTTAAATCTCCAGACATTTTCTTCATTGCTACCTTGAATGTTTGGACAGAACGTTCCGCTAACCCATTTGTTGCCGGGTGATACGGCGCACTACGGCAATGCACTATGCCGTTGATTCTGCAGAATTGTTCGAACTCATCACTGGTGAATACCGAACCATTGTCTGACACAATAGTTTCTGGTAGTCCATGTATGGTGAAAAGTCTCCTTAGCTCGTCAATGGTTTTCTTGGAGTTTGCTGTCGGTCCAACTGGTAATACTTCGAGCCATTTTGAGTGTGCATCAGTAACTACCAAAAACATCTGTCCTAAGAATGGACCAGCATAGTCAATGTGTAATCTTGACCAAGGTCTTTTTGGCCACTCCCATGGAAACAGTGGAGCTGAAGATGGTGAATTTCTGTGTTTTCCTGACATGAGTCACAGGCTCGAACAGTTTCCTCAATCATCATGTCAATCTTTGGCCACCACACATAACATCTAGCTAAACTTTTCATTCTTGAAATTCCTGGGTGAGCTTGATGGAGTTCATCCAGTATTGCTTTGTGACCTTGTTGTGGCACCACTAATCTTGACCCCCAGAGTATGCAACCGTCTTGCAAAGTAAGTTCATTCCTTCTCTTGAAGAATGGCGAGAGATGTGGGTCATCACAGTAATTTTCCCAGCCACTCATTGCAAATTTCTTTACTCTTGAT
Organism: Urechis unicinctus; assembly: GCA_034190875.2. Lineage (NCBI taxonomy): Eukaryota > Metazoa > Annelida > Polychaeta > Xenopneusta > Urechidae > Urechis > Urechis unicinctus. The sequence continues at coordinate 19,598,198 of CM067346.1, forward strand.
AGAACTGGATCCCTAGATGTCCACTGTCTGATCTTGTCACAGTTTAGCATCTCATGTTTGTCCAGATGGTTGACTAACAACACAATTTCTTCAGGAATTGGTGTCTCCTCAGGTTCTTGTGGAGCGGGTAGTCGACTTAAAGCATCTGCATTAAGATGGTTCTTGCCGGGTTTGTAGACCATCTTGTAGTCATATCCAGACAATGTAAGCGCCCAACGTATAATTCTTCCGGAAGCCATTTGTGGAATGTGTTTGTCTTCTCCCAACAGTCCCAGTAATGGTTTATGGTCTGTGGCAATAGCAAAATCGCCTTCCAAACAAATATGAATGGAATTTCTTGACTCCAAACACAACAGCTAAGCCTTCCTTGTCTATTTGGGCATAATTTCTTTCTGCATTTGTAAGAGTTCTGGACGCATACGCAATTGGTCTTTCTGCACCATCTTCCATGATGTGCGAAATCACCGCTCCCACTCCATAAGGTGAAGCATCGCAAAACAGCACCAGAGGTTTTGACATGTCATAGTGTACCAAGACATGATCTGACATCAATTCTTCCTTGATTTTGATGAACACATCCTGTTCTCTTACCCCCCAACGCCAACGTACATTCTTTTTCAGCAGTGTATGAAGCGGTTCCAGAATCGAAGCAAGCTGCGGTATGTATTTCCCATAGTAGTTTGCTAATCCCAGGAATGAACGAAGCTCTGTCACATTCTTGGGAGCTGCAATCTTGTGAATTGCACCAGTTTTTTCTTTGATAGGATGCACCCCAGTGGCATCGATTCTGTGTCCGACCCAGTCAACGGATGGTGCCTGGAATACACACTTTCCTTTCCGGAGTTTCAGTCCTGCATTCTGTAGTTTTTCTAACACTTCTTCCAGTGTTTTAAGATGCTCACTCTCTGTACGACCTGTGATGATAATATCGTCCATTCTGGCCTGAGCAAACTTGATACCTCTTAGCACATTTTCAATAGTTCTTTGGAATATTGCTGGTGCAGAAGATACACCAAAAGGAAAGCCTGGTGTATTGGTATAATCCTCGATGAGTGTTGATTGTAGTGTACTTCTTAGAGTTCTCATCAAGTTCAAGCTGTAAATAAGCATGGCTCATATCCAGTTTTGTAAATGAAGTTCCACCGCTCAATTTTGCCAGCAAATCTTCAGTTTTAGGAATAGGGTAGCAGTCAGTTTTCGAGGCAATGTTGACTGTCTTTTTGTAGTCACCACATATCCTAATGCTGCCATCCCTTTTCACAATTGGTACAATTGGTGCTGCCCACAATGCAAAAGATATTGGTTCAATAATTTTCTCAGTTAACAGTCTATCCAACTCTTCGTCCACTCTCTCTCTAAGTGAATAAGGAACTGACCGTGCTTTGCAGAACTTTGGAGCTGCATTTGTATCTACTTGAATTTCTGCTTTCACATTCTCTAATTTTCCCAACTTCTCATCAAACACAGTTTCATATTTCTTCAGTAGTTGGCTGACTGATTTTTCCTCTAGGTGAAATATGCTATTCCAGTCCAATTTCAAAAGCAAGAGCCAATCTCGACCCAATAGACTGGGACCGTTCCCTGGGGTTATAACCAAAGGCAGTTTTTTCTTTTGGGTTCTGTACTCAACTTCAACTTCAGTCGAACCTACTGGCTCCACCTGTTCACCCGTATAGGTGTTAAGAATGACACCTTTCCTTACTATAGGCAACAAAGAAGTGCCCTGATGAATTTCCTTGAAGGTTTTTTCGCTTATCACGGAAACGGATGCCCCTGTGTCAATTTCCATTTCCACTCCATGTCCGTTCACTTTGACATCTGCTATGTACGGTTTGACTTTTGTGTGGCTGAATTTGAACATAGTGTTTACCGTTTCTGTCGCTGATGTCTCCTCTTCCAGGACATAAGTATTGCCTGATTTGGCATCGCTTACCTCTTTCTGCTGATAGTCACCTGGCTTTTGATTCGCTCTTCTAGCTCTGCATTTGACAGCAATGTGACCCATTTTGTGACAATAGTTACATTCAGCAGTTCTGAATTTACAGCTTGAAGGTGTATGGTTGGTACCTCCACATCTGTAACATTCAAACTCTTTCTGTTGCTTGGAGAATAGTTGCTTCTGATTGCTGACTTTGTTGATAACGGCTGGTTGTATACCCCTCAGATCTATTGCATTTTTATTCGCAAGCTCCATAGCTGAAGTTAGTTCGAATGCTTTTTTGAATGTGAGGTCATGTTCTGATAATAATCTCCTCTGCATCCTGTCATCCTGAATGCCACACACTAGTCGATCCCTCAACATTTCTTCGAGTCTGTCTCCGAATTCACAGTGTTCGGCGAGATTACGTAATTCTGATACGTACTTTGAAATGGTCTCCGACGACTGTCTGTCTCGTGAGTTGAACTTAAACCGTTGCACAATAACTGACGGTTTTGGGCATTGGTGGTCAGCTACGGCTGTGACAATGTCTTCGTATGATTTTTCATTTGGCTTTGCGGGCGCGAGTAGATTTCTTATTAACTTGTAAGTAGTTTTCCCGCAGACGGACAATAATATTGCTCGTTTTCTATCTGCGTTTTCGATATTGTTGGCAGCAAAATAATTGCCTAACCTTTCAATATATTCGTTCCATTCCTCGGAATCGTCATATTCATCTACCCTCCCGTACGCTGCCATTTTTCCAGAGAGAACATTCACCAAACCAGTTTACATCCTCGTCGCCATTGTAATGACTCGACACAACCGAGTTGGTCGGCTGGATAGTGCAAAGTGTTTTATTCCCGGAACCAACAAAACCCCAAAAACGAGACGATAGTCAAAAGCTATTTGACTAGTCGTCATAACACTATAAGCTATTTGATTAATAGTTATAACAATGATATTGCTATATTAAATAATAAATCTAAAACTTATCTCCATCCTGGAACCGGATCGTTCTCTGCCATAGACCATAGCCTCTGTTCTCCATCTCTTTTGATGGAATTTGATTGGGAAACTGGTCAGGACCAATGTGGAAGTGACCACTTCCCAATATTTTTAAACATCAATAGGCCTATGCCCGCTGAGCGGGTTGCCAAATGGAAACTCCATTAGGCCAACTGGCCGAATTTTACTTCTATGTGCAGAGAAATTATCAACAAAGATACTTTAGAAAATATTGATGAAGATCCGGTATCCTTTTTTACACAATCAATAATTAATATAGCCACACAAAATGTACCGAAATCCTCGACAGATTCTAAACAGATATATAAACCATGGTTTTCTGATGCATGCCGTGACGCTGTCAAAGAGCGCAAACGGGCACTGTATAGGTTCAAAATGCGGCCCACCGTGTCCAACAAAAACCTGTACAAAGTAGCCCGAGCCAAAGATCGACGCGTCATCAAAAACAGCAAGCGTGAGTCTTGGAACAATTTTGTTTCCAAATTAAATAGCAAGACTTCCATGAAAAAGGCATGGGACATGGTTCGTAGGATTAGGGGAAAGGAAGATAACAACACTCTGTCACATCTGGTTAAACCAGATTTTTCCAAAGCCTCCAATTTCAAAGACATCGTCAATACTCTAGGCGATGCCTTCCAAAAGAATTCCTCTGCCAATAATTATAGTACCAAATTTCAAAAATTTAAACATCATCGGGAACGAAACGTTCCTAATTTTAAATCAAATAACAATGAAAATTATAACCCCCATTTTACACTGAATTAGTTGAAAGATTCGATACGTAAATCGAATGTCACAGCTTGTGGACAATGAGATCCAAGTGGTTGAGTGCAGCGGTTCTTTTGAGGGCCATATCTGCAACACACCACTCTGGCCCGGTTTTCACCTACACGAGAGGCTGGAATGGCCTGGTTCAGTTAATCGGCTGGTAGCCCAAGGATAATCGTTTCCATTTTTATCTTTTCCATATCTATTTTCATTTATCCTAGAAGGCGGCTGCTTAATCAGGTCAATTTCGTCTATAAACCTTTCTTGGCGCCATATAACACATGAGTGTTGGTGTGCCGTTAAACCCAGTACTTACCTTACCTTACCTTGGATTCATAAGAGAGATTGGACTTTTCTATAGATTTTAGACCATACAATTCTCAAATTAATGTACATAATTCAATTCATATAATTCAAATAATACTAATGGGTTTAATTAATATTAACCCTTGACTCCTTCTTATCCTTTCGTACTCGTATTTACCCCTCCTTAAGTAGGCACCATATAACACACAATTGTTGGTGTGCCGTTAAACCCTATACTTACCTTACCTTACCTTGACAATATTATGACAATTGTTTGTGCCATAACAAATCTCCTCCCTCTTTGAGTACAGGATAGTGACCTTGAAACCTGAGATGAGAACAGCACGCAATATACTACGGAAACAATGTTATTTATTACATCATTTGGTTAAATATGCTTGCCTGTATAGTAAATATTTTACTATGATTACACATGAAAGCGAGACGGTTGTTCTATGAATACTGCCAAAGTATGGAAGAAAAAACATTAACTTGTCTACAAAAAAATAATCGGTAACACAATAAGTATAGCCATGTGCCAAATGTATGAATTGAATGTTACAATAAGCTGATAGATTGTCAGTATTTAAAAAGGATTTTCCATGCAATACACATCAAACCATGGCGCACTGTTGCCTGTGAGAAATCCCAAATCAAATGCAGTACAACCTCCAATGATTGCTATCTATGAATTAAGTATCATAAAACAACATATTAAACATGAACAATGCTAACACATATCTACACAATCAGTGCAACCAAAGTCTTTGTCTGCAAGGAATTCCTCTGAACCGGTTAACTTTAAACATGAAAAATGAAACATCTATCATAACCCTCGCAGGCTACATTGTTTTCACAAGCACTTTCACCACAAACTGGACATGGCCAGCGTACCTTCTTTGTACGCCCAGACTTTTTTGGTTGGGGGGTGTTTTGTGGGAGGCAGTCGAGAGGAAGTTGGGCGTTTCTTTGTTTTTTCGGGTAACACACGTTCTGCCTCAGGGGAAGTGTCCTTTGTTTTGAGCAACGGCAGCACATGGTCCGAGAAAAAACGGTCCGAGAAGTGCTTCACAGTATCCCATAATGGCCCATAAAAAAACATGATCCACATTAAAGCCCTTTGGAGTCCAAACTACAATGTCACAAGACCTGAACCCCATCAGGGCCATTTGTCCCTGAACTTGAATGTTGTATTAATGGCTTGCGATGAGGGAATGTTTACCATTCTCGTCTGCACCAGTAAGGTAATCCAAGGCAGCGTGCTGCGGAGCCTTATCACGTGCAGAATATGGAAATTTGATCTCCAATAGTCTGGGCCCACAACATTCACACGACACTACACTATCTGTAGGGGCACCAAGATGGGCCCCTCCTGGTTTGATTTAAAGACCAGCAGTAGACACAGTCAGTTTCTGGTGAAGAGTTCCCATATGGGTCAGATAGGCTTGTTTGGCCTTCCCTTCATTCTCAGTACCCCATTTATTGGCTTTGGAGCACGTCCTGGCCTCAAGGTGTCGGAAATAATCATCTGGACAACCGATGCACTGACATCCCCTGATGACTTGGCCTTCCCTTCATTCTCAGTACCCCATTGTAGTGGCTTTGGAGCACGTCCTGGTCTCAAGGTGTCGGAAATAATCATCTGGACAACCGATGCACTGACATCCCCTGATGACTTGGATGCTGTTCTGTAACAGACACCATAAGTAAAATCAGTAAATTGCATTAATATACATATAAACATTTTAATGTTTATGACAGTGACAATGTTTACTGATATCGAGGTGTTAGCGACTAGACTGTTGTAGTATTACCTGTACACATCTCCCATTTTGGAGGCTGGGATACGTCCTCTGCGGTGTGTGTGCCATAACTGTGATCTCCCCTGGAGTTTTGTGGACTGGTACAACTGGTCTGACGGGGCAGAGTTGATGCCGGACTTGATGGCACTGAGATCCACATCAGCATTGTCAGCAATGACCGAAGCAATGGTTGGGGCAGGGGCTACATACTCAGATGTCTCTGATATAAACACATGACGTGAAACATCAACTGTAGCACAGACAAATATCTGTTAATTAGATTATTCCAGTAATGAGATGCATGAATAATACAATGATTTAAGTTCCATTAGATCTCATTTGCTGTAACCATAAGTGTACCAACTCACCAATGGGATTCTGTTGGTGTCCAACGGGGTCGATGGCAGTTAGTATCACTGCATTCGGTGCAGCCTCGGCTACAATATCCCTGAGGGATTCTACATCCCTATCATCCGACTCCTATTTGGGTTGCTTGTTAGGTACATGCCGCTTCCCATACTGGGGCCTTGAGAAGTCAATATTCTGCAGCTTCATGGGGACAAGATCTGTCCTAAAGGGACAAACAACAAATGAATAACTATGAATCATAAAAGTTATTTATATATATATATATATATATATATATATATATATATATATATATATATATATATATATAGGTATAGATATATAGATATAGATATAGATAGATATATATATATATATATATATATATAGATATAGATATAGATATATAGATATATATATATAGACATATATATATATATATATATAGACATATATATATATAGACATATATATATAGATATATATATATAGACATATATATATATATATATGATATATATATAGATATATATATATATATAGATATATCTAGATATATATATATATATATATATATATATATATATATAGATCTATATACATTATATATATATATCTATCTATAGATATCTATATATATATCTATATATATATCTATATATATATATCTATATATATATATATATATATATATATATATATATATATATATATATCTCATATACATCTATCATTGGCATATTCATGACAGTCATGGCATGTCCACGCAAACACATATGTGGTAACTATGTACTTTTTAACAACACAATGAGTTAGGGTCAACTCGTACCCAAACCAACTCGTACCCAAGTTTTAAGATTAATACCGGACTTGGTGTGATTCACTTATGAACAATAACATTGAGTTTAAACATAATCAATATAAATTTCCATTATTTTGACAAGCAATGTTGTCGCCCTAAACAGCTAAACTACTCTCGTTGCCGACGCACCATGCCTAAAATAGCCCCTAGCTCGCCCGTTACAAGCGACCAGAGCGCGGCGTCCCGGGCGTGGCATACGGTGGTTGCGCTTGGGTAGGGTAATGTAGCATTGGGTAGGGTAGAGTAGGGTACCCTCCCCTAGGGCAGCGTCGGGTAGGGTAGGGTAGCATCGGGTAGGGGAGGGTCGGGAAGGGCCGCACTCGACGTTGATTCATTGGAGGGTGATAGTGACGTTGATTATTTAGAATTTTGATTGGGGGTCATTGGGTGGATCGGGTTAACTTTGAAGGTGCCGAGTGACCTGTTAAATGAAAGCATTGCTTAGTGTGGGTGATTCTGTTCGGGAATGTATATGTGAAAGCTCCGTCTATGGTGATTGCATGTTATCAGTAACCACCGGAAGACGGAATTGAGTTTAACTATATTTAATATATAAAAGCAACATATATACAACATACACACACTACACCAGATAGACAGGGTTATATACAAATTTAATACGCACTACACCAGGTAGACGAGGTCATATACAACAATTCACTGCACCAGCTAGACAGGGCTATATACTCTGCTACAACCCCTGAGTAGCTGTGAAGCTGTCAGCCTCTCTTCCCTGTACTCCCGCCACAGAGCAAAAAGTTTTCATTGGGTCTGTCGCGTGGAATTCTTTTGTTGCCGACGCAATTTATCTTCCGACTCCAAAGATACACGAATTAGGACTAGCTTTGCTTCTTGATGAAGCAAACGGAGTAGCGCATAGAAATGGAGACAGGATCTTCCGCCTCGGGCATTAATAGTGGGTTTATATGCTCTGCTGGCAAAAATGGAAGCGCCAGTACCCTCCGAACCAGCCTGTTCACGCCCCCTCCTGCCTTATATGCAGCACTCAAGTCCAGCTCATGGGCTTTCCTGTACACGGCCTGAGCCCAGTGGAATGCGCAGCCGTGCATCACTATTCGCGGGAACACAGCCCAAAGCCCTTGCCAGATACCTGTACACAAATTGTTAACTTATGTCATGTGCTTCATAAACATTCATAAACATTTACATACGTTATGACACATGATTTATACACTGTCCTTTAAATTCTTGACCATGAACACAAACGACTTACCCTTTTCGAAATCTGCCACAGCATTTACCACCCTTGGTTCAACCGGTAATGCACGTTTAACTGCCTTGAATACCTGGAAACACACGATTATTTACATACACACCAGTATATATGTACATACTCATTCAACACACTTCTACAGCTAACTGTTATACTAACTAAATAACAAATTGTATACCTTTTTGTAGTCCTTCTTACGTTTTCCTGACAGCGGGACTTGTTTGGTGCAGTCACTACTCTTGACGAAGGCGTGAAAACTCAACAGCTGCGTAAATAGCGCCCTGACCACCTTGAAAGTGGCATCGCAGTACCACGTCTTTGCGCCGGAGATCAACGAAATCTGCTCATTCGTCGCAAAGACTATGTGTCGTCTTCCACCGACTCTCACTTCTCTCCTCAATAAGTCATCACGGTTGGCCTTCATTTTGAGTAGCTCTGGCTTGGGTACGTAACAGGCTCCATCAGGCACCCCTTCCACCATCACTTCATCCACAACCGCAGCCGCCGATTGAATAAAGGTTATCCCTAGCTGAAGACTTGGAATACAATGGAAAAATTGCATTACGGTATGTTACATATATATTTCAATTCTTTCGAATTGAGAAATGCCCAATTACCTGAGCACTCGACTTTGTGTTGACTGTCAGTCCTGGTTCGCTAGGGTGGGTGTGGTCGTTCGACCACCTAGAAAACTCGTTATCACCATGCTGCACCACTGAAGCTGGGCAACGATGGAGAGTGCTGCGCACGCTACAGGTCCAATACGTGGTTGCCCTGTACGCTGAAATAACAGAAACATATTACAAATATAAAACAAGAACGACCAATGAATTAAACTGAACGCCATAACTGTAATGTGCCTAAGTGGGATTTTACCTTTTTCACGGTGTACGAGAAGCCACCAGTGTCCACGAGCTTGGGTTTACCCCTCTGAGAACTGGACTGGATGATCTCGTACTCATCGCGTTCCTCTACTGAAACAACATCACTCACCATATCATCCAGGATCGAATCCTCAGTGGGATGCTGGGACAATTCAAAGGACGCATGGTTGATTGAGAGAGATAGGTCAGAAGGTGCATCATCTTCTCTGCCATCCATCTGCATAAGATCAGAGAGGGGAGAAGTAGGCGCGATCGTCTCATCACACCTGGTACTTTCTCCTACAGGCGCACCAAAGAAGCTGCAGTTCCTGCAGTGCCAGTCAAGTGTCAATTGACCTGAAACACGCAAATATACACTATGCTACATAAATGATACACTATGCTACATAAATACCAAAACATGCTGGGTAATGCCGGTGTCACAGGTATTCATTGTTCAGTTTGCAAGGTGTTATGTCATTAACCGCAGCTATAATATCATTTATATATATAATTATTTCATCATAAAAATATGACAATATAGTAAAGACAATCAGTCATAACAATACAATGTCTATACAATCATTTTACATCGTGATATCCATAATATATAATCTAAATTGATAAGAGAACATAAGATAGAATCGTGTTTTCATAATCAGGTTACTTAGTACAAAGAAGACTAATTATGTTCGCCAGATTGGAACGATCCACCCCGACCGTAACGTGATGCATTCTTACGAATTCCCGAATGGCAGTAGCTGTGACCATGTCAATAGCATCATAAGAATCTGGAATCTTCAGGGACCCATATCCTATTGTATGGCGGGACCATGAAAAGTGGTCAGCAATGTGACTGATCGTATTAGATACGGCTGAACTGCTGCCAGCTAGGGCTAGACAGCCACTTAATCTATATTGGAGCTTTATTTTGAGGTTTTACGTCAAAGTGACGCAAGTCTTTGTGCCAGGACGGGATCAGGAACGGTTTAGACGTTCAACATATAAGCTTTCAAGACTCAATGATCAACTCAATGTGATGCGAACCCGACGGCCAGGACGGTTTTGACGTTTAACATACTAGTTTTCAAGACCTCAGGTGATTGACTCAAAACGCTCATTTTATTAATGCAAAACAGCTGTTGTGATGCGCAATAAATTTATTTGAAAGAATGGTGATCAAGTAAACTTTGTGAATATTGTTACATACATCTCAATTATGTACATGTATTAGTTAATTACCTTATTGCATAGAAACATAGAAACATTTGACGTCAAAGATCGTGGACGCTGCCTGCCTCGTGGACTCGCAATGCGCGGCGCTCGCGCCAGGCAAAGAGTTTTCCCAAATTCAATTTTCTGTTTGAGATTTCTTTCAGTCAAAACACTACCGCATATAAAAGTAAGTAACACAACCAAGCTTTCTGATCTCTATCTGATGTAGAAATACGTGAACGATAAAATCAATGTTTTGATTATGGTCGAGAATGTAGCCTCTGCAGGAATGGGCCGTGTATTCAGGTAATAAGGATAACTGAGCAATCAAATTGTTTAAATCCTCCCAGATGTACTATCATTCAAAACTGTTTAATTTTTAGAGGCCCGAAGCAGTCAACTATATGCCCCCACCCCCACTGAATCACAAATATGGCACTTAAATATCAATAACTTAAAAGCTGCTTTACTAATGCTGCAAAATTTGAATGCAAACCGGTCAAGAGCACACGAAAAGAATTAATGAAATAAAGCCTAAGCCAGGGAATATCAAAACTAAAACATGTATCCATAATTTTCTAAATGTGAGAAGTGTGAAATGCGCACCATTGTAAAATCAATTCATCGCTTGGTGTTCATAAATTATGTTTCATAGCAGTGCACCCCCCTGTGGGTCCGGGGGTAGAATAGGTCCACTGCATCCTTCTTCTAATAAGGGGCAACCTGTTGGCCGTGGGTTGCGCATCGTGTCGTTGGAAGATGGGATCCTGGTGGTTGAGTGGAGCGGTCCTTGCGAGGGCTATATCTGCAACACACCACTTTGGCCCGGATTTCACCTAGACGAGAGGCTTGAATGGCCTGGTCCAGTCAATCGGCTTGTTGTGACATGCCATGAGATATTTGTTTTCATTACTTATTGCTTTTTCATTCCACTTCTTGTCATTCATTCTTATCCACATGGTTTTTTCCCTTTTCTTTTTCATTTATCCCTGGCTGCTGTTTAACAGGTCAATCGAGTTGATGTGTGAACAGCTCTTTGAGCTGTTTGCTATTTGATTTGAGTATTGCACTGGTGTATCCCTGGCGTCATACCCCCTGTGGGTGCGGGGGTAGAATAGGCCCACTGTATCCTCCTGCATGTCGTAAGAGGCGACTAATAGGGGGCAACCTGTTGGCCGTGGGTTGCAACTCGTGTCGGTGGAAGATGGGATCCTGGTGGTTGAGTGGAGCGGTCCTTGCGAGGGCTATATCTGCAACACACCACTTTGGCCCGGATTTCACCTAGACGAGAGGCTTGAATGGCCTGGTCCAGTCAATCGGCTTGTTGTGACATGCCATGAGATATTTGTTTTCATTACTTATTGCTTTTTCATTCCACTTCTTGTCATTCATTCTTATCCACATGGTTTTTTCCCTTTTCTTTTTCATTTATCCCTGGCTGCTGTTTAACAGGTCAATCGAGTTGATGTGTGAACAGCTCTTTGAGCTGTTTGCTATTTGATTTGAGTATTGCACTGGTGTATCCCTGGCGTCATACCCCCTGTGGGTGCGGGGGTAGAATAGGCCCACTGTATCCTCCTGCATGTCGTAAGAGGCGACTAATAGGGGGCAACCTGTTGGCCATGGGTTGCGACTCGTGTCGGTGGAAGATGGGATCCTGGTGGTTGAGTGGAGTGGTCCTTGCGAGGGCTATATCTGCTTGGCCTGGATTTCATTGCACCTTGCGACACACCACTTTGGCCTGGATTTCACCTAGACGAGAGGCTTGAATGGCCTGGTCCAGTCAATCGGCTTGTGGTGACATGCCAAGGGATAATTGTTTTCATTACTTATTGCTTTTTCATTCCACTTCCATGTTGTCATCCGTTTTCATTTACATAGTTTTTCCCTTCTCTTTGTCTTTTATCCTTGGCGGCTGCTTAACAGGTCAATCGAGTTGATGTGTGAACAGCTGTTTGAGTTGTTTGCTATTAATTTGAGTATTGCTGGTTGAGCCGCACGCCGCTGACGCCCCCATGTTGGGCTCCATGGTGGGTGGGGAACACCAGTGAAGAAATTTTATCATAATATCATGGCTCAAAAACAAACTCAAGAAAGATTATCTTCTAAACGGACTAAACCCAATGAAACGGACATGGACTCTGACTCGGACAAAGATCTTTCCTCCTCATGGCCAAAATTCTTTGTTTTAACTTCTTCTAATCGAGAGAGACCCTTGACATCTCTAAGTCCTTTTGCAATTAGTAAAGGGATTGAGGGGTTGGCTGGTGTCGCCAAAAACAGTAGTAAAATACAGTCTGGCAGCTTGCTTGTTGAAGTTGATCGACCCAGCCACGCGAGTTGCCTACTGAAATCAGTACTTCTCGCGGGTATTCCAATACAAGTCACCCCTCACCGAACCCTCAACACCAAAAGAGGAGTAATTCGATGTTTTGATTTGAAAGAATGCGAGGTCTCTGAAATTATTAACGAGTTAAAACCACAGAAAGTAATAGATGCCAAAAAAATAACAGTTAACCGCAATGGGACTCGACAAGTCACGGGGACGGTTATCCTGACCTTTGACAGCTCTGAATTGCCTAAAGTGGACCCCTACATCCCAAAACCCTTGCGCTGCTTCAAATGCCAACGTTAAGGCCATAGCAATTCCACCTGCAAAAGAACAGCAGCATGTGCGAAGTGTGGACAGGAGGACCACAAGGAAGATGATTGTCCATCCTAACCCGCTGAAACTAGTACAAAAAGTGAAACAGTAAAACTAAAGTAAAAACTCATAATCATAGACCTTCTAAGGGATCTACGGATCCCATAAAATTACATAACAAATTCGGCAGCCTAGAGGAGATGGACATTGACAGTGTCCGTCTTCCCTCTAAACCCACATCTGCCCCTAACAGTCCAAGGCGGAAGCCTCGGGCTTCAACCAATCCCCCCAATGTCACATAGCATCATCCAATGGAACTGTCGAGGATTTCGGTCCAACTATGACGAACTTAAATCTCTTTTGTGTGACCATCAACCTATTGCTGTTAGCCTTCAGGAAACTTTCTTGAAGGAGACTGATCAAATGTCAATGAGAGGGTATACCATGTATAATAAAACAACTTTATCACAAAGAGACGGAAGAGCTGTGGGAGGGGCATCTGTGCTTGTCCCCCATGAACCCATTCCTCTTGACACGCCTCTTCAGGCTATAGCCATTAGAATTACCCTCCACAAAACCATCACTTTGTGCTCTCTGTACCTACCACCAAGCTACAAGATTTTACAGAGAGACATTGATCATTTGATCAGTCAACTTCCATCCCCACTTTTGCTGCTTGGCGATTTCAATGCCAACAGCGATTTGTGGGGATGTGAGGACACCAACGACAGTGGTCATAAGGTAGAGAATTTCATCATACAAAATGATCTTGCTATATTAAATAATAAATCTCAAACTTATCTCCATCCTGGAACCGGATCTTTCTCTGCCATAGACCTTAGCCTCTGTTCTCCATCTCTTTTGATGGAATTTGATTGGGAAGTTAGTCAGGACCAGTGTGGAAGTGACCACTTTCCAATATTTTTAAACATAGATAGGCCTATGCCCGCTGAGGGGGTATGCAAATGGAAATTCCATAAGGCCAACTGGCCGAATTTTATTTCTATGTGCAGAGACATTATCAACAAAGATACTTTAGAAAATATTGATGAAGATCCGGTATCCTTTTTTACAGAATCAATAATTAATATAGCCACACAAAATGTACCGAAATCCTCGACGGATTCTAAACGGATATATAAACCATGGTTTTCTGATGCATGCCGTGACGCTGTCAAAGAGCGCAAACGGGCACTGTACAGGTTCAAAATGCGGCCCACCGAGGCCAACAAAAACCTGTACAAAGTAGCCCGAGCCAAAGCTCGACGCGTCATCAAATACAGCAAGCGTGAGTCTTGGCACAATTTTGTTTCCAAATTAAATAGCAAGACTTCCACGAAAAAGGCATGGGACATGGTTCGTAGGATTAGGGGAAAGCAAAATAACAACACTCTCTCACATCTGGTTAAACCAGATGGTTCCAAAACAATTTGAAGGACGTCAATACTCTAGGCGATGCCTTCCAAAAGAATTCCTCTGCCAATAATTATAGTACCAAATTTCAAAAATTTAAACATCATCGGGAACGAAACATTCCAACTCTCTTTTTACATTAAATGAGTCGGAAGATTCGATACATAAATCGAATGACACAGCTAGTGGACCCGATGATGTACACTATCAATTTTTAAAACACCTTCCAGAGGAATCACTTGAAGTACTTTTAGACATTTTTAATGGAATCTGGGAATCTGAAACATTCCCAGATGGTTGGAGAGAGGCTATAGTTATCCCGATACCCAAGCCAGGGAAGGATAACACCATTCCTACGAACTATCGTCCCATTGCCTTAACGAGCTGCATCTGTAAAACGATGGAAAGAATGATAAACAGCCGCCTGGTATGGTTTCTTGAAAGAAACCAACTTATTTCCAGGTACCAGAGCGGTTTCGGTCACACACGTAGCACGTCCGTCTTGAAAGTTTTATACGTGACGGCTTTGTGAGGGGGGAACATGTGGTGTCGGTCTTCTTCGATATGGAGAAGGCCTATGACACCACATGGAAACATGGAATCCTGTCGGATTTGAGCAGTATGGGCCTTAAAGGCCGCATGCCTGTTTTTATCAAAAAATTTCTTGAGAACAGAATTTTTAAAGTCCGTGCTGGCACCACCCTTTCTGATACTTGTGATCAGGAGATGGGGGTCCCACAGGGAAGTATTTTATCCGTTACGTAGTGTTGGTGTGCCGTTAATCCCTATACTTACCTTTATCCGTTACGCTTTTTAATATAAAAATTAATAGTATTGTTAATGTCATCAAGCCAGGTGTGGATTGTTCACTCTACGTGGATGATTTTTTGATTTATTTTAAATCGAAAAATATGAGCACAACTGAGAGGCAGCTTCAACTTAGCCTCAATAACATCCAAAAATGGGCGGATGAAAACGGATTTAAATTTTCTAAATCAAAAACTGTCTGTATGCATTTTTGCAACAAAAGAAATTTTCATCCAGACCCAGTTCTCACCCTTGATGGCAACGTTATTCCTGTGGTGGAAGAAACCAAGTTTCTGGGACTAATTTTTGATAAAAACTTAATTTTAAAGCTCACATTTCTTACCTCCGTAAGAAATGCCTTAGAGCAATCAATCTTTTAAAGATGTCGTCCAATACTGATTGGGGCGCGGACCGGAGAGTCCTTTTGCGGCTTTACCGGTCACTAGTGCGCTCCAAGTTGGACTATGGCTCTTTTATCTATGGTGCTGCCCGTCGTTCTTATTTAAGGAAATTGGAGACAGTTCAAAACCAGGCTCTGAGGCTTTGCCTCGGGGCTTTCCGAACCTCCCCCATCCCCAGTCTACATGTAGAAGCCAACGAGGCTCCGCTTGGGGTTCGGAGGGAGCAGCTAGCCATTCAATATGCCTTACGTTTAAAGTCAAACCCCAAGAATCCTGCATTTGATGTAGTTTTTAACCCTGGTAATATCCATTTTTATGAAAGTAGGCCAAATGCTATCCCTTTGTTCGGTCTGCGTATCAGAGAATCACTAGGTTGGGTCATGCTCTAACTTGAATGCCGCGGCGGTTGAGACTGTGCCAGGGTCTCCCCATGGCAATTGAAAACCCCAACGGTAGATAAATCGCTGACAACTAACACGAAGGGATCTCATGAGATAAAGGATAAATATTCGGACCGCTCTGCCCTTTACACAGACGGTTCGAAAGAAGACAATAAAATTGGAGCTGCAGCCATTATGGGGAAATCTGTTTTTAACATGAGCCTACCACCTCCACTGTCAATTTTCCACGCTGAGCTTAAAGCTCTTTCCATTGCACTTGGCCTTATTGCCCAATCAAGTAAAAAGCGTTTTGCTGTATTTTCCGACTCCCTGTCTGCCCTGGAGGCAATCACAGGCAGTAATTTACGTAATGGTTTTATTTTAAATGTTGTGCTTTTATATTCTCAATTGACAGATCGTGGCAAGGATATTTTGTTCGTATGGGTACCGAGTCATGTTGGTATCCCTGGTAATGAGAGGGCAGACAGAGCACCCTTTACAGACTTTAAACCTCAGGTCGTCCAATTTTTTAAACAGAAATGGCAGGATCAGTGGAATGAATCCATCCCAAACAAACTTCACGAAATTCAGCCCTTACTTGGGGAGTGGCCACAGAGCTGCAGAGAGAGCAGAAGAGAGGAGGTTATTCTTGCTCGCGCTCGTATAGGACACACCTATACAACTCATGCCTTTCTACTAAGGGATGAGCCTATCCCTGAATACATTCCTTGTCAATGTACCTACACCGTCAAGCACATTCTCATCGAATGTGCTGATTTGATTTTGATCCGAAATCGCTTCTTCCGGGTTCAAACACTTTCAGAATTGTTTGAAAGGGTGAATCCATCCAAGATACTTGGATTCATAAGAGAGATGGACTTTTCTATAGATTTTAGACCATACAATTCGCATTATTATACATAATTCAATTCATATAATTCAATTAATACTAATGGGTTTAATTTTTAGTTAGCTTTAACCCTTGACTCCTCTTAAAGAGGGTCAGTGAGAAATCAAAGTGTGAAGACATTATATGAGTATTCGATTTCGCACTCTTTGAGAGTAAAATTCGAATTCAATAGCATAAAGCAGAAGTTAATATCTCAATAAGGCGATTGGATATCTTTACAAAGTTATTTGGTATATATCCTTTGAATAATCGCGCTGCTAAAGGAAAGCAAGATGACCTAATATCAGTGGCGGCGAATATGGTCAAGTATATCTGTTAATATTGCTATAAGATATCATTATAACATTTCTAACTATCGTTAATAATATATAATATATATACTATTACGGGTGGAATGTTTGGTAAATATAAGTTGTGAAATATAAATCACCTACTTTGTTTCAAAAAGATGTAAATATCTGGAAAATGACAAACATCCTTTTGAGCACAGTTTGATGTTATCTCTTCAAGTGTTAAGAAGGAACTGAAAGTATTTTTTTAGTGGAGAGGTTCTTGCGAGGGCCATATCTGCTACACGCCATTTATGCCCGAATTTCACCTAGACGAGAGGCTGGAATGGCCTGGTTCAGTCATAGAAGGCGTCAGCTTAATCAGGTCAATCTAATCGATTAACCTATCATGGCACCATATAACACATAAGTGTTGGGCGCCACAGCAACATTCAGGTATCCGTCTTTGACAGCTTTGGGCAACTCAGTGCTGTCAAAACTCAAGATAACCGTTGCTGTGGGCATATAATTCAATATAACCTGGGCTCTTTATTCAACATTCATAAAAAACATACATGACATGAATACATGAATACGAAGTAAATAGGAATATGAACTTAAATAGAGGAAATAGAGGAATATGAACTAGAAGCTCACACATGCATGCACATAAATATACATCACAAATATACATGACATGAATACAACAATACAAATAGAGGAATATGAACTAAAAACGCACACGCGCATACATTTAACTCAATATAACTCGAGATCTTTATTCAACAACATTCATAAATCATAAAAGAATACAAGAATACGAAGTAAATAGTGGCATATGAACAAAAGCAACATGATACTACACAGGAGCATACACTTTACCGCAGGCACGGAGAAGCTGGGATGCGATGATGTTCTTGGCCTCGCGCGTCCCACAGCTTGGTTATCTTCCCTTGCAGATATGTGAATTCAATATGATCTCGAGATCTTTTATTCTGACACCAGTCGGACTTGAATGGAAACCAGACGGGCTTCTTCGTGGAGGATGGTGAGCAGCTTGTAGAAGTTCATTTGGCAACCTCCAGCCCTTGAGTTCACCCTGGTGTGCCATCCTTCGACACATAAAGCATTGTACTTGCATACATCAACCAATACTAACCGTAACCAAAACTTCCACAGCACTAACCATGAAAGAGCCTAGAAATATACCTTTTTCTTGCGTCTGTCACGACTGTCTCAACCTGGGCCTCCTGAGGCAAAGACCTCTTCAGAGCTTTGAACACGCGCTTGTAGTCCTTCTTCCTCCTCCGGCTCATCAAACAAAAGGCCAGGGGCACCTGCTTCGTGCAATCACCTGACTTAATGAAGCCGTGCACACTCAGCAGTTGGGTGAACGGATGTCGAACGACTTTGAAGGTGGCGTCGACATACCATGTTTTGGCTGAGGACATGATAGCCAGCAAGTGCCTCTTGTCATCAACGCAGACATCTTTCAGGAAAAAATCGGTGAGGACATGCTCTTCTGCAAGCTAAACACAAGAACAAATACAGTATTAGTGAACATAATTTGAACCAACTGCCTATAGTATCGGGCATCACTGACAATAAATGTGTACACTGTGTGCAAATCCACTGGCTTGTAGTAGGGCCCTCCTTTTTCAGGCAATACGCGTAGCCTAAGCTATCAACCAGTTTTGACTTCCCTCGTCGGCTGCCTTTCTCGAGTATCTTGTAAGTAACTGGGGTGGGGTCGGCGATCTGAGTAGGTAAAGTTTCGTCTTCAACGGATTCCTCAGCAGGGTGGTTGGGGGTGCTGAATGAGGGTAAAGTGACGGAGAAGGATAGGTCATCCGCCTTTGAGCGAGGAGGTACTTCCGTGTCACGAACTTCGGACTGCCTATCTGGGTTCATATCGGCAAGAGTGGTTGGCGTTGGAGATATTCTGGAGCTCTCGAAGCTATTCACTCAACAACTCTAATGACCTGTTAAGCAGCCGCCAAGGATAAATGGAAAAGAGAAGGGAAAAACTATGTGAATGAAAACGGATTACAAGAAGTGGAATGAAAAAGAAATGAAAACAATTATATAGCCCTCGCAAGGACGCTCCGCTCAACCACCAGGATTACATCTTCCACCGACACGAGTCGCAACCCACGGCCAACAGGCGGCCCCTATTAGTCGCCTCTTACGACATGCAGGAGGATACAGTGGGCCTATTCTACCTCCTAGAAGGCGGCTGCTTAATCAGGTCAATCTTATCTATTAACCTTTCTTGGCACCATATAACACATGAGTGTTGGTGTGCCGTTAAATCCTATACTTACCTTACCTTACCTTAATCGGAGAAATTGGACTATATTACAGATTTTAGATGATATAATTCTCATTAATTTCAGGTAATTCAATTAATACATTAAGTTTAGTTTTAATCCTTGATTTCTTCTTATCCTTTCGTATTCGTATATACCCCACCTTTATAGGCACCATATAACATACTAGTGTTGGTGTGCCGTTAAACCCAATACTTACCTTACCTTTACGCCAGGTGAGCAGACTGGTTGCTGCGGCTGTAGGGACGTCATTGACCATTCTAGTGTAGGCTGCAGTGGCTGTGTCTCTGTACGGTATAAGCTGCTGTGTAAATTTCAAAATATTTAATCTTTTTGTTAATGCATGCATAAATAATTGCAAATGTCTTTTTTGTGTCAAAAGTAAAAGGAAACAGAAGAAAGCGGGCATACAGAACACTCGGCAAGCAACTGGTGGTGATGAGATCTTGAGACCTAAATGTGACTAAAGCATTGAAGAGTTACCCATCTACTCCACGCCAAACAGAAGACCCACTGTCCAAATTTCAAAGCCTCTTCCTAAATTATCAGCACGACATATCCGGTCCTGATTCCATCTCGCCACGTGGTGTGTGGGGGTGTAACCCTTATAATCAAATCAGGTTGCCTGACCAATCGAGTAGCCTGTTTAAGTGGCCCTGTCAAGTGGCCCTAGGTGGGAAAGCATCCAGCTGGGATTACGACAAAAGCAACCTACTCTTATGGAGATTTATCTAGTCAAGAGATGAGATTCTGACAAAAAGATTCTGACTGAGACCCCAGCGTGGCTATTTCGTTTAACGTTGAATAAACTACAAAAACTCTATTCCTGGACTCCTGTTATTTCTCTGGTTTGTCCCCACTCCAGCAACAACAAGCAGTAACTAAAACTATAATAAAGGAGCGCAGTTTAAGCAAGAATTAAAAGATCTGCAGGTGGAAAATTTCCTCAATGGCTCAATCGACCAGGACGATAATGAACTTTCCGGGTCAGAGCATGTTGTCATTGATAATACTGAAGCGAATGGAGCCGGTAATGCTGCTTACGAACTAGCGGGGTCCTGATGTATAGGTTCATGAAGTATTATTTGTTGCCTGATACAGTATACCCCGAATATTAACTGTTACCTGTGGGTTGTAATTAATGAATTAGATGATATATATTCCTATGTGCAGTAATTTCTTGGATGATCATAGAATTTTTGTGTCAATTTTTTCAAACATAAATTCCACTCCAAGTTTAAACTGCTTGTTTTATTTCAATACAAATGTTGTCCCTGTAGTAGAAGAATAGGAACCGTGGTCACCATACGCATATGTTCTTGGTGTATGTGCTGCACGTGCTGGGAGAAAAAACGTGGGTATTAATGAACAGGACTTTAATGAACAGCACTTGATAGACTGGCACTGGGCATGTACACGGGTTGTTCAACAGCCAAAGCAATATGGTGCATTGGAATAAAACGGAGATTCGGCTCTTATGTTGTTTTATGGAAAAACAAATATTGATAGACCCGTTGCCTAGTTACCTGAGTACCTGGCCGACATACTGATGCTAGTGAGAACCAAACGGCTGAAAATATTGTGCAACATGAATTCCACTGCATCAGCATGCAAATAATCTTTACACGATTAACCAATCTAACCCCAAAAAAAGACATTGTACGGTTGATATTCACTTTAAGGCGCTGGCTAGGTGCATAATATAGTCTTATAGATTGGTCTTGTCGCGTATCATAAACTTAACCAAGAGGTTTTATCGTAACAAATGCCATTCAATACAGTTTTTGCAGCAAAGAGGCTAAAAGTATGAATGATCACCAAAGATAATGATCGAACATCTTGGTGTTTAAATGAATTCCCGAAAAGTTTCGAATCTGCATTTACCAGAGCCAAACAGTAACTAAGGCCATTCTGCTACCTGTTTTTCAAATGCATACTCTCAATCACCTTAACAAGCTGTGCAATGCATATGTAATGCTTCGTCGTGGTTGATACTCATCATTTCCCACTAGACAAAGAATCAGCCCCCGTGTCGACTATGCATACCGTATAGTGTCAATACAGATGACTGCGCTTGCCCTTTGGTATATTGTTCGCTTCTGAGGATTTTCAGCTGAAGCTGACCACGGCACTAATGAGCCTTGATTAAATTATCAATGTCGCCGACGATATATTTGTCTTTGTACAGACTGTGCGTGATCACGGCAGACGCATCATTGCCATCATGAAAAGAGGAACAATGAAGGACAACATGGTGATGATAATCTACCATGTCCGGCTGCTTTCACATGGTGCCGCCTCAGTCCCTCTGAGTAGCGATACTCTCAGATAGAGAAAGAATGCATTGCCATTTGCTAATCATGTCAGGAAATTTTCTCACTCATTGGAAAGAACTATTGTCTAACTAGTTGCAAAGTGACCTTGTTGAACTCCCGGGGGGTGTCTCACTATGTGGAGGTTAGTGGGGATGTGCCGCCAATTTGGGTCGGTTTTTTGGCATTTTGGTATACAAATGGGTCGTTATTTCTTGAAAACAGGTATAGCAGTGTGTCGGTTTTTTGGGCAATGACCTGGTATACCATTAGGTACGTATTTTTGACAGCGACTATACCAATGGATATTTGTTTTGCGATGGGTATCCAATACGATGCTCAATATTGGGTGTTTGCTCAAGTCCCCTGGGTCAATGGTGGCCAGCCCTATCAGTCAGTGTGGTTGCGTTGTTTCAAAGATAAGTTTTATGGCATGATAAGCAAACAGAAGGGTCAGGTCCGTACATTCTCCTTCCATTGTTTCCTGCAATATCGTCTACCTCATGGGCCGCGCGTCCTGGGGCGCTCGTTGATAGCCTGCGGGCCCGAGTCTTACATCTGTTTATTTAGTGGCCGCAATTTAAAGAGACTGTTCAGCCCCATATTTGGAACGAGGTTGTCTAGCAAGCTGCTTGGCAACCGCACCTTGGAAACCAAAAGTTTTAAGTTTTCAGACTTTCAGTCGCTACGCGGCGCTGTGGTCTCAGAAAATAGATCATTACTTCGGCTGTTGCCATTTATGTTGTCGGACATTACCCTTGCTGCTTGTCGGTCTAATGTGTGCGCAAATATGTCACAACTTAAATGAGTGAAGATTTTATGAAATCTACATTTTGTAACCAGAGCGGAAGTATACACATCGATAGCGAGGTAAATTCAGAAATGCGTTATGATTTACAGCTAACATTCGTGTGGTTCATGGTTATCGATGGAAAGACATAACTTAATAAAACAGATTTCTACAGTAGAAAATGAATATTTCCTGTCAAATAATAATGTTAAAAAATTATCAACATAATTTTCCATCATGTAAACTTTGCGGCACAAATTAGAAGATGGCATTACTTACGTCTGCGTTAAACGTAGCAATGTAATAACGAAATGATCCCTGAACAGTCTCTTTAATTAACTAACTTGCCGTTACGAACCAGAGCATCGTTGGGACTGACCACAGTATCAGCAAAGTTGCGAAGCTTAATAAACGTACTTTTTCATTCTGAATAGTTAGTTTGGTATATGGATGGGTCCCTTGTAGCTCCTCGAGGTGGTCTAGATATGATTTGGGATCATTAATTATGGTATATGTATTGGTGACCCTTTTAAAAAAAATTGTATATGAATGGGTCTTTTATCAGAGGATTTGGTATGTAAATGGTTCTCCTTTCTTACTTTGGCTTGGTATAGATATGGTCCGATATTTGATTCCCATGGCGGCTCACCCCTACCCTTTTCCATGGAGAGAACCCCCCCCCCCCCCCGGGGGTTGAACTGCGACCCGGGAAGACTTCACTGTACTCTTTTCAGTGGTTCATTGACAGCTCTTAACTTTCTTGTTCTCTGTTTCCTTGACCAACGTTTGTTGTGTTTTTTACACAAATTGAAGTGATATAGACCTCTTTTTAACGTAGTTATAGTCAAACAGGTCAATCGACCGTGGCCGCTGAAAAACAACAATTGGAAGACAATCATATGCTGATGAAACTGCATATTTATGACGACGACAAGTTCATTTTGTCATTGTTTTAGCACTTGAGTAAACCAACATTGCCCTTGATAGCGAGCGAGACATTTGTAGTTCTCGATATTGTATAAAAAATTACAGCCTTGGTATAGTTGTCGTAAAACGTAGTTGCGCGCCGAAGTTGACATATTTATTTAGATATAAGTACGTTATTGAATCTATTCATTTTAATTCTACTTTTATCGATTATCGAACAAACGGTGCCGTTAACAACTTGTATTTTCGTGGCGAATGCGCGCAAATCATTTGATCTGTGGACGGGTTTGGAAACCTTCGCTTCCGCTTCGTGAATTGCCATTGTAAGTGGGCGGAAAACAACAAATATGGCTGCCATCGAAAAAAAGTTGGTGAGATCGAAGAGTGGGATGCGAATTGTTCACGTCAACGAAGGTCTGATCAGCCCACTGTTCCTCCAAGAGCCACAATGGGTGCCTGATTCTGAGGTTAATGCAATATTAGCCTTTTCATTTACTGCCATTGTTGTTCAGACATTAACACTGGCCTCTGATCCTGTTGTCACGTCAGTGTAGACTGACGTTTGTGACTGTGTTGACAGACTGCCTCTGCAACAGCCCTCCCCTCGCCTCTAACAGCGTCCGCGCCGTTTACTACTTTCGTTCTCTCATTGCCACTCTGTAGACTAAATGGGATTTTCAGACCGTAAACTAGCCAAGGCACTCGCCCCTGCCCTGGTGTTTTGATGATCTGATGCCACCTTTGGCTTCGGGGCGAGGGGCCGTATGGCAGAATCTTTAAGCCTTAAGGATATAGGCAAATATGCTCCTTCTCACAATGAAGCCAAGGGACAGTTTAAACAATATACATTTTTATATCGATAAATGTCCTAACTTCAATCTTACCTAGAGTGCAGCAACAGTCATGCTCCTTTATTAACAAAATCAACGAAATCCAAAGTAATTTTAAGAATTGTTGTCCAACATGGCTACAGTGCGAATCAAAAACGAGACTGATATCGCAGCGAATTATCTAGAGGTAGCTGCGTGTTGTGTCTGTGGGTCGGGGTCGAGTGGAGGAACCAGCAAGCAACTCGCACTTTTCAACAAGGTAGTTAAACCTGGTGTTGGTCTGTTGGGCTACACCATAGCACTGCTCATACATATCATTTCATCATAACATTCAGGTTGTCACGTACCCTAATACTGGGCAAATTGGCATCTAGAAAACAACATTTTTACACAGGCTCTTGATATATGATGTGTACCGCTCCAAAAGCTTACCCCTGATCTATAAGGTTCTTTAAAAATGCCCTATGTATATCAATTTCCCAAAAATGGTGATACTATTTTGGTAAATATTGTATTTATTTGCTCTCTATTTGCTAGGGTCCAAGCCGTGGGTCCAAGACCTGCATCGAAGCATACTTACTTTCTGTTTTGAAAGTTAATATTCAATCTAGATTAGCCCTGCAAGGAGGCAGAATTCTTTCCTTTTTTTGACGACTGTATCACAGTATGAATCAAATCAATCAAGAAAGCTATCAACAGTTGATGCAATTTAAAAAAGCAGCTACAAAGCTTTTTAGATGAATATTTCAATGTATGCATGCTTTTGATACAGTTGAATTGCAGCAGATATGTTTACTCCATCATGATGGTAATAAAGGCATATGTGCAGCACCTTGTTGTAACATTAAACATTGGGAAATGTGTGCATTAATGATGATCTTTACTTATTGCCAACCTAACATTGATTGTTCTAAAAAATTGCTAACCCAATTTTGGATGCACAAAAATAAACCTCTGCGTATCATGCCATACATGGGAATCATTACTAGTTATAATTGGTGTCCAGTGTTGCAGGTTATGGAACATTGTGAGAACATATGGGAAACAATCAAACCAAGTGAAACTAACTTCATATGCAATGACTCATGACTGACACAAGTGTCACCCAATTTCATAAATTGGTTGGCATCCATACATTATATATATTAGATCTATTTCCAAGCGGTTGAATATGAAATGATAATATTCACATGATTTCAGTGCACACAATGCTCATTCTGCAATGGAAAATTTGATTTCTTCACAAGAAAGGTGAGTTGAATATTGTCTGAACGATTACATGCCACTATGGAAATCGTTTTGGTTTTCAAATGAAATATAACGAAACGTGAGGAGTCAATACTAAAGGTCGTATTGCATCAATAATTAATAAGGACAACTGGTGCTTTTTGATGAATAGCTAGAAGCAAGATTGATATCATATTATATTGAATAAACATTGGATATTTGCATGTATTTAGCACCATTGCCGGAGATGTGGAAAGTGTTTCTGCTCCACCTGCTGCTCGGCTAACGTTCCTCTTCCCCGCATGTGCTTCGTGGACCCCGTCCGCCACTGTCAGAAATGTTCCACTGCTTCACAGAAAGAAACCGAGTTCTTTGAACGCCAACTGAAGACACTCACAAACGGTACCCTCTACTGGAGATATATGGTTAATTTGCAAATGATTAGAGTGGAAGGGTACAGAATTGTAAGGTGGTTATTTCATGGAAATATACATGGACAAGGCTTGTAGCAAAACTGCTTCACAGGCAGCCTTTTTTGCCTCTGCTTTGGATGACTTGTAACGATTGTAAGTTCAACATAGCAAGTTTATCATAATGTATCAACATATCATTATTGGAGGGAGTATATCATAATGTCTCTAATCAGTTGCTTATTTTTATGTCTTTGGGAACAGCATTGTAGGGTCATACTTTGCAAGGCATGTTTTGTGAATCTTCAGGTGCAATATTTCTCGTGTCTGGAAGTTCCAGCACCCCAGTAACAGAGGGGCTTCCTCTATTCCACTGTCACATTTCCTCAGATCACAGGTAAATCTCAATGGTTTGTCCACATGATTCCACAGTGTTGTGAATGTCAGGTAGAACAATGTGCCTGAGGCACTAAGGCCAATGAGTGATCATCTTCAAAGCAGCCTTACAAGTGACCTTCAACATTAATGTTTTTGATACTTAATTTCACTACATGCCATATTTTCAGTGGTCCCCCTCGTCTTCTGCCTAGATACACAGGGGGCCATATAGGAGGGGGATAGTCCTAGATAAAACAATGGTGTGGCTAATTACTCAGTTTATTTTCTATTTGGATTCCTGTTGAGATTTCATGTCTGAATCAAAGAAGTAGAATTTTATTTTACTTTATGATAAGAAAAAATGACAAGCTTGTTCTTCTCCATATTGTTTGTTGGGCAGTTGACCAAACACTGTTGGAGAGGGATATGAAGTGGCCGGATGGGAAGGCGATAATTGAGAGTTTCTGCCTCGATAAAAGTGTTGATATGCTGGCTACATGGGATGGCTGGTCAAGAGGGATTCTTTTAAATTGCAAGTTGTTACGGTCCAGCAAAAGTGGCTGAATATGCAGGGTGGCTGGATATGTGGAGAACCACTGTTCTCGTTGAAAGTCATACTCATTTATAAGCTCTACAGTTTTTTGGGCATCGGTTGGCATTTCTCAGTCAATGGCTTAAATGCACAAGTTATGTTGAACATCATGTATAATTATTTCTATTCATTGTTTTGTGAATTTGGATATTCCACCTGGCTTTATATAGAATGTCATGATCATCAATATATTTTGAAGTTATGCCAATATGTCCGCGTTATATGGTATGATAGGCAACGGGTTTTGTTCAACTGAAGGTTCATACAACTGGATGCTCAGGGGAGTGAGCTAACCGAGTACAGCCCTGTGGCCTTATCCAAAGTGGACGGCATACAAATCCTCGGCTCAGCTGCGGATAACCAAGGTGAGTCTCGTGGAAGGTCATGTTTGTTCATTTATCCATAACTTGTCTCTTTTGTACGATACATTTTCTTGTGTAATTATCTTTAAATGTGATATTTGAGTGCATTTTATGGAAGGTGACATGATTGTTTATCAACTAATGCTTGGTGGTTTTGTTTTTGAAACATGCAGCCAAGTTATACAAATATGTTGGTATGTGGTATACATTTTCACTGATGTCATTGATGTTGTGTCTGGGTGTGATTGCTGCTTTGAGTGTGTATGGTCTTTTGTTCATTTTCCCCGTTTGTAGCTTACCTTTACGCTGTTCCCCTATTGAAGGATTCAGATCTGTTCAGTTTATCATTGTCGGATTACTGGTATATGGTTACTCATCATGAACAAAAATACATATATTTTTTTACTCCCAAAGTTATCAGAGCTCTAGGGTATGATCACTGTAATACCACCGAGTTGGTTACCAGTTGGATTTAATTGAAGCACTTATGTCTTATATATATATTCTGGGGATCGATATAGGCAGGTGCCCAGGGGTCATTGGCCCAAAAGATAGTTCTGGGCTCTTAATATTCTTGACTAAGGGTCCCAGAACGGCCCTGAGGTTTTGACTCGCTAATTGCCAAACACACTATACAGCCATTACGCCAAGGAGCTGTGCTGCTGCCATGTTACACTTGAATGGTATCTCGAGGCCTTCATAACTTCGGCATAGCCTTCAGACGTGCATCTTTGTTTTTACATTTATAAAGACAAGCTTAGCACTGACAAACGCTGACTATTAGTTCACAGCTAGCGGTCTCCGCGGCTTTCAAGGGACGTTCCTAATCATCAATAATAAGGGTTTTCCACTTGGCACCAGATTTATCTGGCTGCCGTAGTAAAAGATGTGAAGTAGATGACCCAGTTACCAGTAATCACAGGCTCCTGTCTCCTGATACCTAGCTTCAGGGCATAGGGCAGCTTTCAGAAGATATATAACTAATCATATAACGACGCTGTTGATGAACCAGGTCAAAGATGGAGTCAGAGAAACAGGTCAGAAGGCACCACCTGAGACTGTCAGTGAGGAACGTTACTATAATGACGCTCTTGTGCCTGAAGACAACAGGTCCTCGAGATAAAACCATGCTGTTAATACAAAGTATGCAATAATGAGTGATTGCTAGTCCCTTTTGGGAGTGAGACAAAAAAATAGGGACAGACCCTACTCATAGGTCTGGTTATCTGCACCTAACCGAAGTGAGGCGCTGAAACTGTTCAGCTTCTCCATGGACATGCCCTGCAACATAACTGGTTTGACAATACCCCTTCCTTTAACATATGACTCTCATTTTTCTTACCGCTGTTTATGTGTATTGAGGAATACTTCTGCTTATGTCGTTAAAAACACTGGCCCCTTAGATTTGCTGGTCGTCCCTAGGTTTTGAATCCTAGGGACTCGGCTGGTCCTCAGACCAAGAGAGCTTATTTCGGCCCCTGAAAGCCATCAAATAGTGTACTGATGTGGTATTTGTTGTCGATTATACGAATGAGTCCATTTCTTTTCAAACAAACGGTAGAGTTGAGTGTACTTCTGTCATGGCAGTTTGCTTAATAAGTGTGTGTAGCATGCAAGTACTTTGATTATTGTTCCATTTATAACTATCCTTATATCATTGTTTAATGAACATTATAAAAATATTTGATATTTTCTTGTCTTCTTGTAGAAGTTCTATCTTTGTGAATGGCATTAACAAATTCCAAGTAGAATTCATAATTACATAAAAATGCCAAGGGGATGCTGTTCGATAAAAGCACCCATCGCATCCCAGCCCCGACCCTAATCATTGTATGCTATGTTTGGTCATCTTATGATTGTGTGGTGCTGAGCGTCAGTGCCCTGATAAACCATGTTACTCTTGACATGGACTGCTATGCTATGCTATTGCCTGTCTCCAGGAAACAAGGTGGCCTCAGGTCTAGCATTGACCTACAGAGGAGAGAGTGGTAACACGGCCACACTGCGTCTGATGGCGCCAGAGACAGGACAGAAACGACCTGCCATGGCATGGGTGGCTGCCATGCAAAAGGCAGGTTCATTTTAGCCTTGTTCAGTGTGTGCATCGGACAGATAGATTTGTCCATCTTTGTTTATTGGACACTAACAGGCTGCAATAAAATCCATTGTTTTCTTACATTTACAATCATAAGGTGTTGTGTAGGTCATAGTTAATAGATTTCCTGCAACTCCTTTATGTCTCTCTTGATGATGCTGTCATATTAGGATTAAAGCCAACCATTGCATTTGTGTAGAATCCTCCTTCAGCGAAGGTTTCTCTCTGTTGCAGGCCATGAAAATTATACTGAAGGAAAAAATGGATGGGAGCCAGTGAGCACCCGGGATGGCACAGTTCACTTACTTCCCTGCTAAATAGCGTTCACTCTCACATTATATATACTGGCCATATCCTTCCTTCTATTGGCAAATTTGATATAAGTTAGTGATGAACTGAGAGCTATCACCAATGGTCAGACGACCTTGCCTTTGTTGAGATGACCATACCACTAGTCGGACGACCTTGCCTATAGTGGGATGACCTTGGTGTAGGTGTTGACTGGGAGTGTGGAGGTGGATGGTATGAATCCTTGTGGGTGATTTGAAATGTATATTGGTAAATGGGAGATCCTGCATAGTGTGATAATTCTGTTATTGAAGGTGAATTATAACGTACTATATTTGATAACTGCTTCCTTGCTCTGCTGCAAATTGTGAAAATGTTACATAACATATGCCACTCACTGAGAATTCTTTCTTAAGACAATTTACCGGCGCAACATCTACTGATGTTGTCAGCTGTAAGCTACCAGGTACCTCTCCTAGTCCATAGTTTGACCTATTCCATGGCTACTTTTCCATTCTGGTGACGTCTGGTGCTGTTTTCTTCTCAGTGTTTGTGGTGATATGGTGTTATACACACACTATGATCGACTTACTGACTCTGTTACTGTGAAATGTCCAATATTTGACCATGGGGTGTGGTGTGGCCCTGGGGGGGCTAATTGAATATGGAGCTATCAAGTCTGATTATTGAGAAACAGAAGATAATTCATAGCAAGTTATGCAGGAATATGAAGACCATGTGATCGGCGAGTTACAGAGACTGTTGCAAAAGCTATTTGAATCCTATAACCGCGCGAAATGTTTGACTCCTCAGGGTGTCAAATGTGGTTCGTTTGTGACCAGCTGTTCATCTGTGCCATTTTTGGAAATCCGTTATGTCAACTCGATTTGTTAGTGCGTTATCATAACGTCCTATATGTATGTTCGTGGCGCGAGCAACGAGTATTACGTATTCTGATTGCCATTAGCCAAATTTTCTTAATTGTAATGTCTATGCAAGTGCTGGAGTCTGTCTTAATGTGAGGTTCAATAACTTGGTCTTTAATTCTTCTCATCTTGTAGATTTTTTGGGTGATCTGGTAATTGATTGTCTTAGTTGTCATTTTGTTATTGCCTACTACCCAGCTAACTTATAAACTTGTGTTCACAGAATCAAGGAAATCAATGCCATAATAATGCTGGGTGAGAGTCACTACATCTGAGACAACTGATGTCAGATGTCACATTTCAACTATCTGCTTACAATGTGCAATATCCTTACCCTCTACCAGTAATGGTGTCTGGTTTTGTTGTTTGATTGTTGTGTTTTGCATAAATTAACACCATTGTGGTAAAGGAACTGTAGAGTAGATCTGCCGTCTGTGATTTACGTTCTTTAACAAGTGCAGTGTTTACAATACTCTTGTTAACATAGTGTATATAATATAGGTAACCTGAAATAAATAGATATATTTCCATGGACTATGTTCTTTGTGTGATGCCATTTAAGACTTGATATAGCACCATCCTCTTGTCCATCAAACTCACCAGAAGCTCGTTGTGATATTAACCAGTCGTATGGGAATGGTTGTTAGGGTTTCTATCCATTGGGTAGGGATGAACTGGACCGGTGATTGTGGTTGACATGTCCACGTGTGGTCCAGCATGCCACATGTGGCTAGGTCAATATATGGCAGGAGCTCGCACTGATTCAACTAGATGTTTATGGAGAGAATTTTTGTCTCAAATGGGGGATTTCGTTTAAACATCCCCGTCATTCTCTACATGACCCAGAGAGACGACCTCGGGGATTCAACAGCTCAACACTTGCCCTGCTCCCCATACGGTATCATTTGCTTCACGGATCTCTATTACACCCGCTATTTCTCGCTCGCCATTCACTCTAATTAAGCAAGCTGTAAGCCATTTCGACCAAGGCCTCTTACCATAAAAAAAGCAGTCAACACAAGAAGTCATGGTCCCGCTCGCCAGGTGTTGCGAGCTTCAAATTCGGCCCTGGACACCCTGTAACCGCCCTGCAGGTTATAAGATTTCCATGCAATGTGTGAATTATATGGCCAATTCGTCCCCTACCCACAAATGGCACCGCAGCTACGTCGTCCCTTCATTCTCTAATTGTAATGACCCTATTGGTCGTTATGGTCCCTTCAACAACCACAATGTCACGGTCAAGTTGTCGGCGATCTCTGCATCGTCTGCCTTTGGCTATTGTGAATATATCGCTGCGATTGGTCAGCGGTGACGACCAACCCGTTGACCTAGCTCTACCGATCCAAGCTGCAAATATCGCTATGTTTGTGGTTGGGCTACTAGAAATGACGAAACTGCAACATCCCTCCCTTGTGTGAATGAGAAGCATCTCGCCCCAGGACCCGTCCTCAGCTCTTTAGATTACTTGAGTTAAAGTCTGCTTCAGTTACACAGCTATCAGATAAGGGTGTAGGTTAGATAGTAATACCGTTAGGAGGCGTGCCGCGATAAGCTGCTTCTTTGCAAGTACCCCGCTTACGTACCAAGCAGATTATCACGCCCCACACAGACGCTCAAGGTCGATGTCGAATAAGAGAACTCCCTAAAAAAAATTGGCAAAAATGCGTTGTTTAGCCCCACCCCAAATGCCATAGCAAGCATCGGCTGATACAAACCGATTGTATTTCAGACATCGGAGTATGCTAATACCTGCCTCAGCTGTCATATGAGAGCTATACTATATGCCGCGCTTGGCTTCACGTCTCGGGGGGAAAAAAACCCGCGGTCTCTCAAAAAGATAACGTAGTTGCTCATGTCGGGGCAAGTAAACGCGAAGGAAACAGATCGATTGCCAAGAGCTTGGCTGGGGTTTTGCCTCGCCACCCTCTCCCAACCTAATTGACGCTGTCCTGCTGGTGGCCTCAGCTTCAGCAGCCGCCGCAGAGGAAGATGGCAGCGCGCAATAGCAACCCTTGTCCGACAGCAGCAGCAACCAAACGTCGGTACTGACTGCCACAACCGATCTGTAGGCATCACGCATCAAGATCACTAGCAAAGGATCCCGACGCGTTGAGTATAAATCTCTTCAGCAGTGGGACTGAATCTGCATCGTGTCAGGGGATGCTTCTGTGGAGAAGCACGGGTTTCTGTGGGAGAGCTGCGTTGCTTCCGGCGTTTTGTACCGTGAGAACGCATTAACAAGGTGCTGAAGGGTTTGTGTGTGAGAGAGATTAGAACAGCACCCGCATATCAACTGACTTCTGCCTGGTATGTGTATATATATCCGCTCTGAACTGAGCGACACTCATTACGGATAACGCCCACCACCGCAGTCACCATGGCTAAACAATTCAAAGTGCATGTGACTATAAAAAAACGACCTTTGGATCAACCGATTCACTTCAAAATGGACGGAGGAAGATTCGATAGTGAGAAGACGATTAAACTCAACGTAAATTGTAAATACGCTATGGAGCTCACATTCCGCCCTCCCCAGACTATTCAGTAAGTAGTTCACATCTTAATCGATTGATGACGCTTCAGTCCAGGTCATCAGGTCATTAAGGACTGCTCGTCGAATCACTCACCTGTCAATCAAGATCGTAGACTTGTACACGATATTAACGATCTAATCTTTAAGCCCCGACTGACTGCTGTTATCATCTGTATTTAGCACTCAATGGAATCTGACTTATTGCTCGGCTTATGCGGGTGAAACACCCGTCATCAACCGGCAGTATCTAAGCTTACTCATCTCACCGATTGCTGTTTTATATTGCACATTCATCCTGGATAGATAGAACAGCATTAAGGGGAACTTTTCCACCCCAACGCTTCTAAGAATAAATTACCTCATTTGTGGAGAGTTCATCATTCGTACCCCCGCATAGAAACATATTTGGGGGGCAAGAGTTGGACCAGATGTTTGCATTGAAACCAGCTTGAAAACCCTGCACGCCGATGGATAGGGTATACGGCTTACATCAGGAAATCGAATGACTGGCTACGCCTTTAAGGGGCCTGTCTGGCTGGTGTAGTTATTTATATCTGTCCATCAACAGGCATGCTAAAATAAACATGCATTATATACCGTATTTAATGTCAAGTAGGTTGAATTCATCGCTTTAATATAACGTCAAATATACCCCTTGCTGCTATCAAATGGCCGCTCATTGGGTGGCAAGCCGATTCTGTATTCTGCAGTCCAATCAACGTGGAATTGGATTAGAGCGACTCTGAGTCATCAAGTGTAGTGTCCATGTCATAATGCCTCGCTCGGTACGATGGGAGTTAGGTGTAGCTGAGGTAATCAGCGCAGCAGGTCGATTGGGGGGAGGGCGGACTGGAAGGGGAGGCAGCAGTGAGTCGGGTGGATCTGGGATTTCTTGATTGATTAACCTCTACGGCCTTATATCGATCTGTTTGACTGCTGAAGTGTGCCTTGACTGGTGAGAGCGGGGTGCTGATCTGAGACGAACAGGAGCTTGCAACTGCTATAATTGATTTGAAAACACACTAGTTAGGATGACCACTTTACACCTTAGAGTGGAAGCGCACTAATGTGGCTGCGGATAATGGATGACAAGTATTGATTATTTTTATGCTATGAGTTGAGATGACGGTGTCAGCTGTAAGCTGACAGCGACTATGACACATCCTCTCTGGCTGTCAATAACGGGCGTTATGTATGACATACATCAGCATACAGTGAATGCAAGATAGCATTGTCACACGCGAAAGTATCATCCGAATTGGCCCATTCCAGCCAAGCTGCTGTGATACGTAACAAGTTATTACGGAGCGGCGACGGAGCTCAAGCATCGCAGTCACAGGCGCGCGGCTGCCGATACCCAGCTCCCGAGCGCCGTGCCTCCATAGATAGCAGCTCGGCGCTCGGAAACTTTGCATCAGGAACCGAGCGCCTGTATTCGCGATATCTCCTACTTGTTTAACCTCAGTGTTTTGGTTCATTTTTATTCCACATTCAAAATGAAAAATATGATATATCACACTCTTATTGCACGCGTTAATGCCAATAGAAATTATTGTACAGATGCTGCAGCTAGCTACAGTATTATTATTATTATTGTTTTTACATAACAATTATGTTTGTAACGGTTCAAAGGCTGGTATTTTGGGTGACGCTGTAAAGTAAGCTTCACGCGCATTGACAGCAATTTATCGGAGAAAATGTCTGGAATAGACGAATATGTCATGACATAGCTGTAGATCTGCGATATGTAGTCGACTCGATCGGATGGTAATATAAATACATCCAACGAGACGACGTGTACGCCTAAGTCGACTCTAAAGCGCATGTGGTGAGTGACTGAGCTTGAACTCTACACAATGACTCAGTCAAAGCTTAAGCAGAGGAAGCGGGCAATCTGGGCTTTTTGTTTGGGTTTTTTGTTTGGTGGCAGACGAAAAAATGGATCACGAGAAGAAGACAAAGCCCGGATTACAATCACAAGACTCGATCACGTGACTTATTCGCGCGTGTTGAAAACAACAAATCGTTTACATATGTCTGGCTTCCGGGCGGCTGAAGAAAAATATCAGTACAGCGACTATTCTCAATTTTGGTACCTGGATTACTTCGTTGCACCAGAATGTTTGTTTGAAGAGACATCGTGCCATTGAGTCATGCGATTTGACCTCAACTTACCCAACTGATTTAGGAGCTGTAAAGGCGGCTCGACCCGCATCTTCTCCGTAAGATTGCTTAAAAAACCGCAGCACAGGGTTTTTCCAAACGGTTTGGTTGGAGGTTCTTTCTTTGATGGTTGCTACCTTGATTAGTCTCGTTTGTAGGTATGAGTTACGAGCTTTGGACACCCGAGTTGCTTATATTGGTGCGAAAAATACACAATGAATCTATGCTTCCAGCACTTTTCTCTGATTTCCAAGCTGTTACTTCGCTAATTAACGATATCTTAACCGTTAACATTATGATGTGACTGTAATTTGTGGTTATTAATCATTCTCTCCATCGTTACAGAAGTTGTGGTGTTACTATGTGTGAGTGAATCAAATGTAATGACTCTTTAACACCTATAACGATATGGGTATGTGGTTCGTGGCCTTTCAAAAATGACGTTAAGTCTGGGTTGTGGTATATGTAGCTGCGTTAGGGTGCGCTATGGGGGTGTTTGTGAGAGGGGGGGGAGTTCCGAAAGCGGCCAAGTAGCTTACACGTTATTTTTGAATGCCCCCTTACGCGAGGACATGTCACGGGAGATAATGAGGGACTGGTATTCGATAAATCCTAGCAGATAATGAATAATCATGTGTGAATTGTGTGAACATATATATCATAGCCTACGCCCGCCGCGCGACTCAACCCACTCTCCAGCTGGGAAATCTTGCTTACAACCACTGAATACTGATTCTGCTTCATTTTGTGTGCAGGTCAGTGAATATTCATGGTGCTAACGTGACCGTCACAGAGCGACAGAGAGAGGAGGACTTGGTCACCTACAGGGCAGCACTCAACACAACGGGTTTAGACAAGGACAAAAAGGGAGGCCGATCTCCCCTTGTCGTTATCGCAGCTGTGAGCTCGATAATTCACTCATAATACGCATTACTATACAACATTAGATCCTGATGAACCATTTCTAGATCTTGCGGTTTCCATCGGATACCATACAGGATGGTGTATCGTCATATCATGTAGCTTTCGTTTTAAATCATTTGTCAGAAACATTTCGTTTTTCAAAGTATGCAGTTCAATGAAACTGATCATGATTCCCAGATTTTTGTGATAGATATATATCCAGCTTGATACACTTTGTCCGATTGAGCACGGTGCGTATATCATTCGTTCTCATCACTAACTACAGTCGTGTATTCAAGGGGCGTCCCAAGTCAAGCAGTCTGGGTTGATTGCATCGATTTTAACATTGAAATCCCCGTGACGATGATGTACACCTCTCTTACCAGTAGCACTGCGCCGATCTATTACTACACTGATGGTCCCCATGGTAAAGTCGAGCATGTCTCAATGCTTCGTCGCATCTGGCAGCGGTCATAATATTGAGTCGCTAATCGTCAGCCAATACACCATGCCATTTATCAGTGAGCTCAAGTTTATATCGCCAATCTAATGAAAATCGATCGCCCTATTTCTTGTATGGTCGTGCAGAAATGCAATGGGAATGGTATTGTAGAATAGAATTGTCTATTTGACAGTCACCTGTAACCAGGAATTAATGTGGGGGTATCTGAATTGAGCTAAGCGGAACTTCTAGCATAGACTGCCATTCTGACCATGAAAAAAGTATATATTTGGTATATGAGCGGAACTCGTGAGGCTGAGTGGTGGGGCATCGTCCGATACCCCCGAGCGGACCTGGCCAGTAATGCTCACATTCAATTTCGAGCTCGCGATCCGTTGGTTGAGCGTGCAACCAAACTGCCCTGTTGGACTGCCAACCCAATACGGACACCAACCGCGCTAACCAGCCATGACAGTCAGCGATATCAATACGCGTGGTTGCCCATACAACTCATCATTTTTAAACGCTTATTGCTTTAACAGCTTATTGCTTACAGTTTTAATGCTTCGTATGATCCTTGGATGTTGTATTTTTATATCACATGCATGCGGATTATTTGTTTCTACTGCAGATACGTGGAATTGGTGAACTCAAACTCCAGCTACAGTGCAAGTATTATCCCGAGTCAGAGATGCAGCACGCTTGCTGGGGCCATGTTTGCAACAGCATTGACTACGAGTGTCAGGTGCCAGAAAACTCCTCTTTCGTTGATATTCTCAAGGAAACGTTTAGATAATACACTCGAGTAAACTGGGGTATTTGTGTAAATTTCACCACCACGGAAGCGAAGTTTATTTGGTAAAAAAATAAGTGTGAAGAATGAAGCAGAAAAATCAAGAAATATAAACGAAAACTTTAAAAACAAACATCAACGACGATGCCGGTTGGTGTGTGCGGCCCGTGCGAATAACAACTGAATACTATTGGATGGACATGGATGCACAACGCGGTAGACGAATAGGAAGAAGGAATGTGACATGTGAACTTGTTGTGTTAATGTTAAAACGAAGATGACTTGTTTTTGTATTGTCGTTTTCCGTCGAGCCATTATTTGTTGATTTCATGAACCACACTGTGTTATGTCCGCAGTTTAATCATACCCGAGAACCGTTGATTATTTATTGATATTTATTTGATTTGTGAATATTGCTTCCTCATTGTAATTGGATGTCGATGATGGACGGGATTTGCTGGTCGACAGTGTGCTGTGATATGGGTACTTCTGTCTAACAAGATGGCGTGAGATGAATAGTCATAACAGCATTGTTATACACCAAATCGTCACGACAGAAAGTCTGTGTCTGTTCAACTGGTTCAATGCTTGTCGCTAAATCAATTGTGGTTATTACAGCTGTAAAATTTGAGGCGTGTACGTTTCTAACCAATGCTCTTCTCTTACATCTTCATCATTGTGTGATGTTTCTCATTCTTCAATTCAAGCAATAACCAACATGTGCGAATTCGATTTCCTGTTGTTTCATGCTCATACCGAACAATATACACACCTGGTAGTGTTTAGCAATAAGCGTGTACTCATGTTTTGGTATTTTCTCACTAACAAGTGCTTTTTGTTTTACTGATAGTCCTGTGTTTTTTATGTTTACCAAGCATCAAACTGATTGTTTTTGTTTATGCTCATCACCAAGCCATATATGAACAAAAACGACACCGTGTTTATTTTTATTTCTGACCAAGATGTTTTATATTGTGAAGTTTATGGGGACTTGTGTTCGAGGCCGTTACCGGTAATACCCTTGATGGCCGTTCTCTTTAAACATTCAGTAACCTCACATGTTGTACTATATTCCCATGACAAAAACCTCACACCCTGTACTATATTCCCATGGCAATAACCTCACATCCTGTACTATATTCCCATGACAGTAACCTCATATGCTGTACTATATTCCCATGGCAATAACCTCACATCCTGTACTATATTCTCGTGGAAATAACCTCACATGCTGTACTGTATTCCCATGGCAGTAACTTCACATGCTCTGCTATATTCACATGGCAGTAACCTCACATGCTCTGCTGTATTCCCATGGCATTAACCTCACATGCTCTGTTGTATTCCCATGGCATTAACCTCACATGCTCTGCTGTACTCCAGTAACATCAGGTGCTCTGCTGTGTCCCATGGCAATATCCGCACGTGCTTTACTGTATTCCTATGGCAGTAACCTCTCGTGCTTTACTGTATTCCTATGGCAGTAACCTCTCGTGCTTTACTGTATTCCTATGGCAGTAACCTCTCGTGCTTTACTGTATTTTCATGGCAATAACCTCGCGTGCTCTTCTGTGTTCCAATGGCAGTAACCTCATATGCTGTACTATATTCCCATGGCAGTAACCTCACATGCTGTACTGTATTTCCGTGGTATTAGCCTCACATGCTCTACCGTATTCTCATGACAGTTATCTCACTTGTTATACTGTATTCTCTTGGCAGTAACCACACGTTATGTATTGTATTCAAAATATACTTCATTTGTAAAATGAATATCTTTGGCAAGGTAGTTCGAGAAAGAGGTTGTATATACTATGAGAAAGGCAATCATCCTGCAGCACGTGAGTATGACATCATTGGCGATAATCACAACTGAGTCCACAAATGTCACTGTCAATAGTCTGGTCAATACAACTCTGATGAGGCTCTGATTCCTGGGCTTACGCAAGCTAGCGTCAACACTATGAATTCAACAATAACTAATAAATACTAGCAAGGGCATATTATTTTTTATACTTTACAATGCTGGAAAAATTATTCTGAAACAACTCAGTCCATGGAGCAAATATGATGCAGAGACAGAGACGGAGCAAAAAAAGTATTTGTTTGCCTCTAATGGGAGGCACAGGAATGTGCAAGGAAATCTTACAGACACGTGTGTGGACATTTTGAATAATGTGATTATATCCATGATATGTATTTCTTGATAACCAAGCTCTTGCATTCATCATAAAACGTGGCAGTGGTCCAAATTACTACTTGAATTACAATGTGTTGTTTGAGTGTCTTGTGACATCTTGGAGGCTTTCCAAGCACGACGAGTTGAAAAGAAAAATCACAGTGCCAATTTTCTAAAATAATTCGATCCCTTATAAAATCAAAATATTGCCATAGACAGCTTGGCAATATTAAACGGGTGTCACTTCCGATTCGGGGCGCATTTAAGTAACCGCGGAAGTGAAATCGGAAGTTGACAGTTTTCTCATAAACTAAGCCCAATGTGAGATGATCGCACGAAATTTATTGTAGCTTATTGACTGTAGTGAGACGCGCGAGAAACCGCTATGATTTCTTCAGCTTTCATTGGGTAGTTTGACATCATAATGATATTTTGATGACAATGATCATGATTATCGTGATGGTGGTGATGATCATGACGACAAAGATGACTTAGTGACAATGGTGCTGATAACAATGGCGAGAGGGACTATGATGACAATTAATGTCGAGATTATGATGGCAATGATGATGATGATGATGATGACGAAGATGATGATGATGACGAAGATGATGATGATGATGACGAAGATGATGATGATGATGATGATGATGATGAAGATGATGATGATGAAGATGATGATGATGATGATGATGATGATGACGAAGATGGTGTCTAAAAAGACAATGTTGATGATCATCATCATGATGCCAAATATTACGAGCATAACGATAACAAAAGATGAAGAAAATGATGACGGCGATAATGATGCCAATGATACTTATCATGAAAATGATGACAATTATGAAGATGACTGAGGTCATGGCGATAATCATGATCATAACATTGATGATAGTAAAATAAAAACATCGAATTTGTTGTTGCTTGTAGGATGATAATTGAGATAATCAGGAGGATGATTATAATGAATGTATGATGATGACGATGACGATGATGATGTTGATGAATATTATCATTATTATTATGAAAATGATGATGGTGATTATGGCCATGATGATGGTGATAATGATGATGATGGTGATTATGATGGCCATGATGATGATGATAATGATGACGATAATGCTGATGTTTGGGATTGACATCAAACTTCATCACTGTTCGCACAGTTTCGACATCTGTTCAATGTCCCTCTTATTCCTCACGACTACGATATGGAGATGGTTGCTTGTTGAGGATTATTTGTGACAGTTGCTCCCAAAGGTTTGCCATTCTGAAATCGCATTTCGTATTGGGACAGGGTCATTGAGATTATTTATATGTGGTTGGATCATGTTTGCAGCTTATCTTATTCATTCTGTGCTGGTTTCATTTGTGTTTCCTGTCAACAAGATGTTACGAATAATGGAATAAGAACACTCAGACTAGAACCTATACTCTGGCCGCCCAAGACAAATGTACCCCAACTAAGGTACTGAGGTAAATGGCAACGGGAAAGGCATATCAACTATACGCCGTGCATTTCATACTCCTCCGAGGGAAACCTAAACACACGTCTTTTATCAAGATGCACGTGCTGTGGGCTTACCCTAAATAAAGACCAGTTTGTTTTGAAGATGCTTATCCTACTATGAGTTTTGCGAATATCATGCGTTTGTTCATTAGATATCTGCAAAAGCGTCTAACAATTTTAGACTTTGTCAAGAGCTTTGTCAAGACAGATTACAACCTCAAAGGTCAAAGTTCAGTATCTGCATCGTGGCCTGGCTTGGGCGTGGAGCAGGTGCGCTTTTGTGTGTCGGTGTGCGTGTACCCGTTGTAGGCGGTGATAAATCTATGGTGGAAGGCCACTGAATAAGGAAGATTATAAATAAAACTGTGCCCATGGTTGTGATATCTTTTGTTTTCGCAAATCCATGATGACAATTATCATGGAGATGATGATGATGATGATGATGATGATGATGATGATGATGATGATGATGATGATGAAGATGGTGACTAAAAAGACAATGTTGATGATCATCTTCATCATGATGTTGATACCTATGTTAATTATTATGATGAAGACTGAGTATAACGATAACAAATGATGAAGACAATGATGACGGTGATAATGATGCCAATGATACTTATCATGAAAATGATGACAATTATGAAGGTGACTGAGGTCATGGCGATAAGCATGATCATAACATTGATGATAGTAAAATAAAGACAATGAATCTGATGAAGATTGTGTTTAAGATGATAAATGTACCCGAACTCATGTACAAATGTAAATGGCAGCGGGAAAGGATGATCAACTATAATGATGATGATTCATACTCATTCGAGGGAAACCTGATGATGCCTTATCATGATGCACGTGCTGTGGGCTTATGAATGCCTATCCAACTATGATTGTGCGATGATCATGCGTATGTGCCTTTGATGGTGATGCAAAAGCGTCTAATAATTTTGACTTTGCCAAGAGCTTTGTCGACGACAGATTACAACTCAAAGGTCAAAGTTCAGTAGTGCATCGTGGCTTGGCTCACCGCGTGGAGTAGGGGTCTATGGGTGGAGATGGTACCTTGTTGAGGATAAATCTATTGTAGAAGGCCACTGAATTAGGAAAGTTTTAAATAATAATGTGCATTCTGAAATCTTTTGTTTTCGTAAATCTGTGTCAGCGCTTATAACCTAAGTCGAAATCAGGGTCATGATGAGGTAATTCGAGATATAAGTAGTTGGATCATGTTTGAAGCATGCATTTTAAAGATGCAATAATGACCACAAATTGGCTCTGAAACCTCTCTTTAGGTTAACGTTATTATGCTTGAGGCTAAATCGATATCAACCATAACACTGACTAACTGACAAGCAACGACACCACCTGAGGGTCGGAATGACGCGCATCCACAATATCATACAGGTTATCCGAAAAGCAGGACCCATTGTAAGCCACCGAAATATGTCACGTAAAACGCTGTATTACGAACTGAGCTTCAATCACATAAATGTGCATATATAGAATAAACTCTTGTAGTAGTCTCAGAACCCAGAGACAAAAGATGGAAAAATAAAGACACCTGTGTGGTTTCATTTGTGAATTCTGTTAACAAGATGTTAAACTGGTTATATCAAATTACCAAATTTGGCAAATACACCAACAAATATTAAATCCGATTTCCATTTAAACCATTTCAGTAACAAAGGAAATAAATCTACCTGGTGAAAAAACTAACGTTTCATCTGCAGTGCATATAATTCACAAAGGGGCATAACGTAAATCCTACACCCTCAACCGCTCTCTGACCTTTCCGCATTTCGCCATACACAAGCCATCGCAATATTTCCTCACCCAAACCTCCCCCCCCCCACACACACACACATTGACTGGTTAAAAAACAAGTTTATTGTCAAAGAATAAAATTAACCAATGCAAGTTCTACACGTGCTGGCCCTCGCCAACCTTCCCCTACCCCAGCTTTCGCATATCTGTGAGCGTGCCCATGTTGCGCAAGTTAAGGGCTATAAATTCATCGCGAAAAAGATCTACCCAGAATCTTTGTTTGCATCCATCATGTCACGTGTCCACCGGAGCAAGGTTCGACTCCAGACTGTTTGTAGTTATCATCTTATCAGAGCCATGGACACAGAGTTTCTTATTTAGGCTTTTAGTGATCTGATGTGTATGTCAATGTCGGTTGGTGGCGTGCCAGTGCCATGTGGTGTGCCCCACTTGTTTGGCTGTGCATGGTCACCACTGCTTCCTCTTGCGAAAAAATGAAACGTTGCTCATTACTGCATTCCGTTTGTCGCAGAATAAGGTGTAGTAAGAGTGACACATTTCAGGGTTTGTTTGAATGTGTGGCTGGATTGCATGCGAGTACGCGCGGCA
Organism: Urechis unicinctus; assembly: GCA_034190875.2. Taxonomy (NCBI): domain Eukaryota; kingdom Metazoa; phylum Annelida; class Polychaeta; order Xenopneusta; family Urechidae; genus Urechis; species Urechis unicinctus. Next base: position 19,641,733 of record CM067346.1, read on the forward strand.
CGGGTCATGGTTAAAAAATATACTTGTCCAACCTGCTTCCGAGCAGCTGAAATTCGAAATTCAGGTACCTTCAACCAAATTTAGGGGAGTCAAGTCACTTAAGAGCACACATTTATCGGGAATGTTTAATTTTTGGCTTCTATGCCTTGAAACACCCATACCTGGATACCTAATACTTAAAAAAGTGCTTAAAAAAGGCGGAGGCAATCAAACGCCAAGAATGGGGAAATGGGGGAAACTTTCGCGTGGTTAGCCTTCCTATCAAACGTCCACATATTATCTGAACCGAAGCATATTCTAGATTTGAGCATGACGCAATATGAAAGAGTGAGCATCAGGCGCATGCGTGTTAATGTAGGACAATACTCATGAGTAGCTATAGTCAGCTTCATCAGTGGCCAAGTGTGGTTAATAATTATTTGATTCCAGGGTTTATCCTATCAATTACGCGAGATAAACGACCTTGTCAGAACAACTCCTCTGTAATGTACACAAGGTCAATAGCTGTACTGACCATAAACATCCTGTCAACTTTCCTGGCAACTATCGAAATAACAAATCGAGCCACTCAGTATCTGCCATCAATATACGCGTTTGAGTGTTTGTAGGAGTTACGTAATGTTACGTAAATAATATGAGTTAGTCCTACATGACGGGAATTACATGCTATTTTTGCGGGGGGCTCAACTGTTTACCTGGACATAATTTATCTAAGGTTTTCTAGTCAGATAAATAACACATTTTCTCCCGTTGCCCTGTCAGGTTCCACTTCCTCTAAAGCGCCATCGAAATATCGGGTGCTAATTCAGATATAGCGTGGGTGTTATCTTACCTTAGGAGACACCTATAGCATACGACATGTGGAACGGGAGACATATTTTGTAATTTGTCAATTCCGAAGGTCACAAGATTGCAATTCCAAAAGCTTATCTACAGATAGACTTCCACAAACATGGCCCTGCGATAATGTAATACACGCAATTGGTGCTTATCTCCTCAGAGTCTGGATAATTATTCTTAATAGGCTATGAAACAGACTTAGATGACTGTTGGACTTCGCTCAGTTTGCTTGGACGCAAGCCCCACAGCCGTGGGGTAAGGGTGACGTGGAAGGTGTCCAGGGAGTCGATGGCTGCGTGATATATAAACGATGGAAGGTACTTGCTTCATCATTCATACAGCACTGAGCAGCGAATCAACATCTTAAAACACAGGTGAGTTTATATTTATCATCACTAGTACTCCTGACTTATTGCCCCCGTTTTGTTTTCACGGTTAATATAGAATTATCACTGTCAGGATGATTTGATATAGAATACGAGGATGGATTAATGCCTATATACTAGACACTCACCACAATAAAGTTGCTATATTTCTGGCATTTCTATTTGGCATTTCTGTTATTAGGAAAACGGTATATTGTATGGAGGGCTAGGCAATGTCAGTTAACTATAAATTGTTCAATAAGATTCTTCCATATTTGATTAATGAAAAAAAACATGTGATCACATCGAAGGAATTGTTGATGGGCCACCTGGTTTCGTCTGGCGGTATATCGCTTCCCAATCATTTGAGTTGTAATTGAGAGAAAGTTACCTGTGTTTTATTTTGATACCCTGTCAAAATATGTCAAGCAAGGTTTCGTAACACGAACAAAGTTTTCAAAAAATGACACAAGTTCAATGCTCAATACGTTCATGCTTTAGAATTAAATTTTAATACATTTTACTTATTCTGAATGTGTAATGTAATTGTAAACTTTTCTAAATCACGTTAATTGTAAATAATGCATCGTTAAAAAAATTGTAGCAGGTCGAAATTTCTGGTAGCCAAAATCTCTAAACTTTTTAATTACGCAATTTATTCATTAATTACTGTCCGATCGTAAACAAATAACATTTTCTTAAAGCTGATACAATTACCAAACTTTGATAATTGACATATGCTATCAAAATATTCGTCGTTTTCAAAGCGCGATGAGTTGAAAAAACAAATTTCACTTAGTAAATTTTCGTCAAATTATCGATTGCTTATAAAATCGTTAATATCAGTTCAATAGTCATAAAAATTAGCTCAGATGTTGACATTAACAGCGCGAATCTAATACGCAAATTTTGTTGAAGCCTCACTTCCGGTGTCGAACCAGTCACAGTTAAAACCGGGCTGAAATCGGAAGTTATCGCGTCGTTCTTTGGGGTACATCAAGTCGGGGATTGCCCCGCCGAACTCATCTTCTGAAAAGTATATTTGAACTTTGTAAAGGCAGTTATTCAGCCCAAACAGGGCCGTCAACTTTACAAGTTGACCAATTTATTACTTGAGGCCTCGCGCTCGATGTTACATAATGATTCATTTCGTTTATTTATATAGAATCAGGTTTAATTAACTTGGCGAAAGCTTTCGCAACAATGTTGCTTTGTGGGTTTGTTTGTGACTTGTTTGTTAACTTGGCAAATGTTTTTGCCAAGTTACGTTCGTTAGTCCCGTTTGTGGGTTTGTGTGTTTGTGGGATGTTTGTAAACTTTTTTTGACAGGTGATTCCGGTCGCAATTGTTGTTGAAATGTCGTACATGTTTTATATGTTTGTAAACTTTTTTTGACAGGCGAGTCCGGTCGCAATTGTTGTTGAAATGTCGTACGTTTTTTTTCCAAAATGTCGTCAACATTGTTGCTAAGAACCCAGACTCTTTTGTTTACCTGGACCTAATACTAAGGTCAAGGTCATCGAAACTGTGAAAATCTATAATCCCCAACGCTCGATCTGTTACATATTTACACCACTTTGTAGCTTAATTCAATTGCAAATCTTTTTGTATAAATATCGCGTTGTAAAAAATTAATGATTTCCACAAACGTCTAAGGGCGAAAAATCGTAGTATCGGTCCAAATTGAAAGAAAACTAACCCCAAACATTCAATTACCTATAAAACAATAATATCCGTCCCATTGCAACAAAAATTTTGTCGAAGGTTGTCAGTGACATTATTAGTTGCATCGTGAAATATCATGGTTGTTGATGTACGGTTTCGAATGCATCAAATTTGATTAAAAATACCACAAGTTTAACTACCAATTTTGCTGTGTTAAACGCTTTGATTTTCAAAATGTTTACATATTCTGAAAGTTTCATTCAATTGCAAACTTTTTCTAAATATATGTATTTGTTAACAATGCATTTTAGCAAAAATCGGTAAAATTCTTTCAATTCGTAATTGACAACCCAATTATCGTCCGATCTGAAAAAAACTTTTTCTGGTCGCTGAAACCACTAACAAACTTTTATGATGACATGTTCTACCAAAATATGTCATTTTAGAACCACGCTGAGGTGAATTCGGTTTTTTTACTTAGACAATTTTCGTAAATATTGTAATCGCCTATAAAATGGTAAATATTGGTTTAATAGTAATAACAGTTGGGTCGATGGTTGTCATGGACAGCGCAGATCGAATTGTAAAATTTTAATGATGTCGATGACGTCATTTCCGGTACGCAACGCATTAATGCTCCAGCAACTGATAAATCGGTAAAGATTGTCATCAAAGCGATTCACCCAGAGCCGGGTTGTTAAACTAATTTTGAATATGATGATCGTATCATAATTTGCTTTTAGCCCTTCGCCAAGTTCATCAATTGGTAAATTGAATTCTTGTTTATATGGTCGTCGCTCCTTAGACCTTTATATTAAAATCTCAGGGGAGAGCGATGAAATTCTCGACCAGTCTGAACTAATTTAAAGTGTGACTGTTCCTATAAGTCAATTCCAACGTTTTTGACACATGCTTAAATCGATTCTCTATTAGGGAGGCCGATAATCTCTGGTGCTCGACTTTTACCCATCCGGTCAGGAACCCGATACTTGTGTGAGTTAATTATTCGGTGGGTATTCTGAATAAGGGTCGGATTCTTCAACTACTGTGATTTTGCTTTCAGAAACGCAAAGATGGCGGAACTGACTGGAGAATTCACCAGGGAACACATTCAACTCCTGCAAGAATACCAGGAGCTGGCAAAGTCCCCAAAACATGAAATCGATGGGAAAACTATGTCCATTCCAAAAGTGGTATTGGGCAGTAACTGCACAGAGAGCAGATGGGGAATTTCAGAGGAAGCCAGACAGTTGACTATGAAGAATTCCAAGTATTTACAAGACAAGATAGCTGCAGGCGATACTATCTATGGCATCACAACGGGCTTTGGAGGAAGTGCTGACGTCCGATCGCAAGATATACTGGAAATCCAGAGAGCTCTTGTTCAGCATCTGAAGGCTGGGTTTGGTGAAAAAGTTAGCGCTGATATCGTCCGAGGGGTGATGTTGATTCGCGCTAACAGCCTGAGTCGTGCATACTCAGGCGTTCGTCCTGAGATTGTGGAATGTCTTTTAAAAATGGTTAACGAAAATATTGTCCCCATCGTGCCCCAGCGAGGCACCATCAGCGCCAGCGGTGACCTCCTTCCAACCTCGTACATCGCAGCAGCCATGATGGGAAAAGAGAGCTCCAAGGTCATCTACAAAGATACCAAAATGTCAGCAAAAGAAGCTTTCTCTCAGGCAGGTATCAGTCACGTGACATTCGAGACTAAAGAAGCTTTAGCGGTTGTAAACGCTGCATCATTTGCGGACGCGTTGGGAGCGAGAGTTCTCTATGACGCGTCGACAGCTCTGTTGATGACGCAGGCGGCGACAGCCATGTCTGTTGAAAGTCTCCTGGGTAAGATGGAAAGTTTCCACCCCACCATCCATGAATGCATGCCCCACAGAGGTCAGAGGGAAGCTGCGGCCAACATTCTGTCGCTACTGCAAGGCTCCACGTACGCTGAACCGCTTGACGCTGATGAAGATGATTACTACGGTCTCCTTAAGCAAGATAGGTACGCTCTCCGGACGTCGGCACAGTGGCTCGGGCCAGCAGTCGAGGTGATATCGCAGTCTATCGCGAGAATTACTACCGACCTGAACAGCGCAAACGACAATCCTATTATCGACCACCGCAAAGATGATATTTTACACTGCGGCAACTTTCAAGGTACAATGGCAACAATCGCTATGGATCAAGCTAGACAATCTGTCCAGCTCTGTGGCAAATTGCTGTTTGCACAGATGTCAGAAATGCTAAATGTCAAGATGAGCAATGGTCTCCCGCCCAACCTGTGTGGAAGCGACCCAAGTGTCAATTTCGGAATGAAGGGCATGGATACAGCTATGGCTTCGTACATGTCAGAACTGGACTATCTTACAGCGCCTATTACCAACCACGTTGTGAGTGCAGAAATGCACAATCAGTCCGTCAATTCTCTGGCTTTCATCTCAGCGCGCCTGACCAGAGAAGCTCTTGAAATCCTACGAATGATGCTCTCAAACATCCTCTATGCACATACCCAAGCGATAGATCTGCGTTGGCTCGAGAAACAAACTAAACTTCAGATTGCAAAAATCGCCAAACAAATCGGTATTGAAAGCGACAACATTATCCTACAGAGTTTCCCCTGGTACTCTTTCGCATTCGGGCCAGCTGATACTTTGAAAGCTCTCAAGAAGAAACTGAAAATTTCAGAGATAGAAAATGGCAATGCAGCGCAAGTTGAGAAACTCAAACAACTTCATTCTGGGCTAATAGCTGGCCATAAAGTTTCTGAAATCGGCAGTGGTCTTGGCAAAGGTGATTATATAATATTCTCTATCGTATAATTCGTAAAGACAATATTCTAATAGAAGCATTTAACGCACATCATTTGCAGATGATTCCAATGTTATGACTTAATTCTTTCTTTAACAGGAACACAGAGGATGTATTTCTTCGTCCGTCAGGAGCTTCAGGTACCATTCAACGAAGGAAAGAGACCCCTGGACGAATCGCTTGAGACAATCTTTGCTGCCTTCCAGAATCGCCAAGTGGTCGATATTGTGCTCGACGTGTTCAAAGCCAGTAAATTCAGCTGTAATGAAGTCAATCACAAGTAAATGGACTTGAAACACATTTCACTCTGTGTTATAGCAGCTAGTTATATTGTGTATCCGTGTATGGCAATTTCATTTTTCTTGTTTTACCGCTGATTAGTTCAGCTATGTAGCAGGACTGCATTTTCCTGCATGATTGGCAAAAGCAGTTTTTATAACATTGTTTGCATCCGTGACTTGTTCATGAGTTAAAGGGAATGTAATGGGAGGCCATGGAATGTTCAAGGAAATCTTACAGACACGTGTGTGGACATTTTGAATAATGTGATTATATCCATGACATGTATTTCTTGTGAACCAAGTGCTTGTATTCTTCCTAAATTATAAAACGTGGCAGTCGTCAATAGTTCTACTTGAATTACAGTGCGTGGTTTGCCTTTCTTTTGACATCTTGGAGTCTTTCCAAGCGCGGTGAGTTGAAAATAAAAATTCACAGTGGCAATTTTCTACACAAATTCGATCCCTTATTAAATCGAAAATATTGCCATGAACAGCATGGTAATATTTTTCGGATCGCATTTAAGTAACCGCTTAAGCGAAAACGTAAAACTAAGCCCAGTGTGCAAAGATAGCACGAAATTTATTGTAGCTTATATTGACTGCAGTGAGACGCGCGGAAAAACCGCGCTATGATTTCTTCAGCTTTCATTGGGCAGTTTGACATCATAATGATATTGTGATGACAATGATCATGATTATCGTGATGGTGGTGATGATCATGACGACAAAGATGACTAAGTGACAATGGTGCTGATAACAATGGCGAGGGGGACTATGATGACAATTAATATTGAGATTATGATGGCAATGATGATGATGATGATGACAAAGATGATGATGATGATGATGATGATGATGGTGACTAAAAAGACAATGTTGATATTTATCATCACCATCACAATGATGATAGAGATCATCATGATGATGGTGATTCTTATTACAATTAATACGATGAAGACTGAGTATAACGATAACAAATGATGAAGACAATGATGACGGTGATAATGATGCCAATGATACTTATCATGAAAATGATGACAATTATGAAGGTGACTGAGGTCATGGCAATAAGCATGATCATAACATTGATGATAGTAAAATAAAGACTGAATCTGATGAAGATTGTGTTTATGATGATAATGGAGATGATCATGATGATGATTACAGTGGATAATATGATGATGGAATGATAATGATGATGATAATAATGATGGTGATTATGATGATGATGATGATGATGATGATGTGGTGATGATGATGATGATGATGATGATGATGATGATAATGATAATGATGATGATGGTTATGATGATGGTGATGATGGCCATGATGATGATGGTCATGGTCATGATGACGATAATACCATCATTGCTCAATGTCCCTCTTATTCCTCACCGACTACTATGTGGAGATGGTTGCTTGTTGAGGATTATTTGTGACAGTTGCTCCTAAAGGTTTACCATTCTGAAATCGCATTTCGTATTGGCTCAGGGCATATAACCTAAGTCAACAGGGTCATTGAGGTTATTTATAAGTAGTTGGATCATGTTTGTAGCCTATATAATAAAGATGCAATAATGACCACAAATTGGCTCTGAAACCTCTCTTTAGGTTAACGTTATTATGCTTGAGGCTAAATCGATATCAACCATAACACTGACTAACTGACAAGCAACGACACCACCTGAGGGTCGGAATGACCCGCATCCACAATATCATACAGGTTATCCGAAAAGCAGGACCCATTGTAAGCCACCGAAATATGTCACGTAAAACGCTGTATTACGAACTGAGCTTCAATCACATAAATGTGCATATAAGAATAAACTCTTGTAGTAGTCTCAGAACCCAGAGACAAAAGATGGAAAAATAAAGACACCTGTGTGGGTTTCATTTGTGAATTCTGTTAACAAGATGTTAAACTGGTTATATCAAATTACCAAATTTGGCAAATACACCAACAAATATTAAATCCGATTTCCATTTAAACCATTTCAGTAACAAAGGAAATAAATCTACCTGGTGAAACTAACGTCTCATCTGCAGTGCATATAATTCACAAAGGGGCATAACGTAAATCCTACACCCTCAACCGCTCTCTGACCTTTCCGCATTTCGCCATACACAAGCCATCGCAATATTTCCTCACCCAAACCTCCCCCCCCCCCACACACACACATTGACTGGTTAAAAACAAGTTTATTGTCAAAGAATAAAATTAACCAATGCAAGTTCTACACATGCTGGCCCTCGCCAACCTTCCCCTACCCCAGCTTTCGCACATCTGTGAGCGTGCCCACGTTGCGCAAGCTAAGGGCTACAAATTCATCGCGAAAAAGATCTACCCAGAATCTTTGTTTGCATCCATCATATCACGTGTCCACCGTAGTAAGGTTCGACTCCAGACTGTTTGTAGTTATCATCTTATCAGAGCCGTGGACACAGAGTTACTTATTTAGGCTTTTAGTGATCTGATGTGTATGTCAATGTCGGTTGGTGGCGTGCCAGTGCCATGTGGTGTGCCCCACTTGTTTGGCTGTGCATGGTCACCACTGCTTCCTCTTGCGAAAAAATGAAACGTTGCTCATTACTGCATTCCGTTTGTCGCAGAATAAGGTGTAGTAAGAGTGACACATTTCAGGGTTTGTTTGAATGTGTGGCTGGATTGCATGCGAGTACGCGCATCATGGTTAAAAAATATACTTGTCCAACCTGCTTCAGCAGCTGAAATTCGAAATTCAGGTACCTTCAACCAAATTTAGGGGAGTCAAGTCACTTAAGAGCACACATTTATCGGGAATGTTTAATTTTGGCTTCTATGCCTTGAAACACCCATACCTGGATACCTAATACTTAAAAAAGTGCTTAAAAAAGGCGGAGGCAATCAAACGCCAAGAATGGGGAAATGGGGGAAACTTTCGCGTGGTTAGCCTTCCTATCAAACGTCCACATATTATCTGAACCGAAGCATATTCTAGATTTGAGCATGACGCAATATGAAAGAGTGAGCATCAGGCGCATGCGTGTTAATGTAGGACAATACTCATGAGTAGCTATAGTCAGCTTCATCAGTGGCCAAATGTGGTTAATAATTATTTGATTCCAGGGTGTATCCTATCAATTACGCCCTTGTCAGAACAACTCCTCTGTAATGTACACAAGGTCAATAGCTGTACTGACCATAAACATCCTGTCAACTTTCCTGGCAACTATCGAAATAACAAATCGAGCCACTCAGTATCTGCCATCAATATACGCGTTTGAGTGTTTGTAGGAGTTACGTAATGTTACGTAAATAATATGAGTTAGTCCTACATGACGGGAATTACATGCTATTTTTGCGGGGGGCTCAACTGTTTACCTGGACACAATTTATCTAAGGTTTACTAGTCAGATAAATAACACATTTTCTCCCGTTGCCCTGTCAGGTTCCACTTCCTCTAAAGCGCCATCGAAATATCGGGTGCTAATTCAGATATAGCGTGGGTGTTATCTTACCTTAGGAGACACCTATAGCATACGACATGTGGAACGGGAGACATATTTTGTAATTTGTCAATTCCGAAGGTCACAAGATTGCAATTCCAAAAGCTTATCTACAGATAGACTTCCACAAACATGGCCCTGCGATAATGTAATACACGCAATTGGTGCTTATCTCCTCAAGTCTGGATAATTATTCTTATATAGGCTTGAAACAGACTTAGATGACTGTTGGACTTCGCTCAGTTTGCTTGGACGCAAGCCCCACAGCCGTAGGGTAAGGGTGACGTGGAAGGTGTCCAGGGAGTCGATGGCTGCGTGATATATAAACGATGGAAGGTACTTGCTTCATCATTCATACAGCACTGAGCAGCGAATCAACATCTTAAAACACAGGTGAGTTTATTTATCATCACTAGTACTCCTGACTTATTGCCCCCGTTTTGTTTTCACGGTTAATATAGAATTATCACTGTCAGGATGATTTGATATAGAAATACGAGGATGGATTAATGCTATATACTAGACACTCACCACAATAAAGTTGCTATATTTCTGGCATTTCTATTTGGCATTTCTGTTATTAGGAAAACGGTATATTGTATGGAGGGCTAGGCAATGTCAGTTAAATATAAATTGTTCAATAAGATTCTTCCATATTTGATTAATGAAAAAAACATGTGATCACATCGAAGGAATTGTTGATGGGCCACCTGGTTTCGTCTGGCGGTATATCGCTTCCCAATCATTTGAGTTGTAATTGAGAGAAAGTTACCTGTGTTTTATTTTGATACCCTGTCAAAATATGTCAAGCAAGGTTTCGTAACACGAACAAAGTTTTCAAAAAATGACACAAGTTCAATGCTCAATACGTTCATGCTTTAGAATTAAATTTTAATACATTTTACTTATTCTGAATGTGTAATGTAATTGTAAACTTTTCTAAATCACGTTAATTGTAAATAATGCATCGTTAAAAAAAATTGTAGCAGGTCGAAATTTCTGGTAACCAAAATCTCTAAACTTTTTAATTACGCAATTTATTCATTAATTACTGTCCGATCGTAAACAAATAACATTTTCTTAAAGCTGATACAATTACCAAACTTTGATAATTGACATATGCTATCAAAATATTCGTCGTTTTCAAAGCGCGATGAGTTGAAAAAACAAATTTCACTTAGTAAATTTTCGTCAAATTATCGATTGCTTATAAAATCGTTAATATCAGTTCAATAGTCATAAAAATTAGCTCAGATGTTGACATTAACAGCGCGAATCTAATACGCAAATTTTGTTGAAGCCTCACTTCCGGTGTCGAACCAGTCACAGTTAAAACCGGGCTGAAATCGGAAGTTATCGCGTCGTTCTTTGGGGTACATCAAGTCGGGGATTGCCCCGCCGAACTCATCTTCTGAAAAGTATATTTGAACTTTGTAAAGGCAGTTATTCAGCCCAAACAGGGCCGTCAACTTTACAAGTTGACCAATTTATTACTTGAGGCCTCGCGCTCGATGTTACATAATGATTCATTTCGTTTATTTATATAGAATCAGGTTTAATTAACTTGGCGAAAGCTTTCGCAACAATGTTGCTTTGTGGGTTTGTTTGTGACTTGTTTATTAACTTGGCAAATGTTTTTGCCAAGTTACGTTCGTTAGTCCCGTTTGTGGGTTTGTGTGTTTGTGTGGGATGTTTGTAAACTTTTTTTGACAGGTGATTCCGGTCGCAATTGTTGTTGAAATGTCGTACATGTTTTATATGTTTGTAAACTTTTTTTGACAGGCGAGTCCGGTCGCAATTGTTGTTGAAATGTCGTACGTTTTTTTTTCCAAAATGTCGTCAACATTGTTGCTAAGAACCCAGACTCTTTTGTTTACCTGGACCTAATACTAAGGTCAAGGTCATCGAAACTGTGAAAAATCTATAATCCCCAACGCTCGATCTGTTACATATTTACACCACTTTGTAGCTTAATTCAATTGCAAATCTTTTTGTATAAATATCGCGTTGTAAAAAATTAATGATTTCCACAAACGTCTAAGGGCGAAAAATCGTAGTATCGGTCCAAATTGAAAGAAAACTAACCCCAAACATTCAATTACCTATAAAACAATAATATCCGTCCCATTGCAACAAAAATTTTGTCGAAGGTTGTCAGTGACATTATTAGTTGCATCGTGAAATATCGTGGTTGTTGATGTACGGTTTCGAATGCATCAAATTTGATTAAAAATACCACAAGTTTAACTACCAATTTTGCTGTGTTAAACGCTTTGATTTTCAAAATGTTTACATATTCTGAAAGTT
>CM067346.1:19653584-19806084 GCA_034190875.2 Urechis unicinctus
AGACAATCTGTCCAGCTCTGTGGCAAATTGCTGTTTGCACAGATGTCAGAAATGCTGAATGTCAAGATGAGCAATGGTCTCCCGCCCAACCTGTGTGGAAGCGACCCAAGTGTCAATTTCGGAATGAAGGGCATGGATACAGCTATGGCTTCGTACATGTCAGAACTGGACTATCTTACAGCGCCTATTACCAACCACGTTGTGAGTGCAGAAATGCACAATCAGTCCGTCAATTCTCTGGCTTTCATTTCAGCGCGTCTGACCAGAGAAGCTCTTGAAATCTTACGAATGATGCTCTCAAACATCCTCTATGCACATACCCAAGCGATAGATCTGCGTTGGCTCGAGAAACAAACTAAACTTCAGATTGCAAAAATCGCCAAATAAATCGGTATTGAAAGCGACAACATTATCCTACAGAGTTTCCCCTGGTACTCTTTCGCATTCGGGCCAGCTGATACTTTGAAAGCTCTCAAGAAGAAACTGAAAATTTCAGAGATAGAAAATGGCAATGCAGCGCAAGTTGAGAAACTCAAACAACTTCATTCTGGGCTAATAGCTGGCCATAAAGTTTCTGAAATCGGCAGTGGTCTTGGCAAAGGTGATTATATAATATTCTTTATCGTATAATTCGTAAAGACAATATTCTAATAGAAGCATTTAACGCACATCATTTGCAGATGATTCCAATGTTATGACATAATTCTTTCTGTAACAGGAACACAGAGGATGTATTTCTTCGTCCGTCAGGAGCTTCAGGTACCATTCAACGAAGGAAAGAGACCCCTGGACGAATCGCTTGAGACAATCTTTGCTGCCGTCCAGAATCGCCAAGTGGTCGATATTGTGCTCGACGTGTTCAAAGCCAGTAAATTCAGCTGTAATGAAGTCAATCACAAGTAAATGGACTTGAAACACATTTCACTCTGTGTTATAGCAGCTAGTTATATTGTGTATCCGTGTATGGCAATTACATTTTCTTGTTTTACCGCTGATTAGTTCAGCTATGTAGCAGGACTGCATTTTCCTGCATGATTGGCAAAAGCAGATTTTATAACATTGTTTGTATTCGTGACGTTGTTCATGAGTTAAAGGGAATGTAATGGGAGGCCATGGAATGTTCAAGGAAATCTTACAGACACGTGTGTGGACATTTTGAATAATGTGATTATATCCATGACATGTATTTTTGTGAAACAAGCGCTTGTATTCTTCCTAAATCATAAAACGTGGCAGTCGTCCAAATTACTACTTGAATTACAGTGTGTGGTTTGCCTTTCTTTTGACATCTTGGAGTCTTTCCAAGCGCGGTGAGTTGAAAAGAAAAATTCACAGTGGAAATTTCTAAACAAATTCGATCCCTTATAAAATCGAACATATTGCCATGAACAGCATGGTAATATTTTTCGGATCGCATTTAAGTAACCGCGGAAGTGAAATCGTAAAACTAAGCCCAGTGTGCAAAGATAGCACGAAATTTATTGTAGCTTATATTGACTGCAGTGAGACGCGCGGCAAAACCGCTATGATTTCTTCAGCTTTCATTGGGCAGTTTGACATCATAATGATATTTTGATGACAATGATCATGATTATCGTGATGGTGGTGATGATCATGACGACAAAGATGACTTAGTGACAATGGTGCTGATAACAATGGCGAGAGGGACTATGATGACAATTAATGTCGAGATTATGATGGCAATGATGATGATGATGATGACAAAGATGATGATGATGATGATGATGATGATGATGATGATGATGATGATGATGATGATGATGGTGACTAAAAAGACAATGTTGATATTTATCATCACCATCAGACATGATGATGATCATCATCATCATGATGGTGATACTTATTACAATTAATACGATGAAGACTGAGTATAACGATAACAAATGATGAAGACAATGATGACGGTGATAATGATGCCAATGATACTTATCATGAAAATGATGACAATTATGAAGGTGACTGAGGTCATGGCGATTAGCATGATCATAATTGATGATGATGTAAAATAAAGACTGAATCTGATGAAGATTGTGTTTTATGATGATAATAGAGATGACCCGATTACAGTGGATAATATGATGATGGAATGATAATGATGATGGAATGATGATGATAATGATGATTACATGATGATGATGATGATGATGATGATGATGATGATGATGATGATGATGATGATGATGATGATGATGACAATGATGATGGCCATGATGATGATGGTCATGGTCATGATGACGATAATACCATCATTGTTCAATGTCCCTCTTATTCCTCACCGACTACGATGTGGAGATGGTTGCTTGTTGAGGATTATTTGCGACAGTTGCTCCTAAAGGTTTGCCATGCTGAAATCGCATTTCGTATTGGGTAAGGGCATATGACCTAAGTCAACAGGGTCATTGAGATTATTTATATGTGGTTCGATCATGTTTGTAGCTTATCTTATAAAGACAGCCCTGTTGGTTTCATTTGAGTTTCCTGTCAAAAAGATGTTACGAATAATGGAATAAGAACACTCAGACTAGAACCTATACTCTGGCCGCCCAAGACAAATGTACCCCAACTAAGGTACAGAGGTAAATGGCAACGGGAAAGGCATATCAACTAAACGCCGTGCATTTCATACTCCTCCGAGGAAAACCTAAACACACGTCTTATCAGGATGCATGTGCTGTGGGCTTACCCTAAATAAAGACCAGTTTGTTTGGAAGATGCCTATCCAAGTATGAACTGTGCGGATATCATGCGTATGTTCATTAGATATCCGCAAAAGCGTCTTATAATTTTAGACTTTGTCAAGCGCTTTGTCGACGACAAAGGTCAAAGTTCAGTATCTGCATCGTGGCTTGGCTTGGGCGTGGAGCAGGGGTCGGTGTGCGTGTACCCGTTGTGGGTGGTGATAAAACTAAGGTGGAAGGCCACTGAATTAGGAAGTTTATAAATAATAATGTGCCCATTGTTGTGGTATCTTTTGTTTTCGTAAATCTGTGTAAAAAGCTAATTCCGTATTCTCGAAATCTTTCCTGATGATGTAATTCGAGATGTACCCAAATATAATCTTTAACTGAATCATGCACTTTGAAGTCTAGGCAATAATGACCACAGATTGGCTAAGAAACCTCTCTTTAGGTTAACGTTATTATGCTTGAGGCTAAACCGATATTAACCATAACACTAACTGACAAGCAATGACACCACCTGAGGGTCGGAATGACGCGCATCCGCATCTGACCTTTCCGCATCTCGTCAAGCACAAGCCATCGCAATATTTCCTCACCCAAATCACCCCCCCACACACACACACACACACACACACACACACACACACACACACACACACACACACACACACACACACACACACACACACACACACACACACACACACACACACACACACACACACACACACACACACACACACACACACACACACACACACACACACATTGACATTGACTGGTTAAAAACAAAGTTTATTGTCAATGAATAAAATTAACCAATGCAAGTTCTACACATGCTGACCCTCGCCAACCTTCCCCTACCCCAGCTTTCGCACATATGCAAGCGTTGCGCAAGCTAAGGGCTATAAATTCATCGCGAAAAAGATCTACCCAGAATCTTTGTTTGCATCCATCATGTTACGTGTCCACCGGAGCAAGGTTCGACTCCAGACTGTTTTTTAGTTATCATCTTATCAGAGCCGTGGACACAGAGTTTCTTATTTAGGCTTTTTAGTGATCTGATGTGTATGTCAATGTCGGTTGGTGGCGTGCCAGTGCCATGTGGTGTGCCCCACTGCTTCCTCTTGTGATTAAATGAAACGTTGCTCATTACTGCATTCCGTTTGTCGCAGAATATGGTCTTGTGTTGTAAGAGTGACACATTTCAGTGTTTGTTTGAATGTGTGGCTGGATTGCATGCGAGTACGGGCGGCACTGTGTCAGGGGTAAAAAATATACTTGTCCAACCTGCTTCCGAGCAGCTGAAATTCGAAATCCAGGTACCTTCAACCAAATTTAGGGGAGTCAAGTCACGTAAGGAGCACACATTTATTGGGAATGTTTTATTTTTGGCTCCTATGCCTTGAAACACCCATACCTGGATACCTAATACATTTTCGTGCTTAAAAAAGGCGGAGGCAATCAAACGCCAAGAATAGGGAAATGGAGGATACTTTCGCGTGGGCAGCCTTCCTATCAAACGTCCACATATTATCTGAACCGAAGCATATTCTAGATTTGAGCATGACGCAATATGAAAGAGTGAGCATCAGGCGCATGCGTGTTAATGTAGGACATTACTCACGAGCAGCTATAGTCAGCTTCATCAGTGGCCAAGTGTGGTTAATAATTATTTGATTCCAGGGTTTATCCTATCAATTACGCGAGATAAACGACCTCGTCAGAACAACTCCACCGAAATGTACACAAGGTCAATAGCTGTACTGACCAAAAACATCCTGTCAACTTTCCTGGCAACTATCGAAATAACAAATCGAGCCACTCAGTATCTGCCATCAATATACGCGTTTGAAGTGTTTGTAGGAGTTACGTAATGTTATGTGAATAATATGAGTTAGTCCTACATGACGGGAATTACATGCTATTTTTGCGGGGGGCTCAACTGTTTACCTGGACACAATTTATCTAAGGTTTTCTAGTCAGATAAATAACACATTTTCTCCCGTTGCCCTGTCAGGTACCACTCCCGCTATATCGTTGGCGTTATGTCAGGTTCCACTTCCGCTATAGCGCCATCGAAATATCGGGTGCTAATTCAGATATAGCGTGGGTGTTATCTTACCTTAGGAGACACCTATAGCATACGACATGTGGAACGGGAGACATATTTTGTAATCTGTCGACCCTAAGTTCACAAGATTGCAATTCCAAAAGCTTACCTACAGATAGACTTCCACAAACACGCCCTGTGATAATGTCATTCACGGAATTGGCGTTTATCTCCTCTAAGTCTGGATAATTATTCTTAATAGGCAATGAAACAGACTAAGATAACTGTTGGACTTTGCACAGTTTGCTTGGACGCTAGCCCCACAGCCGTGGGGTAAGGGTGATGAGGAAGGTGTCCAGGGAGTCGATGGCTGCGTGATATATAAACGATGGAAGGTACTAGCTTCATCATTCATACAGCACTGAGCAGCGAATCAACATCTTAAAACACAGGTGAGTTTATTCATCATCACTAGTACTACTGACTTATTGTCCCACGGTTAATATAGAATTATCACTGTCAGGATGATTTGATATAGAATACGAGGATGGATTAATGCCTATATACTAGACACTCACCGCAATAAAGTTGCTATATTTCTGGAATTTCTATTCCACATTGCTACTATTAGAAATACTGTGTTTTGTATGGAGGGCTAGGCAATGTCAGTCTACTATATCTTGTTCAATAAGATTCTTCCATATTTGATTAATGGAAAAAAAAAAAACGTGATCACATCGAAGGAATTGTTGATAGACCATCTGGTTTCGTCTGGCGGTATATCCCTTTCCAAGCATTTGAGCTGCAATGGAGCGAAATGTTACCTCTGTTTCATTTTGATACCCTGTCAAAATATGTCAAGCAAGGTTTCGTATGCATACACATGAACAAAGTTTACATATTCTGAACATGTAATGTTATTGTAAACTTTTTCTAAATCACAATAATTGTAAATAATGCATCGTTAAAATAATTGTAGCAGGTGGAAAATATCGCGTTGAAAAAAATAAATGATTTTTCCAAGCGCCTAAGGGCGAAAAATCGTAGTATCAGTCCAAATTGAAAGAAAATTAACCCCAAAAATTAAATTGCCTATAAAACAATTAATATCCGTCTCATTTCAGCTTGTCGAAGGTTGTCAGTGACATTATTAAGTTGCATCGTAAAATATCATGGTTGTTGATGTACCGTTTCGATTGTATCAAATTTGATTAAAAACCACAATTTTACAAATTTGGCTGTGTGTTAAACGCTTTGATTTCCAAAATGTTTACATATTCTGAAAGTTTTATTCAATTGCAAACTTTTTCTAAATATATGTTATTGTAAACAATGCATTATTGCAAAAATCGGTAAAATTCTTTCAATTCGTAATTGACAACCCAATTATCGTTCGACAATTTTCGTAAATACTTTAATCGCCTATAAAATGGTAAATATTAGTTTAATAGTAATAACAGTTGGGTCAATGCTTGTCATGGACAGCGTAGATCGATGACGTCATTTCCGGTACGCAACGCATTAATGCTCCAGCAACTGATAAATCGGTAAAGATTGTCATCAAAGCGATTCACAAAGAGCCGGCTATGATTCTGCCAGTTTTCATGGATGATTTTGTCACCATAGCGGTTGTAAAACATATTGTGAATACGAGGATCGTATCATAATTTAGTTTTAGCCCTTCGCCAAGTTCATTAATTGGTAAATTGAATTCTTGTTTATGTGGTCGTCGCTCCTTAGACCATTATATTCAAATCTCAGAGGAGGGCGATGAAATTCTTGACCAATCTGATCTCATTTCAAGTGCGACTGTTAGTTGAAGTCAATTCCACCGTTTTTGAATTAAATCGATTCTCTATTAAGGGAGGTCAATATTCTCGGAGCTATTTGTAAATACAGTGTTGTCTCGATTCCCGATTCGTACTATATCGGTAATAAAGTAATAAGAGCTAAAGAATCTATTCAAGTACTTTCATTCTTTAACCTAACAAGAACTCACATAAATATGACACTTTGTTGAAGCACACATCCCACTACGATCTAAAATTGTGTTACGTTATACGAGATTCGAGTCACGAGTGTACCGCGGAATTCCATGATACCTTTCACATAATCATGGCCTTGGCACAGGATTCAGAGATCAGCGCAAATACTCCACTGCGACACCACTCACATTTCATCGCAAGGCAAGGCTCTGTAATGAGTGTATCGTTTAAGTGTGGACAATTGAGAAGCAATTAAGTTGCTTAGAAACATGCAAGTAAATTATTGATGAGAAGGCTGGATCCTCAGCAGCTTGATTGATTGCGTTTTTAACATTTTTTGAAACAAAACAATTTGTATCATTCGGCTGTTACTAATTAACTGTTATCGGCTGGGCCCATCACACCACTCTCAGACAGGCATGTAATGGTTGAAGTAGATGAAAAACTCTGGTGCTCGACTTTTACCCTTCCGATCAGGAACCCGATACTTGTGTGAGTTAATTATTCGGTCGGTATTCTATATAAGAATCGGATTCAACTACTGTGATTTTGCTTTCAGAAACGCAAAGATGGCGGAACTGACTGGAGAATTCACCAGGGAACACATTCAACTCCTACGAGAATACCAGAGCTGGCAAAGTCCTCAAAACATGAAATCGATGGGAAAACTATGTCCATTCCAAAAGTGGTATTGGGCAGTAACTGCACAGAGAGCAGATGGGGAATTTCAGAGGAAGCCAGACAGTTGACTATGAAGAATTCCAAGTATTTACAAGACAAGATAGCAGCAGGCGATACTATCTATGGCATCACAACGGGCTTTGGAGGAAGTGCTGATGTCCGATCGCAAGATATACTGGAAATCCAGAGAGCTCTTGTTCAGCATCTGAAGGCTGGGTTTGGTGAAAAAGTTAGCGCTGATATCGTCCGAGGGGTGATGTTGATTCGCGCTAACAGCCTGAGTCGTGCATACTCAGGCGTTCGTCCTGAGATTGTGGAATGTCTTTTGAACATGGTTAACGAAAATATTGTCCCCATCGTGCCCCAGCGAGGCACCATCAGCGCCAGCGGTGACCTCCTTCCAACCTCGTACATCGCAGCAGCCATGATGGGGAAAAGAGAGCTCCAAGGTCATCTACAAAGATACCAAAATGTCAGCAAAAGAAGCTTTCTCTCAGGCAGGTATCAGTCACGTGACATTCGAGACTAAAGAAGCTTTAGCGGTTGTAAACGCTGCATCATTTGCGGACTCATTGGGAGCGAGAGCTCTCTATGACGCGTCGACAGCTCTGTTGATGACGCAGGCGGCGACAGCCATGTCTGTTGAAAGTCTCCTGGGTAAGATGGAAAGTTTCCACCCCACCATCCATGAATGCATGCCCCATAGAGGTCAGAGGGAAGCTGCGGCCAACATTCTGTCGCTACTGGAAGGCTCCACGTACGCTGAACCGCTGGACGCTGAAGAAAATGATTACTACGGTCTCCTTAAGCAAGATAGGTACGCTCTCCGGACGTCGGCACAGTGGCTCGGGCCAGCAGTCGAGGTGATATCGCAGTCTATCGCGAGAATTACTACCGACCTGAACAGCGCAAACGACAATCCTATTATCGACCACCGCAAAGATGATATTTTACACTGCGGCAACTTTCAAGGTACAATGGCAACAATCGCTATGGATCAAGCTAGACAATCTGTCCAGCTCTGTGGCAAATTGCTGTTTGCACAGATGTCAGAAATGCTAAATGTCAAGATGAGCAATGGTCTCCCGCCCAACCTGTGTGGAAGCGACCCAAGTGTCAATTTCGGAATGAAGGGCATGGATACAGCTATGGCTTCGTACATGTCAGAACTGGACTATCTTACAGCGCCTATTACCAACCACGTTGTGAGTGCAGAAATGCACAATCAGTCCGTCAATTCTCTGGCTTTCATTTCAGCGCGTCTGACCAGAGAAGCTCTTGAAATCTTACGAATGATGCTCTCAAACATCCTCTATGCACATACCCAAGCGCGATAGATCTGCGTTGGCTCGAGAAACAAACTAAACTTCAGATTGCAGAAATCGCCAAACAAATCGGTATTGAAAGCGACAACATTATCCTACAGAGTTTCCCCTGGTACTCTTTCGCATTCGGGCCAGCTGATACTTTGAAAGCTCTCCAGAAAAAACTGAAAATTTCAGAGATAGAAAATGGCAATGCAGCGCAAGTTGAGAAACTCAAACAACTTCATTCTGGGCTAATAGCTGGCCATAAAGTTTCTGAAATCAGCAGTGGTCTTGGCAAAGGTGATTATATAATATTCCTTATCGTATAATTCGTAAAGACAATATTCTAATAGAAACATTAAACGCACATACTTTTGCAGATGATTCCAATGTTATGACATAATTCTTTCTTTAACAGGAACACAGAGGATGTATTTCTTCGTCCGTCAGGAGCTTCAGATACCATTCAACGAAGGAAAAAGACCGCTGGACGAATCGCTTGAGACAATCTTTGCTGCCGTCCAGAATCGCCAAGTGGTCGATATTGTGCTCGACGTGTTCAAAGCCAGTAAATTCAGCTGTAATGAAGTCAATCACAAGTAAATGGACTTGAAACACATTTCACTCTGTGTTATAGCAGCTAGTTATATTGTGTATCCGTGTATGGCAATTACATTTTCTTGTTTTACCGCTGATTAGTTCAGCTATGTAGCAGGACTGCATTTTCCTGCATGATTGGCAAAAGCAGATTTTATAACATTGTTTGTATTCGTGACGATGTTCATGAGTTAAAGGGAATGTAATGGGAGGCACTAGAATGTTCAAGGAAATCTTACAGACACGTGTGTGGACATTTTGAATAATGTTATTATATCCATGACATGTATTTTTGTGAACCAAGCGCTTGTATTCTTCCTAAATCATAAAACGTGGCAGTGGTCCAAATTACTACTTGAATTACAGTGCGTGGTTTGCCTTTCTTTTGACATCTTGGAGTCTTTCCAAGCGCGGTGAGTTGAAAAGAAAAATTCACAGTGGAAATTTTCTAAACAAATTCGATCCCTTATAAAATCGAAAATATTGCCATGAACAGCATGGTAATATTTTTTGGATCGCATTTAAGTAACCGCGGAAGTGAAATCGTAAAACTAAGCCCAGTGTGCAAAGATAGCACGAAATTTATTGAAGCTTATATTGACTGCAGTGAGACGCGCGGCAAAACCGCTATGATTTCTTCAGCTTTCATTGGGCAGTTTGACATCATAATGATATTTTGATGACAATGATCATGATTATCGTGATGGTGGTGATGATCATGACGACAAAGATGACTTAGTGACAATGGTGCTGATAACAATGGCGAGAGGGACTATGATGACAATTAATGTCGAGATTATGATGACAAAGATGATGATGATGATGATGATGATGACAAAGATGATGATGATGATGATGATGATGACAAAGATGATGATGATGATGATGATGATGATGATGATGATGATGATGATGATGATGATGATGATGATGATGACTAAAAAGACAATGTTGATGATCATCTTCATCATGATGTTGATACCTATGTTAATTATTATGATGAAGACTGAGTATAACGATAACAAATGATGAAGACAATGATGACGGTGATAATGATGCCAATGATACTTATCATGAAAATGATGACAATTATGAAGGTGACTGAGGTCATGGCGATTACTATGATCATAACATTGATGATGGTAAAATAAGGACAATGAATCTGATGAATATTGTGTTTAAGAAGACAAATGTACCCGAACTAAGGTACAAAGGTAAATGGCAGCGGGAAAGGCATATCAACTATACGCAGTACATTTCATACTCATTCGAGGGAAACCTGCACACACGCCTTATCAGGATGCACGTGCTGTGGGCTTACCCTATGCCTATCCAACTATGTATTGTGCGAATATCATGCGTATGTGCCTTAGATATCTGCAAAAGCGTCTAATAATTTTAGACTTTGCCAAGAGCTTTGTCGACGACAGATTACAACTTCAAAGGTCAAAGTTCAGTAGATGCATCGTGGCTTGGCTTGGGCGTGGAGCAGGGGTCGGTGTGCGTGTACCCGTTGTGGGTGGTGATAAATCTATTGTAGAAGGCCACTGAATTAGGAAGTTTATAAATAATAATGTGCCCATTGTTGTGGTATCTTTTGTTTTCTTAAATCTGTGTAAGCGCTTCTTCCATATTCTCGAAATCTTTTCCTGATGATGTAATTCGAGATATAACCAAATGTAATATTTAAGTGAATCATGCATTTTGAAGACTAGGCAATAATGACCACAAATTGGCTCAGAAACCTCTCTTTAGGTTAACGTTATTATGCTTGAGGCTAAATCGATATCAACTATAACACTGACTAACTGACAAGCAACGACACCACCTGAGGGTCGGAATGACGCGCATCCACAATATCATACAGGTTATCCGAAAAGCAGGACCCATTGTAAGCCACGGAAATATGTCACGTAAACCGCTGTATTACGAACTGAGCTTCAATCACATCAACGTGCGTATAAGAATAAACTCTTGAAGTAGTCTCAAAACCCAGAGACACAAAGATGGAAAAAGCTAATCTTATAAATACACCGTTGTAGGTTTCATTTGTGATTCCTGTTAACAAGATGTTAAACTAGTCATATGAAATTACCAAATTTGGCAAATACACCAACAAATATTAACTCCTACCTGGTGAAAACTAACGTTTCATCGACAGTGCATATAATTCACAAAGAGGCATGTCGTAAATCCTACACACTCAACCCCTCTATGACCTTTCCGCATTTCGTCATGCACAAACCATCGCAATATTTCCTCACCCAAATCACAACCCACCCCCCCACACACACACACACACACACACACAAACACACACATTGACATTGACTGGTTAATGGTTGTCAATGAATAAATTAACCAATGCAAGTTCTTCACATGCTGGCCCTCGCCAACCTTCCCCTACCCTAGCTTTCGCAAATTGGCGTGCGTGCCCATGTTGCGCAAGCAAGCGCTACAAATTCATCGCGAAAAAGATCTACCCAGAATCTTTGTTTGCATCCATCATGTTACGTGTCCACCGGAGCAAGGTTCGACTCCAGACTGTTTGTAGTTATCATCTTATCAGAGCCGTGGACACAGAGTTACTTATTTAGACTTTTCAGTGATCTTATGTGTATGTCAATGTCGGTTGGTGGCGTGCCAGTGCCATGTGTCTTGACCCACTTGTTTGGCTGTGCATGATCACCAATGCTTCCTCTTGTGATTAAATGAAACGTTGCTCATTACTGCATTTCACACATGTTTGTCGCAGAATAATGTGTAGTAAGAGTGACACATTTCAGTGTTTGTTTGAATGTGTGGCTGGATTGCATGCGAGTACGCGCGGCATGGTTAAAAAATATACTTGTCCAACCTGCTTCCGAGCAGCTGAAATTCGAAATCCAGGTACCTTCAACCATATTTAGGGGAGTCAAGTCACTTAAGAGCACACATTTATCGGGAATGTTTAATTTTTGGCTTCTATGCCTTGAAACACCCATACCTAGATACCTAATACATTTTCGTGCTTAAAAAAAACGGAGGCAATCAAACGCCAAGAATAGGGAAATGGAGGATACTTTCGCGTTGGCAGCCTTCCTATCAAACGTCCACATATTATCTGAACCGAAGCATATTCTAGATTTGAGCATGACGCAATATGAAAGAGTGAGCATCAGGCGCATGCGTGTTAATGTAGGACATTACTCACGAGCAGCTATAGTCAGCTTCATCAGTGGCCAAGTGTGGTTAATAATTATTTGATTCCAGGGTTTATCCTATCAATTACGCGAGATAAACGACCTCGTCAGAACAACTCCACCGAAATGTACACAAGGTCAATAGCTGTACTGACCAAAAACATCCTGTCAACTTTCCTGGCAACTATCGAAATAACAAATCGAGCCACTCAGTATCTGCCATCAATATACGCGTTTGAGTGTTTGTAGGAGTTACGTAATGTTATGTGAATAATATGAGTTAGTCCTACATGACGGGAATTACATGCTATTTTTGCGGGGGGCTCAACTGTTTACCTGGACACAATTTATCTAAGGTTTTCTAGTCAGATAAATAACACATTTTCTCCCGTTGCCCTGTCAGGTACCACTCCCGCTATATCGTTGGCGTTATGTCAGGTTCCACTTCCGCTATAGCGCCATCGAAATATCGGGTGCTAATTCAGATATAGCGTGGGTGTTATCTTACCTTAGGAGACACCTATAGCATACGACATGTGGAACGGGAGACATATTTTGTAATCTGTCGACCCTAAGTTCACAAGATTGCAATTCCAAAAGCTTACCTACAGATAGACTTCCACAAACACGCCCTGTGATAATGTCATTCACGGAATTGGCGTTTATCTCCTCTAAGTCTGGATAATTATTCTTAATAGGCAATGAAACAGACTAAGATAACTGTTGGACTTTGCACAGTTTGCTTGGACGCTAGCCCCACAGCCGTGGGGTAAGGGTGATGAGGAAGGTGTCCAGGGAGTCGATGGCTGCGTGATATATAAACGATGGAAGGTACTAGCTTCATCATTCATACAGCACTGAGCAGCGAATCAACATCTTAAAACACAGGTGAGTTTATTCATCATCACTAGTACTACTGACTTATTGTCCCACGGTTAATATAGAATTATCACTGTCAGGATGATTTGATATAGAATACGAGGATGGATTAATGCCTATATACTAGACACTCACCGCAATAAAGTTGCTATATTTCTGGAATTTCTATTCCACATTGCTACTATTAGAAATACTGTGTTTTGTATGGAGGGCTAGGCAATGTCAGTCTACTATATCTTGTTCAATAAGATTCTTCCATATTTGATTAATGGAAAAAAAACGTGATCACATCGAAGGAATTGTTGATAGACCATCTGGTTTCGTCTGGCGGTATATCCCTTTCCAAGCATTTGAGCTGCAATGGAGCGAATGTTACCTCTGTTTCATTTTGATACCCTGTCAAAATATGTCAAGCAAGGTTTCGTATGCATACACATGAACAAAGTTTACATATTCTGAACATGTAATGTTATTGTAAACTTTTTCTAAATCACAATAATTGTAAATAATGCATCGTTAAAATAATTGTAGCAGGTGGAAAATATCGCGTTGAAAAAAATTAATGATTTTTCCAAGCGCCTAAGGGCGAAAAATCGTAGTATCAGTCCAAATTGAAAGAAAATTAACCCCAAAAATTAAATTGCCTATAAAACAATTAATATCCGTCTCATTTCAGCTTGTCGAAGGTTGTCAGTGACATTATTAAGTTGCATCGTAAAATATCATGGTTGTTGATGTACGGTTTCGATTGCATCAAATTTGATTAAAAATACCACAATTTTACAAATTTGGCTGTGTTAAACGCTTTGATTTCCAAAATGTTTACATATTCTGAAAGTTTTATTCAATTGCAAACTTTTTCTAAATATATGTTATTGTAAACAATGCATTATTGCAAAAATCGGTAAAATTCTTTCAATTCGTAATTGATAACCCAATTATCGTTCGACAATTTTCGTAAATATTTTAATCGCCTATAAAATGGTAAATATTAGTTTAATAGTAATAACAGTTTGGTCAATGGTTGTCATGGACAGCGTAGATCGATGACGTCATTTCCGGTACGCAACGCATTAATGCTCCAGCAACTGATAAATCGGTAAAGATTGTCATCAAAGCGATTCACAAAGAGCCGGCTATGATTCTGCCAGTTTTCATGGATGATTTTGTCACCATAGCGGTTGTAAAACATATTGTGAATACGAGGATCGTATCATAATTTAGTTTTAGCCCTTCGCCAAGTTCATTAATTGGTAAATTGAATTCTTGTTTATGTGGTCGTCGCTACTTAGACCATTATATTCAAATCTCAGAGGAGGGCGATGAAATTCTTGACCAATCTGATCTCATTTCAAGTGCGACTGTTAGTTGAAGTCAATTCCACCGTTTTTGAATTAAATCGATTCTCTATTAAGGGAGGTCAATATTCTCGGAGCTATTTGTAAATACAGTGTTGTCTCGATTCCCGATTCGTACTATATCGGTAATAAAGTAATAAGAGCTAAAGAATCTATTCAAGTACTTTCATTCTTTAACCTAACAAGAACTCACATAAATATGACACTTTGTTGAAGCACACATCCCACTACGATCTAAAATTGTGTTACGTTATACGAGATTCGAGTCACGAGTGTACCGCGGAATTCCATGATACCTTTCACATAATCATGGCCTTGGCACAGGATTCAGAGATCAGTGCAAATACTCCACTGCGACACCACTCACATTTCATCGCAAGGCAAGGCTCTGTAATGAGTGTATCGTTTAAGTGGACAATTGAGAAGCAATTAAGTTGCTTAGAAACATGCAAGTAAATTATTGATGAGAAGGCTGGATCCTCAGCAGCTTGATTGATTGCGTTTTTAACATTTTTTGAAACAAAACAATTTGTATCATTCGGCTGTTACTAATTAACTGTTATCGGCTGGGCCCATCACACCACTCTCAGACAGGCATGTAATGGTTGAAGTAGATGAAAAACTCTGGTGCTCGACTTTTACCCTTCCGATCAGGAACCCGATACTTGTGTGAATTAATTATTCGGTCGGTATTCTATATAAGGATCGGATTCAACTACTGTGATTTTGCTTTCAGAAACGCAAAGATGGCGGAACTGACTGGAGAATTCACCAGGGAACACATTCAACTCCTACGAGAATACCAGGAGCTGGCAAAGTCCTCAAAACATGAAATCGATGGGAAAACTATGTCCATTCCAAAAGTGGTATTGGGCAGTAACTGCACAGAGAGCAGATGGGGAATTTCAGAGGAAGCCAGACAGTTGACTATGAAGAATTCCAAGTATTTACAAGACAAGATAGCAGCAGGCGATACTATCTATGGCATCACAACGGGCTTTGGAGGAAGTGCTGATGTCCGATCGCAAGATATACTGGAAATCCAGAGAGCTCTTGTTCAGCATCTGAAGGCTGGGTTTGGTGAAAAAGTTAGCGCTGATATCGTCCGAGGGGTGATGTTGATTCGCGCTAACAGCCTGAGTCGTGCATACTCAGGCGTTCGTCCTGAGATTGTGGAATGTCTTTTGAACATGGTTAACGAAAATATTGTCCCCATCGTGCCCCAGCGAGGCACCATCAGCGCCAGCGGTGACCTCCTTCCAACCTCGTACATCGCAGCAGCCATGATGGGAAAAGAGAGCTCCAAGGTCATCTACAAAGATACCAAAATGTCAGCAAAAGAAGCTTTCTCTCAGGCAGGTATCAGTCACGTGACATTCGAGACTAAAGAAGCTTTAGCGGTTGTAAACGCTGCATCATTTGCGGACTCATTGGGAGCGAGAGCTCTCTATGACGCGTCGACAGCTCTGTTGATGACGCAGGCGGCGACAGCCATGTCTGTTGAAAGTCTCCTGGGTAAGATGGAAAGTTTCCACCCCACCATCCATGAATGCATGCCCCATAGAGGTCAGAGGGAAGCTGCGGCCAACATTCTGTCGCTACTGGAAGGCTCCACGTACGCTGAACCGCTGGACGCTGAAGAAAATGATTACTACGGTCTCCTTAAGCAAGATAGGTACGCTCTCCGGACGTCGGCACAGTGGCTCGGGCCAGCAGTCGAGGTGATATCGCAGTCTATCGCGAGAATTACTACCGACCTGAACAGCGCAAACGACAATCCTATTATCGACCACCGCAAAGATGATATTTTACACTGCGGCAACTTTCAAGGTACAATGGCAACAATCGCTATGGATCAAGCTAGACAATCTGTCCAGCTCTGTGGCAAATTGCTGTTTGCACAGATGTCAGAAATGCTAAATGTCAAGATGAGCAATGGTCTCCCGCCCAACCTGTGTGGAAGCGACCCAAGTGTCAATTTCGGAATGAAGGGCATGGATACAGCTATGGCTTCGTACATGTCAGAACTGGACTATCTTACAGCGCCTATTACCAACCACGTTGTGAGTGCAGAAATGCACAATCAGTCCGTCAATTCTCTGGCTTTCATTTCAGCGCGTCTGACCAGAGAAGCTCTTGAAATCTTACGAATGATGCTCTCAAACATCCTCTATGCACATACCCAAGCGATAGATCTGCGTTGGCTCGAGAAACAAACTAAACTTCAGATTGCAGAAATCGCCAAACAAATCGGTATTGAAAGCGACAACATTATCCTACAGAGTTTCCCCTGGTACTCTTTCGCATTCGGGCCAGCTGATACATTGAAAGCTCTCAAGAAAAAACTGAAAATTTCAGAGATAGAAAATGGCAATGCAGCGCAAGTTGAGAAACTCAAACAACTTCATTCTGGGCTAATTGCTGGCCATAAAGTTTCTGAAATCGGCAGTGGTCTTGGCAAAGGTGATTATATAATATTCTTTATCGTATAATTCGTAAAGACAATATTCTAATAGAAACATTAAACGCACATACTTTTGCAGATGATTCCAATGTTATGATATATAATTCTTTCTTTAACAGGAACACAGAGGATGTATTTCTTCGTCCGTCAGGAGCTTCAGGTACCATTCAACGAAGGAAAGAGACCGCTGGACGAATCGCTTGAGACAATCTTTGCTGCCGTCCAGAATCGCCAAGTGGTCGATATTGTGCTCGACGTGTTCAAAGCCAGTAAATTCAGCTGTAATGAAGTCAATCACAAGTAAATGGACTTGAAACACATTTCACTCTGTGTTATAGCAGCTAGTTATATTGTGTATCCGTGTATGGCAATTTCATTTTCTTGTTTTACCGCTGATTAGTTCAGCTATGTAGCAGGACTGCATTTTCCTGCATGATTGGCAAAAGCAGATTTTATAACATTGTTTGTATTCGTGACGTTGTTCATGAGTTAAAGGGAATGTAATGGGAGGCCATGGAATGTTCAAGGAAATCTTACAGACACGTGTGTGGACATTTTGAATAATGTGATTATATCTATGACATGTATTTTTGTGAAACAAGCGCTTGTATTCTTCCTAAATCATAAAACGTGGCAGTGTCAAATTACTACTTGAATTACAGTGTGTGGTAATTATTTTGCCTTTCTTTTGACAGTTTTGTTTACAAGTCTTTGCATTGCGCGGGGGGGGGCACTTAAGTGAAAGACATGTGCCGCACGAAGGGGTGGAAAAATTCACAGTCGACTTTTACGACGGGTTCGATCCCTTATAAAATCGCATAATATTGCCATGAACGCATGGAGTATATTTTTTGGATCGCATTTAAGTAACCGCGGGTACAGGTTTTCGAGCCCCGCGGCACACCCCTAGCACGAAATTTATTGTAGCTTATATTGACTGCACTTGGGATGCTAAGGCAATGCGGGAAATCGCGAGAATTAATTGTTTCCAAAATGGCAGACATCGTATCGCGATTTGTTAGGAAACGAACTATCGATGCCATTTATTGAAGAATAGCGTCGAGTGGTGGTAAGTTTTTTGGCGCGCAAAGTCTATTTTTTGTAAAGGCTCTTGATATATATTTTTTTCTAGGTACGCAGAGTAGTCCTTCAACCCAAACGATGAACTAGTGCCGACTGTGTTTGACGAACTCTTCGATGGTGTATAATGGCGAGATCATGTAACAATTATATTGAGATTATGATCTACTTGATGATGAGTGATGTTTGCCTTTGATGATGATGATCTTGGATTTTCCAAGCGCGGTGAGTTGATGAAGAAAAATTCACTGAAAATTTTCAATGAACAAATTCGATCCCTTATAAAATCGAAAATATTGCCATGATCATCATGGTGATTTTCGGATCGCACTTAAGTACCGCGGAAGTGAAATCGATGAAACTGAGTGTAACGATAGCACAAATTATTGAAGCTTATGATGACTGCAGTGAGACGCGCGGCAAAACCGCTATGATACTTCAGCTTTCATGGCAATGATGACAATTATGAACGGTGACTATGATGATGACGATGATCATGATTATCGTGATGGTGGTGATGATCATGACGACAAAGATGACTTCGTGACAATGGTGCTGATAACAATGGCGATGGGGGGACTATGATGACAATTAAATGATGAGATGAGATATGATGGCAATGATGATGATGATGATGATGACAATGATGATGATGATGATGATGATGATGATGATGATGATGATGATGATGATGATGATGATGATGATGATGATGATGATGATGATGATGATGATGATATGATGATGATGATGGATGGTGATGATGATGACGATAATGATGATGGTCATCAAATGTCATGATGTTCGACATACCATCTGTTCAATGCCCCTTTTATTCCTCACCGACTACGATGTGGAGATGGTTGCTTGTTGAGGATTATTTGCGACAGTTGCTCCTAAAGGTTTGCCATGCTGAAATCGCATTTCGTATTGGGTAAGGGCATATGACCTAAGTCAACAGGGTCATTGAGATTATTTATATGTAAATGGGTCATGTTTGTAGCTTATCTTATAAAGACAGATGTGTTGGTTTAATTTGTGTTTCCTGTCAACAAGATGTTACGAATAATGGAATAAGAACACTCAGACTAGAACCTATACTCTGGCCGCCCAAGACAAATGTACCCCAACTAAGGTACAGAGGTAAATGGCAACGGGAAAGGCATATCAACTATACGCCGTGCATTTCATACTCCTCCGAAGGAAACCTAAACACACGTCTTATCAGGATGCACGTGCTGTGGGCTTACCCTGTGTAAACACCAGTTTGTTTGGAAGATGCCTATCCAACTATGAACTGTGCGGATATCATGCGTATGTTCATTAGATATCCGCAAAAGCGTCTTATAATTTTAGACTTTGTCAAGCGCTTTGTCGACGACAGATTACAACTTCGAAGGTCAAAGTTCAGTATCTGCATCGTGGCTTGGCTTGGGCGTGGAGCAGGGGTCGGTGTGCGTGTACCCGTTGTGGGTGGTGATAAAACTAAGGTGAAGGCCACTGAATTAGGAAGTTTATAAATAAAAATGTGCCTATGGTTGTGATATCTTTTGTTTTCGCAAGTCTGTGTAAGCGCTTCTTCGTTATTCTCGAAATCTTTTCCTGATGATGTAATTCGAGATATAACCAAATGTGATCTTTAACTTAATCAATAATGTCCACAGATTAGCCCCAGTCATGATTTGGTAGCTCTGATATATCCATGACGCTTAGACCGTTCTTTCGAAGTGATATTTCTCTTCAGGTTGACGTAATTATGGTTGAAGCTAAATCGATATTAACCGTAACACTGACTAACTGACAAGCAACGACACCACCTGAAGGTCGGAATGACCCGCATCCACAATATCATACAGGTTATCCGAAAAGCAGGACCCATTATAAGCCACGGAAATATATCATGTAAACCGCTGAGCTTCAATCACATAAACGTGCATAGATGAATAAACTCTTGTAGTAGTCTCAAAACCCAGAGACACAAAGATGGAAAAAAGGGCGAAAATAGCAAACCGGAATCGGATACAAACCAACCATAGTTTTATGGATGGTTGGATCTTGTTTGCAGCTACTGTTATAAGAACAACGGTTTAGGTTTCATATGTGATTCCTGTTAAAAATATATAAAACTGGTTATATCAAATTACCAAATTAGACATATGCACCAACAAATATTTTCCAGAGTGAAGAGTAAATCCGTTTCCATTTCAACCATTCCAGTAACAAAGGAAATAATTCTACCTGGTGAAACTAACACAAAGGGGCATGACGTAAGTCCTACACACTCAACCGCTCTCTGACCTTTCCGCATTTCGCCATACGCAAGCCATCGCAATATTTTCTCACCCACCTGATGTGTATGTCCCCCCCCCCCCCCCCCCCCCCCCCCCACACACACACACACATGGACTCGGTTCAAAAGTGTTTATTGCTAATGAAGAAAATTAACCAATTCAATTTCTACACTGTCTCTCACTAACCTTCCCCGACCCCAGCTTTCGCAAATCATTCGGTCCCACCCAACTTCCTCTACCGCAAACCCCATGCCGCCACCCCGAAGATTATACTGTGACAGGGGTAAAAATATACTCATTTGTCCAACCTGCTTCCGAGCAGCTGCAAATCGAAATCCAAGTACCTTCAACCAAAGTTGGGGGATTCAGGTCACTTAAGACACACACATCATAGGGAATGTTTTATTTTTGCCTTCTATGCCTTGAAACACCCATACCTGGATGACTAATACGTTTTCGTGCTTAAAAAAGACAGAGGCAATCAAACGCCAAGAATAGGGAAATGGGGGATACTTTCGCGTGGGCAGCCTTCCTATCAAACGTCCACATATTATCTGAACCGAAGCATAGTCTAGATTTGAGCATGACGCAATATGAAAGAGTGAGCATCAGGCGCATGCGTGTTAATGTAGGACAAGGTCAATAACTGAACTGACCATAAACATCCTGTCAACTTTCCTGGTAACTACCGAAATAACAAATCGAGCCACTCAGTATCTGCCATCAATATACGCGTTTGAGTATGAGTTACGTAATGTTGGATATTCGTTTGAGTATGTGCGTTTGTGTGCGGTTGTGGTCATATCGTGATAATTTGAATAATATGAGCTAGTCCTACATGGCGTGAATTACACTATTTTGCTCAACTGTTTATCTGGACACAATTTATATGAGGTGTTATAGTCGCATTGATAACAAATTCCTCCCCTTGCCCTATCAGGTACCACTCCAATTATATCGTCGGCGTTATGACAGGTTCCACTTCTGCTATATCGCCATCGAAATATCGGGTGCTAATTAAGATATAGCGTCGGTGTTATCTTACCTTGGGAGACACTTTACCCTGCAACACGTGGAACGGGAGACATATTGTCAATTCTGAAGGTCACGAGATAATTGCAATTCCAAAACCTACAGATAGACTTCCACAAACACGGCCCTGCGATAATGTAATACACGGAATCGGCGCTTATCTCCTCCAAGTATGGATAATTATTGGTAATATGTTATGAAACAGACTTAAATAACCGTTGGACTTCGCACAGTTTGCTTGGACGCAAGCCCCACAGCCGTGGGGTAAGGGTGACGAGGAAGGTGTCCAGGGAGTCGATGGCTGCGTGATATATAAACGATGGAAGGTACTTGCTTCATCATTCATACAGCACTGAGCAGCGAATCAACATCTTAAAACACAGGTGAGTTTATTTATCATCACTAGTACTCGTAACTTATTGCCCCCGTTTTGTTTTCACGGTTAATATAGAATTATCACTGTCTGGATGATTTGATATAGAATACGAGGATGGAGTAATGCCTATATACTAGACACTCACCGCAATAAAGTTGCCGCTATATTTCTGGCATTCCTATTCGGCATTGCTGTTATTAGAAATATTGTGCATTGTATCGAGGGCTAGGCAATGTCACTCTGCTACATCTTTCCCAATAAGATTCTTCCATATTTGATAAATGAAAAAACGTGTGATCACATCGAATGAATTGTTTGTCGACCACCTGGATTCGTCTGGCGGTATATCGCTTCCAAATTCCAAGTGTGACTGTTGTTTTAAGTCAATTCCACCGTTTTTGATACAGGCTTTAATCGATTATTTATTAACGGAGGCCAATATTCTCGGAGCTATTTGTAAATGATTATCAGTGTGGTCCCGATTACCGATTCGTACTATATCGTGATTACGTAATAAGAGGACCTGAGTAACTATTGAAATGTCCCTTCGGAGGTTAGCCAACTTTGCACCCGAATTATCACGATATGGTGTTGCAAGCAGTTGCAATACAGTGATAGATAATGAAATAAATCCAGCAAACTCATTGATATATAAGAGACTTTGTTGAAGCACACATCCCACTACGATTTAAGCTTGTGTTACGTTATACGAGATTGCAGTCATGAGTGTACCGCGGAATTCCATGATGCCTTTCACTAAATCCAGGCCTTGGCACAGTATTCAGAGATCAGTGCAAATACTCCACTGCGACACGACTCACATTTCATCGCAAGGCAAGGCTCTGTAATGAGTGTATCGTTTAAGTGGACAATTGAGAAGCAATTAAGTTGCTTAGTGAATTATTGATGAGAAGGCTGGATCCTCAGGAGCTTGATCGATGGAATTTTTAACTGGTCGTTTTTTTAAAGCAAACAATTTGTATCATTGATCCCATTCGGCTGTTACTAATTAACTGTTGAAGTAGATAAAAAAACTCTGGTGCTCGACTTTTACCTTCCAGTCAAGAACCCGATACTTGTGTGAATTAATTATTCGGTCGGTATTCTATATAAGGATCGGATTCAACTACTGTGATTTTGCTTTCAGAAACGCAAAGATGGCGGAACTGACTGGAGAATTCACCAGGGAACACATTCAACTCCTACGAGAATACCAGGAGCTGGCAAAGTCCTCAAAACATGAAATCGATGGGAAAACTATGTCCATTCCAAAAGTGGTATTGGGCAGTAACTGCACAGAGAGCAGATGGGGAATTTCAGAGGAAGCCAGACAGTTGACTATGAAGAATTCCAAGTATTTACAAGACAAGATAGCTGCAGGCGATACTATCTATGGCATCACAACGGGCTTTGGAGGAAGTGCTGACGTCCGATCGCAAGATATACTGGAAATCCAGAGAGCTCTTGTTCAGCATCTGAAGGCTGGGTTTGGTGAAAAAGTTAGCGCTGATATCGTCCGAGGAGTGATGTTGATTCGCGCTAACAGCCTGAGTCGTGCATACTCAGGCGTTCGTCCTGAGATTGTGGAATGTCTTTTGAACATGGTTAACGAAAATATTGTCCCCATCGTGCCCCAGCGAGGCACCATCAGCGCCAGCGGTGACCTCCTTCCAACCTCGTACATCGCAGCAGCCATGATGGGAAAAGAGAGCTCCAAGGTCATCTACAAAGATACCAAAATGTCAGCAAAAGAAGCTTTCTCTCAGGCAGGTATCAGTCACGTGACATTCGAGACTAAAGAAGCTTTAGCGGTTGTAAACGCTGCATCATTTGCGGACTCATTGGGAGCGAGAGTTCTCTATGACGCGTCGACAGCTCTGTTGATGACGCAGGCGGCGACAGCCATGTCTGTGGAAAGTCTCCTGGGTAAGATGGAAAGTTTCCACCCCACCATCCATGAATGCATGCCCCACAGAGGTCAGAGGGAAGCTGCGGCCAACATTCTGTCGCTACTGGAAGGCTCCACGTACGCTGAACCGCTGGATGCTGAAGAAGATGATTACTACGGTCTCCTTAAGCAAGATAGGTACGCTCTCCGGACGTCGGCACAGTGGCTCGGGCCAGCAGTCGAGGTGATATCGCAGTCTATCGCGAGAATTACTACCGACCTGAACAGCGCAAACGACAATCCTATTATCGACCACCGCAAAGATGATATTTTACACTGCGGCAACTTTCAAGGTACAATGGCAACAATCGCTATGGATCAAGCTAGACAATCTGTCCAGCTCTGTGGCAAATTGCTGTTTGCACAGATGTCAGAAATGCTAAATGTCAAGATGAGCAATGGTCTCCCGCCCAACCTGTGTGGAAGCGACCCAAGTGTCAATTTCGGAATGAAGGGCATGGATACAGCTATGGCTTCGTACATGTCAGAACTGGACTATCTTACAGCGCCTATTACCAACCACGTTGTGAGTGCAGAAATGCACAATCAGTCCGTCAATTCTCTGGCTTTCATCTCAGCGCGTCTGACCAGAGAAGCTCTTGAAATCTTACGAATGATGTTCTCAAACATCCTCTATGCACATACCCAAGCGATAGATCTGCGTTGGCTCGAGAAACAAACTAAACTTCAGATTGCAGAAATCGCCAAACAAATCGGTATTGAAAGCGACAACATTATCCTACAGAGTTTCCCCTGGTACTCTTTCGCATTCGGGCCAGCTGATACATTGAAAGCTCTCAAGAAGAAACTGAAAATTTCAGAGATAGAAAATGGCAATGCAGCGCAAGTTGAGAAACTCAAACAACTTCATTCTGGGCTAATAGCTGGCTATAAAGTTTCTGAAATCGGCAGTGGTCTTGGCAAAGGTGAATATATAATATTCTTTATCGTATAATTCGTAAAGACAATATTCTAATAGAAGCATTTAACGCACATCATTTGCAGATGATTCCAATGTTATGACATAATTCTTTCTGTAACAGGAACACAGAGGATGTATTTCTTCGTTCGTCAGGAGCTTCAGGTACCATTCAACGAAGGAAAGAGACCGCTGGACGAATCGCTTGAGACAATCTTTGCTGCCGTCCAGAATCGCCGAGTGGTCGATATTGTGCTCGACGTGTTCAAAGCCAGTAAATTCAGCTGTAATGAGGTCAATCACAAGTAAATGGACTTGAAACACATTTCACTCTGTGTGATAGCAGCTACTTATATTGTGTATCCGTGTATAGCAATTTCATTTTCTTGTTTTACGGCTGGTTAGTTCAGTTTTGTAGAAGCACTGAATTTTCCTGCATGATTGGCAAAAGCAGATTTTATAACATTGTTTGTATTCGCGACGTATTTCATTGTTCATGTATTAAATGAATATCAAAACATTAAAATGTGTATGACATTATTATGCATCTCTTATATTTCCTAATTCAGATAATTTTAGCTTCTGTTCACAACACACGAAGGTCATCTTTAATCCCATGAGTGTTTAACCAGTGTTGAAATTTACAACAACAAAAGTCGACAACATTATGCGTGTTTTTTCATCTAGAAACACTTTTAAAGACTACTTTTAACGACCACTTTTAACGACCAATTTTCAAAAAATACTTAAGTCTTCACCTTGTATCGGGTCTATGCCCCAACACCCATGTGGCTAAAATCTGAGGGTTTTTGCACCTTTTGAGGCTCTTTTGCGTCGGTGCTAGGGAGAGACGACGCTAATGTGGAGGTGGATCCCGAATTAACGCCGACGCTATGGCGGGAGTGGGATCTGACGTAACGCGCTCGCAAAAAGGACGTCTCCAATGACTGGGTAGTCTGCGTCTCAGACTCCAGGAGTTCCGCTACGATTCTCGCCCTAGAGTCTGCGACAAGTCTACATTCCTCGACTCTGGGGGTTCGCTTCTCTCCACCGCCTACATCCCTCGACTCTGGGGGTTCGCTTCTCTCCACCGCCTCAGACTCTGCGTGAAGTGCATGTGGCCATGTGCTCCAACCGGAAAAACCCGCTTTCCAAATAAGAAAATGCTCGGTATTTTCAGTGGTTCCATGGCTGGCCAATCGATGCTCTTGTGTCGCGTTTGCGCGTGGCGCCCCGTCACTTCAGCGTAACAAAGATGGCGGAACAACAATGTGCGTTTAGTCGGCGATCTCCGGATTTAGCCAAACGCGTTTGCAAGGCGAGCTCCGATTGGCCAATCTGTTATGAGGGGCACGGGGAATGCGGGCGTCTCACAAATTTTTGATTAGAGCGGTACGTAGTCTGCGTCCCAACCTCCGGCCGCTAAGTTGCGCAGTTTCGCTCCGGGTTGATCTGTCAACCAAGACCCTTGAGCCACTGGGGAGAGTTCTATGTGTCTGGACAGTGCCGGGGTGTGGGGGGCTCAAAGGAATGAGAACAACGGGATAGTATGTGTACGTGATACTAGTTAAAAAAAAATTGGGGCGTCTCACAAATTTAAAATTGGGACCATAAACAAGCGCTGTAATGGCATAGCAATATGTTTACGTAATACACGGGGTTTTCCCTGCCGCAGCAGGCACATTAAACAGCGCCC
This sequence comes from Urechis unicinctus, assembly GCA_034190875.2. Lineage (NCBI taxonomy): Eukaryota > Metazoa > Annelida > Polychaeta > Xenopneusta > Urechidae > Urechis > Urechis unicinctus. The sequence continues at coordinate 19,680,135 of CM067346.1, forward strand.
GCAGCCATCAGGCTAGGGGACTTTCACGAACGGGGTTTTCCCTGCCGCAGCAGGCACATTCACGAAACAGTCACGACCCATCAAGCAGCAGAGTGCACAATACTTTTGAAAGATTTTCAATACCACGCCATGCTACTGTTGCACGTAATCGAGGGCTTCTGTTGGAGTCCTTTCAAGATCATATACTTCAGTTCTTGTGAAAAGAGGTCCTAAAACGTAGCGTATAAAAACAAATATGGCGCTAAATCTTCCAAAATTGTTACACTGACCAATGAGAGACAATGACTCATAAGTACCTGAGAGACACGACATATCCTCATCCAAGACGCTGGCGCGCAATATTGAATATTATTAACATGTAAATAGGGCCCGCAGCCAGGGGCTAGGGGACCTTGACCAATGACTGAGAGAGTTTCTCACCTGAACTTCCCACTCTGAAACAAATTATGTGCTCTGTTAAGTAGAGCACATAATAAGGCTACAAAGTGAGGTCGTCAGACTGGTTCCAACATCAGGGGCCCCTATTGCATTGCAACACAAAATAAGGACTTATGACGCCTCACACTTTGCTTCGAGCTTGTGAATCATCCATATGTTATAGCTCCAGTGATTATAGCTCATGTTAATTCAATATTTATCCCATTAGTGGTTGGCGAGATATAGCCTCTAAGACATGACTAGAGTGCCGCAGCGAAAAGGTGTTCAAAAGCCAGTTTGGACCATTATCAACGATGTGACGTCACACTTCGTAGCCTTATAATCATATGTGCGGTGAAACGACCTTTCCATTCCTCACTGGTGTAAGTATCCGAGTGGAATAGTTGATGAATTTTCTGTCGGACACGCTCAATTGAAAAAGATGCATTAATCTCGGCATGCAACGGGTATTTGCGTTTTCTCCAGATAAGAATCGTGATTGGCGAAGCAATAAACTTGTCCCATCGGACAAATATCTTACACTTTTCACAAACACCACTGGTAGAACTATGTCCCTTACAAGCGGACAACCGTTAGTGTCTGTCCCTGACAAGCGGACAACCGTTAGTGTCTGTCCCTGACAAGCAGACAACCGTTAGTGTCTGTCCTGACAAGCGGACATCTGTTAATGTCTGCCCCTGACAAGCGAACAATCATTAGTGTATGTCCCTGACAAGCGAACATTCGTAAGTGTCTGCCCTGACAAGCCGACAACCGCTTGTGTCTACCCTTGACAAGCGGTTGGTGTGTACTCCTAGCTGACAGGCCAATTCATATAGTTGACAGTAAAATAAAATCCTGTATTCCGTATTTCTGTTTATTGCTAAAAAAATCCAAAGCAACCAATTTCGCATAATGCACAGACCACGATGTAGTATAAATTTAATCAATTACTTGTATAACCAGTCAATCAGGTGTAACCCATTCCAATCGCTTGATGCAGCTACTTATCGCATGGCACCCTACTCTCAGCCAATCAGAGCTCGAGAAAAAGTTCGGTCTTTTACCCATATCGCCTCAAACGCGCAGTAAGCCGTGCGATAACTGCGACTGTGTCGCAATATCACCTAGCAGCAACCAGATTTGAGAAGGTCCCTCACAGAACACCACTGCCCTAACTAACATGGCAACACTACGGAGGGTCTTAAATATCACACACACCTTGCAAGTGTTATAACGAGACATATAATATAAGGAGACGCGCTTGATTATCACGTGTAGGTGCCATCGTATGTTATCGCATGGCCACGCGGATGATATGAGGAAAGATACTCGGACGCTCCCCATATCACCCACGTGACCATGCAATAACTTCTTAAATGCGTTAACACCGTTATGACCGAAATTATAACCATCAGGTACAGCCAGCGCCATCGAGCGAACAGGTAAGGTATTACTTGGGAATTTCCATACGTCATTACGATTTGGCAAGGTGCGAAATTAACTGGGTCAAACTTATGTGAGCAGGTAAACGAAACTAATGCATGGATTTTCTTCTCAAAGATACGGTTGGCTCAGAATTGAATGATAGTAAGATACTGTGATTGTTTCCACCCTGAATATGGGGTTATATATTTTCAATACATTTGGTTCGATTGTGGCGATGTTGTCAATCATAGTGGCCTGCTCAGGTAGATTGTTTACGCTGTACACGGGAGAAGGTACTCTGAGGTTAAAAAACCCCGGACGATACCATCAGACAGATGTGTTTCGATAACTGATTATTGTCTGAAATTTAAGTGAAAAGTGACGGATTTAAAATAGATATTATTGAATCTGAAACAACCGAATGGTTTTTCTTCATTACTCAAAGGACCCCTGTTAGTGGCCCTAAAATGCTTACAATAAAGGCAGTCCTGGAAGTGAAACAGATGCAGGTGAACTCGGGCCACGGTGATTTCGGCCAAGTGATATCACACTATGGTGATTTCAGCCCACAGTGATTTTGGCGGCCAGGTTTAATTCTTGCGCAACATGTAGGTATGCATGATGGTTCAAAAAGATTGTTTTTTTTTATTTTAAACAATGAATAATTGTGCCTTTTATAATCCATGTAGCCGCCCCAACCCATCAACTGGGTATGATATGTTTGTTGACCAGGTGTCGGGGACACTAAGCTATATATAGTACGTTCAACTTGTCCGAGCATACCTGGCCCTACAGGATTCTAGTTATAATGAACATCTTCACACCGCTGGCAGACTCCAGGTGCTCCAATGTGTCATGCACTCGCTGTATAATTCAGCGGACCAGAGGCATCCAGCACACTTTTTCACCTCCAGATGTGGCGGGGTTGTGTTGGCTGGGCCAAAATCACTGTGGGCCAAAATCACCAGATACCTGTGAAACTCTCCTCTAATCAGTTGCACTGACATCCTAATTTTAATAGATTTATTTGAATATATGCTTAAAGAATGTTCATAACTCTGTAGAAACTACATCTGGATGCTCTTTCTTCCCAGATAGGTCGGCGTCCTGCCCAGGAGGCTTAGTGTGGAAAGTTCCTCTCTGAGATATCTCTGCATTTTATCTTGTGTGATTTTGAAATAGAGTAACAGAGGTTGTTCTCTCAAACTAATGGCCAACAAAATATTTTGACAGTTAAGAGTAAAATTTGGCAGGTTACTGCATTCCATTTAGGGGCTCTGATGTCCGGTGCATATTTTTGTTAGTTTTCAGCCCTGCATTAATGAATATCTATTGAGCGCTCAAATGATATTGTTTATGTTTCAGCATCCATGAATTCACTATAAATTATTTGAAACAACAGTGGTTTTCAACGGCCAAGACAAAGGCCAAATCAAGCTTCTGTGTGACTACTGACATTCCACCATGGGCAAATTAGAAGGCACAGTGTGGTCCAAAGTGGCAGTGATTCTCCTGTTGCTGGCCTTCCTGTTGCACCTGATAGCTTTGGGAGCCCCTCAATGGGCCAGATCGGATGAGAGCAAAGTAGTTCTCAAAGTACACATAGGACTGTGGAGAGAATGTACCTACCCTGAGCATGGGGGACACCCATGTACTGATTTTGTTGACATTATAAAAGGAGGTTAGTTGCATAATGAAGAATTGTTATTCCTTGATTGGGTTGAAATGGTATGTGATTTTTAACACTGCCCTTTTAGTATGGTAATGGATATATTACTGTGAGGTCATAACAAATTGCTTATCCTTGAGTTATTTTATGAAATATCTAATAGACGCATACCATCTTTGCCTCGGGATCTATATTTGTGAACACGTACTGGCAGTGAATTGATGTGTGCAACAGATTGGTTGAAAGCCTCGCAGGCCTTCATGATCCTTGGTATGTTTGCCCTCATCGGAGCTGTTGCTGTGACAGCCATGTACGCATTTGTACCTGACTTTGTAGGTAACCTCAAAGTGTCCGGAGCATCAGTTGCCTTATCAGCCACAGCAGGTAATATCCTGCTCTGTTCACTTCCAACATTTCGGCAAATTTTTGGGTTGTCTTGTTGTTGAGGGAATTCTTTAATTAACAACATTTAACAGGTATTTTTGTAATTTATCAACTACCAGAAAGAAACTTTATTAATTTTATGGCAATGGCATCTTGTAATTTGCCAGCTTATCTTAATCTCAAGGACTGGCTGTTGCTAAATTTATGTTTTTCATGATGTGTTTAATCACACAATATGATAAATGTGAACCTCCCAAAATTCATCTTTTTATACTATGTGCCGTAGGAAAGAATGTCACTTTCATTGCTGATTGCATTATGATTGAATTAAGGTGTTTTTGGTTTTGTTCCAGCTCTTTTTACACTTATAGCAGTAGGTTCATTTGGCGCAAAATTCCAGGAGCATTTCAAGAATCGAGACGAAGCAATACTTGAACCCTACGGTCAGCTTTACTGGGCTTGGGGCATTGCTCTCACAGACATGTTGCTCAACTGGTTTGCTGTTGCATGCTTGGTATTTGACCTAGTTCTCACCAATGACGACTATTGAGGTATACATCACCATGTTGACATATTTCATTTATTTTTGTATGCCGGTTAAAGAAGGAAAAGGTTATTTTTAAGAAAGATTTTTGCAATACTTTAACCAAGTCCATGGGAAACAGAATTCCTTATGTGTAGAGTACATATGTTTCGATGTAAATAATATTGTGCAATCACAGTTTTAATTTGGTGTAAATCAAAGAGTTCTATGATATGCCATTGTTAACCCTGTCCTTGTCATAACATTCAATAACATGGTCAATTGTCCACCAAGTCAGTGTACATTATGATATAAATTATGTGCCAATATGTCTCCTCAGCTCCTTACACTCCAACTCGTCCCCGTTTTTCGCAATTGAATTCTAAAATCAGAAACATTCCGCTATATCATATTTGTACATTTATTGCCCAGCCGTGTAAATAGATTGATTTTATTAGTCTTTTGTTTATTCAAATACTTGTAATAAAAATGATATATTTGCATTTTTTTTATTACAGTGAGTACTTTGTATGTATGGGTGTTCCACAACTTAACTTATTTAGACTACACCCTTAAAATAACCATTCCCAGGTGCTTTGACATCTCCTTACAAGTCCCCGGTCACAGAACACTGATTTCCTCCCAAGACCATCATGCTACATATACAATCATACCGACTATTAGACAAAAGAAATGGAAATATATTTATTTGAATGAGCAAGAAATTTACATAAAAATACACCAAGAAAGAAGACCAGCTGCCATTTCATCTTCACATAACAGCAAAAAAGGAGATCAGGGTACAATATATAAATTATAATATTGAATTGAGTTGACTTCGATAAATAATTAGTTGCTCCCATATAAACTACAAACATGAAATCATAAATTGTCCACCAAGCCATATATTTCAAAAAAGCCTTCACCAACGTAATTCAACAATTTGCAGTGATTGTGATACAAACTAAATAGCAATACCTGCACTTTTTGTATCATCATCACCTGAGCTCACTGTTACCAGTTGATGGAGATGAAAAATGGTTCTAAGCAGGATCATATACACTTTAATTCATGAAGACATTGTTGATGATATTTGCATTTCTCAGTTTTCATACATATACATGTAGCTGATACAGCAAAAATATTTTCCCAGGGGCTGTAAATTTGATTGCAGGTATTAAGGGCACAAACAAGCAAAACATGATATGTTTATAAGGCATTGATTCTCAAGCCAGTTTTTAATTGTGAACAATAGTAGGATATGCGATCATCTCGGTGTCCATGCACGTCTCAACCCGAGTGACCTTCTGCCTCATCGTATACACATCATTGATGGATTGATGCGCAGATTTCGAAGGTTGACATTGACTGTTCGTCAAGTCAAGCTTTCCTGAGGAGTTGCAGGATATAGGCTCAAATGATTTATTCACACAAATCTCCACCTGCATTAGATACTGTGTCTTTGTGCTCTGGCAAGAAGAAAAAAAAACAGCATTTAAAAAATATTCATCCCGTGTTCATTATACTATTAAACACACATTTAGAAGTTGATGGTTGATAGCAGTGTATAATTTCTATAGGTAACATACCTTGTCATAAACACAAGACATCTTATATCCATCTTTAGGAAAGGTTTTCCCCAGAGCAGTGTAAACATCAGTGTACTGTCAATACAGAAACATGACACCCACTTACAGCTTGCAAAAGAAAAACATGATCAGAATATAGACAAAAACAGTTTGAGGATTTTTGAGCTATTGCAAGCTACCTCATATGTCTGTGTCCCTGGATTGATGTTCATTTCACCAAAAATTCTGCAAAATTCAAATATGTTATTGCAAAGAATTTATTATGAAAATCTTGCATTTTTATAAAGCAAACACAATTTGGCGAATCTGTGATAGCAAACCAACTCACTTCTTCAGATTGAATTTTTCATGAAGTTGGAGGCCCATGGAGAAATAGTTTTTCTCACCACGAAGACTCGGGATGTTGACAGCACACGTGCCATGTTTACACCACTCATGCATCCTGGTTGACACAGAATATCAATGGAAACAGGCCAATAAACATCATGTGGTACACCCCAAAACAAGTGGTGAGTTGGATAAACTCAACAGATTTATAGGAGCCGAGTTACAAAATATGGTTTCAATGTTTGTGGATGCACAGGGTGAAGCAACATGGAGAACAGAGCATGATGGAGGTTGGGGCAGAGACCTACCAGAATGCAGTAGTCGGGGAATCAGTGTAGAGATTTGGCCAGCGCATGAGCAGATCACTGTAGATAGCCTGGATAGACAGACAAACTCAGCATTCAACACAAGAAAATTGAGTCTCGAGTGTCAGTAATAATCCATCCAATAGCCTGCGTATCTTATTACAGAGTGAGAGACCAGGTGTATATTGCAAATATTAGCTACGTTTTACACAGCTACCTGTATTGTAGCAGGATCAAACGAGGAGGATGTGTTGCAGAAGTTGGGGCATGTTGTATGGAATTTGTTGGGCCTGTGTGAAACAAATCCAACAATAGACAACAACTAAAATAAAACCTTAACAGATTTATGAGAAACAACATAATCGTGATGATTTCTGCATAGAAATATTATTTTTTACATGCATACTTACAAATATGTATGCCATCTATCATGATTTGATTTTGAAAATTTACATATCATGAAGCTTTACATAGACACAAAATTAACTGAAAATCACACCAGGAATGATGTAAATTCTTTGACTCCACTTCTCTACAACACCACCGACAAACTTCATCTTATACTGAGACAGCTTACTCGTGAAGACGTCTGATGAAGGACTCATTAATATACATTGATGTGCTTTGATAAGCAGAGACACAAGAAGCCAGACTTACCAGATGCCATGCACCCCCCAGGTGGTCACATTCTTGGGAATGCTACAGGTATGTTCTTCCTGATCAACACATGAAAAAACAAGGCACCAACTCAATCTTGTCACATCATGACATTTATAATCCTCCTCCTATTTGGATCCATATACATGCATCTTATTGATGTCCACTTATTTATGTTTTGAACGAGGACATCAATATGAGTTATGACATTTGGCTGACTCTAAGCCAGACACCGCAGCACACCTTAAGGGGGTTGACATTAAACTTTACATGTACGTAAACTCACCGAGATGTTTGCATCAATGCAGACAGTTTGTGGCCATTCTTGACTGAACACCAGGTAATCTGCATCATCTGGCGTGCCGATCGACTCCCCATGACACCGATCAGAAGTCAAACCTTCAATTCCCACAAGGCTAGCAACACAAATACAGGCACTGAGAGAACCAGGGGTGTTTTTCACAGACTTACAACCACAAAATATATTCATCAGGTGTCAAAAATCAAAATTAAAGACAAGCATCAGAAGAAGAAAAAACTGAGAACAATACCTTGTGAGAAGAAGGAGAGAAACGATGAATCTCCCCATCTTCAATTTCATCTCAGACAGAAAAATAAAAGCTTGTCACAATGCACTCCCACTTTATGAACCTGGATGTCGAACACAAAAGAGAGCAAGCATGGTAGCAGAGGCGATGTTCAGCACAACTCGCACAAATCATTGTTACATTTGGATTCATGGGCTTAAACTGACAAAGCTCCAATGAAGAATTCACTTATGTGAATGGATAGTATCTAAGGCAATATCAAATATCACATGTAATACGTCTATACGCCCACATGGTGAAACCAAATAGGTACAGATATAAATGGCCACACTTGAAACATAAAACTGGTCCACCAAGGCAATTGTTCTAATGCCCTGCATTAAATCTCAGTCCATTAGTTGCTTTCTATATGTAGATAGATCTAGACCTGATATCCACGTTACATTTAGTTAGGACAATGCCATGTTCCACTATCAATCCGGCAATACACCAAAGCAGTATGCATACAATGAGGCATACAGTGATGATGATGATGATGATGATGATGATGATGATGATGATGATGATGATGATGATGATGATGATGATGGATCTTATTCTCAACTGGCCACTTAATCTAACAGGATTTAGGTGTGGACAATTTACAAAAACATATAGTTTTAAATGTAGAATAAGTAACTTTACAGAAGGGCATGTGCTATGAAAATCTAACGCAGACATTGAGCCTAATTGTGATTAACAGGGCAGAAAATGTTATTTGGTTCAGGCAACTTTGCATTATAAATACCATACTTTACTATTACTCAAAAACAAGACGAGAAGCTCTTGAAAGAAACAGCCAACAAAAACATTCAAATATGTCAGTAGAGATCTGCTGGGAGTCTTTTGAAACACTGCTGATAGCACTTGTGGAAATGAGCACCCATTTTATTTTGAGAATCTACAGAAGAATGTGCCTGGTCGCTTCATGTGGTCTGACTGCATGCCTCACGACATATTTGGTGCTTCAAGGTGATATTCAGGTGATAAACGTAAACAAGGGAATTTGTATATAGCTATATGATTCTACTGATTGTTGATCATATGTATGTCCTAAAATGTCTTAACCAACAAACAAAGATTTTACAGAATTTGCAGAAGTACGTTATTGAAAAAAAATTCTGAAATGTATCATCAATGGTAATATACCTAAGTGGCTCAGTGGTGTTCAAAGCATTGTTGATGAATGTGGTTTGAGTTATCACTGCTACAATCAGAGGAGTGCAACACTGCACCTGAGCACAAAGAGATACGAGGAAAAAAAGTAAAATTATCGTTATGTGGCCAATATAAACCAACCTGGTATGAGGAACCCAACAGTTATGCAAACTGTGGTTTATACCGAGTACCCTTTACTGGGCTCTTTCGAGAACAAAACCAATTGATTGATCAAAAGACATAAGTGGGTTTTTTTTAGGTGAGGTAGTGCAAACAGTGGCAGCAGGAAAAATACATTTCACCAATTTAAACAACCTATTCAATAGAGAGTACTGCATTCATGATGAGTTGTGTAAAACGGGGCTCGAAATTAGCCAGATTCTTCACCGGCCATTCGAGGCAATGAAATTTCACCGGCCCTACAAATTTTATATCGGCCCTACTTTTTCAGTTATAAATAGTGCTCTCTGAGCTTTTTCATCCTCTCCAAATATGCACTTCTTAGGCAACGGTGGTTTAGTACCGTGAACATAACGTCACATTGACATTCCTGGGCAGCTAGTTGTACTTGCTTAACCCACCTGACAACAATTTCACCTGCCATTGGCGGGTGCTAATTTCAAGCCCTGTAAAAGAAACTGCTCTTTACCAGGGCATGGATTTAAGAGTATCATGGTGTTAGCCAGACACCCTGTCCAATGGATAAGTGATTTTAAAATAGGGTGGGGTGTAATTTTCCGTCAAGACCTTCATTCCGTCCACCGGCCCGCCCGATGGCACTTTCAAAGCCACATACAAACAATCAGCTTAAGTCATAAAAATCCAAACCGCAACGCAATGAGCTGGCAGATCAACTACGACCAAGATAAATATGATTCGGTCAGATATAGCTTTATATGGTGCAAGTTTGAGAAGTTTTATAATGGGTCAAGTTGGTAAATGATTGTCACAGCTTAATCATGCTATTCAAACACGCGCCAGATCACAGCTTCATTGTGCCACTCAAACACGAGCCAGATCACAGCTACATCGTGCCACTCAAACACGTGCCAGATCACAGCTTCATCGTGCCACTCAAACACGTGCCAGATCACAGCTTCATCGTGCCACTCAAACACGTGCAAGATCACAGCTTCATCGTGCCGATCATATTTCTTAAAATAAAGCATTACCCATTTGAGCATCGTTAGGAAATGTCCTACACATGGCACTTCTTTGTCTTGAGTAAGGTGTGGTATCACTCTTGCCACAAATGTTCAAGACTGTGGCCTGTACTGTTGGCTTGTGTAAGAAGCTCACAAAGTTTAATTTACACTTCTTGCAACCCTACGTAGGAGATGAGTGTTACCACATCTTACTGGCGTCTAAGCATAAGCTTGTGACAAACTTTGACACAAAGTTTTGGTAAACCACCAGCTTAAAGCCTACTTACCTTTCCAAACAAGCTATGTTTGAACAATGAAATTTGCCTTTATGGATTACAGTGGTGCAAATATACAATGTTTCATAGAATTTGGCAAATAAAGATAACTCCCACCTAATGCATTACCCTCTTGAAGTGATTTTTGTCAACTCACCTAGTGTCTGGATGTTAGATGTGTCCACTGTCGACCACAAGCCTTGTGGTCGACGGTGGACACGTGATTGTTTATGTTCTTCATGGTGACAAGGAAGAACATAAACAATCATGGAGTATACCGACTAGGCGAGTTCCGCCATCTTGGATCGCTAAACCGGAAATCGGTGGTCGAGGAACGCGATTTTGACAGCTGTGAAATAGGTGGAAGACAGGTCGTCGTGTGGTAGATGTGATGTCTTTGATTTCGGGTGTGTCGGAAGGATTAAAGGACGCATTTCGTAGCTGTCGGTACCTTTGATCATGCAGAAAGTCTATACAATGAGGCTGGCCTCTCGCTCACGGTTTATTATGATCTGCTCAAATGCCAACACCGCTCGTAACCATGCACGCCACTGGGTATATAAAGGGGTTAATCTCAATAATTATGGTATATATCACAATGGTGAATCACTGCTGCGTTGTCGATTGCATCACAAGCTCAAGAACTACACACCAGGATGGCTCCAAACCTATATTCTTCAAATTCCCGGGGCATATTTGCTACCCAGGTACAAGGCATGGGTCAAGGCAGTTAGCAGGAAGAACTTAGCTATCAAACCACACACTGTTGTTTGTTCCAAGCATTTTGTAGAAGGTATGCCAACACCTCAACATCCAACACCATGCCTTAACATGGGTTACCCATCGAAGATACTTAAGACAAGGTGACTGTTTGATTTATTGTAATACATCAGTAAAGCTATGTCATACAGCTAAAATCTGCTTCTGTTTGAGAATCTTAATTTGAATGTTATACTTTCAGGTTCAGATTGTCCTCTCGCCGTGAATATGAATCTAGGCTCAAGTTGTCAAAGCAGTTACCCCCTGGTAAGAGTCCCATACAAAATGACGATATATTGTTTAAATGCAATAGTTTTTATTTCACCTGTAGTACCTTAGTTTTATTGCATCATTTCTCGGGTTTTCACACTCAGTAAGATGTGGGGTGGTCTGGCTTCAGACAAGCACTTGTTAAAAACTCAGGTAAGGGAGTATCATTGGTCTTGTGCAACTTGTTGCTTGCCTGTATACTATGTACATATACCTGTTTATATCATTTGCTTTTCAAAATGTTTACAGGAGCAGAGTTCTTGGGTCAGTTGGACCCACACGACCAGATTATGGCAGACCGGGGTTTTGACGTTGCAGATTTTCTGGCCCCCAGATGTGTCACGCTCAATATACCCCCATTCACCAAAGGAAAGACACAGCTTAGCCAATGTGAAGTCGAACGCCACAGAAAAGTGTCCAGCCTCAGGATTCACGTTGAGAGCAATAGACTGAATAAAGGACTTTAGAGTGTAGCAGGCTGTTTTCTCCCTGAGTCGGATTAGCCAGCTTGACAATATTATGACAATTGTTTGTGCCATAACAAATCTCCTCCCTCCTTTAGTATAAGATAGTGGCCTTGAAACTAGAGTTGAGAACAGTACGCAATATATGGAAACAATGTAATTTATTACATCATTTGCCCTCTGTAAATATTTCACTACGATTGCACATTTTAAATTGGTGATTTATGAAAATAAACAATATTTTGTAATGAAAGCGAGACAGTTGTTCTATGCATACCGTCATAGTATGGAAGAAAAAAACATTACCTCGACTACAAACAAATAATTAGTAACACACAATAAGTATAGCCATGTGCCATATGTATGAATTATATGTACAACAAGCTGATAGATTATCAGTATTAAAAAAGGATTTTCCATGCAATGCACATCTCTCCTTAAGTTTTGTGGACTGGTACAACCGGTCTGACTGGGCAGGGTTGATGCTGGACTTGATGGCAATGAGGTCCACATCAGCATTGTCAGCAATGACTGAAGCAATTGTTTGGGCAGGGGCTACATACTAAGATGTCTCTGATATGACTACATGACTTGAAACATCAGCTGAAGAACAGACAAATATCAGTTAATTAGATTATTCAAGTAAGGAGATGCATAAATATAATAGTTCCATGAGATCTGATTTGCTGTAACCATAAGTGTACCAACTCACCAATGGAATTCTGTTGGTCTCCAACTGGGTCGATGGCAGTTAGAATGACTGCATTCGGTGCAGCCTCAGCTACAATATCCCAGAGGGATTCTTCATCTCTTTAGGTTGCTTGTTACGCACATGCCGCTTCCCATACTGGGGCATTGAGAAGCCGATATTCTGCAGCTTCATGGGGACAAGATCTGTCCTAAAGGGACAAACAACAAATGAATAACTATGAATCATAAAAGTAATTTATATATATATTAATGACAGTCATTGGCATGATGTCCACGTCACACAAATGTGGTAACTATGACTGCTTGCTTCCCCAAGCCCAGCCATGCAGCAGCACCTTGCTCCATCCTTCTTGCTGAACGAGGGCCCACACATCCTACGGGGCGATTGTGGTGTGCTGAGATGGACGAACAGCTGTTGTAAGCATAGTTGTATGCATCCAAGGCCTTGAATGCACCCAAAGAATCCTTGTTGTAAATGACTGAAGCAATAATTCATTAGCAGTGTAAGTGAATTAAAGGGCCACTTCATACTACAGGTTAGTAGTAAGTAGTGTTGAAATAAGAACAAACATTTCTAAGCAAGTATGACTGATAAGAAATCAAAAGCAACTAAAAATTACCTGGTGTGTCAATCAATTAGTTGTAGAAGTTCCCATACTGAAATTGTGGGACGACCAGTTTGTTAGACTTTGTGGATGGGGAAGTGAGGCTTCACCATCAAGCTGAAGAAGACAGTCCAGAAGCTGTTTGGCAAGTTGCTTGGTTTCAATTTCTGGAACAAATGTGTCTTCAGGATAATACAATTTTTAAAAAATAAATACATTGACCACAACAAAAATCAAGGGCAAGAGCAATACCAAATGTGACACAATATCCCAATTATTTGATTAATTTGGATAAATCACCACCCAAGATAACAAAATGTTGATTAGCAATTGATTTCATAACCGAATTAATCATACGCATATTGCAGTATAACAAAATAAAATCAATACAAATAACATTGGGTCTAAGAAAAACACAAAATAGAAGATACATATCTGTATATTAACTCCATACCTGTGGGGTTTTTGGGAAGGTTGAGTTTCCAAGCCCAAAAGGCCAAAGTCGCAAGCTCCTGCTTTGATTCTTCAACTTTCAGTCGTATTTCTCCCAAATAATGCACAGTATATGAACTAAATGAGGCTCTAGTACTTTCTGTCATCTCTGAACTACATCGCACGGCATTTTCGGGTGATATATCGCAATTGGCGAGCTGAATCTCACGAAGCGCAAAGACGTTCCGCCGGGGAGAAGCCATTACACACCAATGTTTTGATTTTGTAGACCACCGATTTCCGGTGGGCCTTCGGCACCAGGTGTCATGGCCGACAAATCGCATACTGGGTATGGACTAAACCCTTATTTATATTTATATAGTTATTATCAGATAATTGCAAGGTACAATCGATAATTCAAACCCAGGGGGCTATCTTAGACAGTATCTAGACCAAAAGTCATTCGAGTTCTACTACCTTCCTTGTACAAGGTGAAGCTCCACTTGGTTCAAAAGAGCTGAGATTAGTCACTGATTATCGTTCATTGATGGCAAATATTAATCTTTGTTGGCGATGAATGAAAAAAAGCTTTTTTGAGACAAATAATCCAACATACCGATACACAGAGGATTTAGTAAGTGGCTAGGTAAGTAGCTTTCACTGGTGACAACTATTTCTTCAGGTAAATTGACGAAGTTGTCTGCTTTCCTTCCTGGTTCAATGATCGGGGAGATCAGCGAAGAATAAAGGAGTATGGTTGGCCATGGTGGATATAACATTCAACTGTTGCGGGTCGCTGAACTCACTCTTGTGCGATGCATACGGCTACTGGTCACTCCATGGAAAATTATTTATTCGTATTAAGATTAAGATAAAGATTCCTTCAGCGAAATAACAAACGTTCCTGTTTGAATTTTCAATAATGATCCAAAGTATTCTACTCACGTGTGAACGCGTCATAACCAGATTTTTTTCACCGGGAGTGAGCGAAAGTTGTTCAAACTCCACATATTTGAAGTGAGCGTCCGGGTCAATGTGGACCTTACATGGTTGCATGAGCCTTGAAAATTCACTTCCAATATGTATCATTAGAGTAGTAAAGGAGAGATATCTACAGGAGGTTGTTAAATAAAGGATTAAAAGTAGCTCTTATGAACTAAGTATATGCTGCTGCACTTTCTCTTCACTAATGTAATAAAATTTGACGTTGGTCTGTTGGGATTCTTAAAAGGGCCAACCATATTGTTCAGGTACGCATGCGCTCGGTAACCACAGAAGCATTCAGCTGTCACTTGCGAATACGACATGCCTCAGCATGATTAGTGGGAAACCCCAACTTTGGTGAGTCACTCGTAGCTCTTCTGGAAATCGAATCTTAAATTAAAGGTTGATGGTAGTTTTTGCAAAACTGAGTTGACGGTTTTTTCTCTAAACTATGCACCCAATGTCACGTAATACTAATGAGGCTAGATATTTTGAAGGCATGGCACTCGCCCCAGTGGCAATGGCTGTGGTGTTTTGATGATCTGATGCCACCTTACACTTACAGTAGTAAATAGCGCGGCGCTGTCAGAGGCGGAGTTTCTTTGCCTAACTCTTTTGTAGCCCTACAAGTGGCTCTTTCGAATTAAGTATGGGAATGGCACTGAATGATGCATGCACTCCTAGCTCCGGTCATAACGGTTACATGAATTTACACTCAGACGTCTCGTAGGGCTAATGCACTCCCATCTCCCGACAAGGTGATAAAAGCTGACTACTATTGGGCTACCTACAAGACGTCTGAGTATAATTTTATATTACCGTTCGACCGGAGCTACCTCTTTTGAACCAAGTGGAGCTTGCGTGTTTTGATGATCTGATGTCACCTACACTAGGCTACAGCGTACCCCCGGTCGGACAATTCGGTGTCCTGCAGGGGAAACACTGAATATCGCAACAAAACATAGCGCAAGTGTACACATTCATACTCGTAGACGTTGCGCAGAGGGGATGGATCAATACAACAATTAATAGCTAGCTCAGTACCGGACCTTACTTCTGTTGTCTCTCCGTTAGGTCTGGGAATCAAACACTGATGGACTTTCAATCATCCACCTCACTTTTATTATTCCTTACTGCGCTCAATGATTTATTAGATCGTCAACGTTTCTCACATTACCTACAATTTAAGAAAAAAGTTCATCAACACTCTTGCTGCTCCTCTGCTTCAGCAATTGGCATTTTGTTAAAGACAACAATGTGCACTATTTAGGAATTGATACCTTGACCAGGTGACTGCTCATGTCGAGAGTTCTTATTCATTTCCCTAGATCAAGTTTACCAACATCAGAAGAGAATATATGTGAAAGAATCTTTCAGGTTAACATTCAATAATGATATCATTCTGATATAAGCCCTTTACTTTCGCAGTGAAGGAAGCAAATAAAAAAATCCTCAGTCTTGTTGCCACCAGAATAAGCAAAAATTGTGGATGAGAAATTACCCTCAAATTCGATTGATATGGATATTTATGCGTGATGAAGCATTAGTGCTTTCTTGCGACTTTATAGATGTTAAGTAAGAAACTGAGTTGAAAAAAAAGATAAGTAGGACTAAGAATTATTTCTCGATTGACCAATCCACCACATGTGGCTAGACATAGGGTAGGCCACAACTGCAGGCATGGTAATCCACCACATGTGGCTAGACATAGGGTAGGCCACAACTGCAGGCATGGTATGGTATATCTAATCAATAGACTAGACACCCTGTGACCAGTGTGGAGCTAGAAATCTGCATTGGGTGTATTTGTAACTAGACCAGATTCTGGCCTTTGAATAGATAAAAAAGGCATAGAAACTATGCCTCTAACAGCATACATGCAGTACTTTGGATCTATCATGCTGTAGAACTATATGGGATATATTGAATAATTGTATTACTCCCTTGAATGCCACCCTTGTCTTATTGTTTGGTCAACTTGAAATATTGCTCTAATTTATATGATATGGTACACAATTTGGCCTTGTAACGTCCCCCGTAACATTAATAATGAATAAAAGAGCCCCAGAAAATTCTGGATAAGCAGGGAAAAACTTTTTTGAACAACATTGTTTTGATGCATGTTTGTGATACAGGGAAAGACCAGGGTATCTTACAAATTCTCAGCTTACACAAACAACACAGCGTCTGAGTCAAAACACTCTGTTCAGCCCAGGTAACCTCAGAGAGAAGTCTTCACCAAGCAAGAAGCCACCAGCTGTATCTAGTGACTCTGAGAAACCTTCACAACAACTTCAGTTTGATTTGCAAAAACCTGAAAAATCTGTTGATGAATGGTTTGTGAGACCATATCATGTTCTGAATGAGTCCCTGATTTCTCCATTGGCTTTATCTGTTCATAATACCAGCTCTCAAGCACCTCTTCCAGCCCACAGTATGGCCAAAGTGTATGATTTTGATGAGTTAGCTAGAGAGTACTTTCCCGTCACCCTGAGCTCAACTTGGGAAACTCGCAGAATTGATGATGGCATCACAGAAAAGTACCAAATGACCCAGGATCTGCCTGCCAGAGGCTTGCCTCCGGCTGATCCCACCCCATGGATAACAAGTAATCCTAAATCACCCAGGAATAAAGGGAGGAGCAATAACTCACCAAAGACAAAAGTTGAGCACATGCACTTGATGCGAGCAGATGCCCCTACAACAGGTATGGCAGAGCTTGTCAAACTTTCACAGACTCTTAGGTGATAGACTTAAGCTGTATATCAAACCAAATCTGTTTGTTAAGCCACCTGAATATTAGACACTTTCTATAGCTATCATGTTTTAGGTTGGTAAAAACCCTCACCAAGAGCAGCCCCTATTGTTGATGAATACCTCCCTATATATGACACGTTCACAGTGTATAGTGTGTTCATTTCAGACAACTTTTTTTCTGAACTTGTTACTGGCAAAGTGACAAATATTTGTTGTTTGACATGACAATTTAAAGGTGCTATCTGTTGACAGCTGATGCCTGTGTTTTGTCCACCAGTTACTAGCAAAGTGACAAATATTTGTTGTTTGATTTGACAATTTAAAGGTGCTATCTGTTGACAGCTGCTGCCTGTGTGTTGTCCACATCACCCTACCAACTGGATCTGGCTCGACTGCGACTAGAACGTCTGCATCTGGAAGAGGAATTCCTGATGAAGGTCAAACGACAAGAGGAACTAGAACGCATAAGAGGACCCTCACCAAAAT
This sequence comes from Urechis unicinctus, assembly GCA_034190875.2. Classification (NCBI taxonomy): domain Eukaryota; kingdom Metazoa; phylum Annelida; class Polychaeta; order Xenopneusta; family Urechidae; genus Urechis; species Urechis unicinctus. The sequence goes on from CM067346.1 coordinate 19,698,067, forward strand.
GGTGACGCAAAACTTGAAGAACTCATGAATTAATCATTGTGAACACTGAGTCAGGGTGTTTTATGTTGTCCTATTTAGTGAATATAACATCTTCTGATTGCAGGTATGAATTGAAAACTTCCAAGTTTCATTATGAGTATCAAAAGAATGATAATCTCTTGAAGAGTAAAGAAAAGTGGCAAGAATTATTGGATTATAGGAAGCAGTTGGAATCGGTCAACAAGACTAGTGATCACCAGTTAACCAACAAATCACTCATCTTTTAAAGTTAATTTTTGTATCATTCATTAATTTTTAAGTATTTGTTAAGGCTTTGTGATATTCTATGTAATTTTTATAATTATTATTCAGCTCAATTTTATGGTAAGCAATGTTTTTGATTACATCGCTTGGTTGGTGCCTATTAAAATATGCCTTTTGGTCATAGAATAAATATTCACTTTTCAAGTTTTCTGTGGTCCCATGTTATGTAGTTAGTTGAGAATGCACTCTATTTCAACTGAGGAACCAGCTATTTATGTATATGTAAATTAACACCTTCACTAAAAGCTATATTTTATGCATAAAGAACATACTGTTTACTCCTTATATATACTAATGCTAAATCAATGGAATTATATAAGTAACTTTTAATCGTTATGTACTATTTAGACTGTCAGTTCCATTTTAATTTGTCTAGTTGATCTCCCTGTATTCATATGCCAGGGTTGGTTATATAGTCCTCCGGGAGTACGATAGTACAATTTCCCAGAGGACTTTGACCAACCCACACTATTGGCAGGTCATATCGTGCTGATAATAAATGGGGACTGCAGGGGGGAAGTTCCGATAGAATAGCATTTATGTTGGGTCATATCGTGGTGATAATAAATGGGGGTTTGCAGGGGGAAGTTTTGATAGAATAGCATTTAACACTTAGTGACTTACAACAAATTACCCTGTTACATTTATTTTTGCAAATAACAAATATCCTGGGATTTAAAAATACATAAAGGCACTAACATCAACCAATAAACAAACAATATTGAGTATTTTTACCATACAACATCAAAATTGAAATATAAATCAATAAAAAGTAACCAATTTCTGATAAGTCTTTATGTGGCTGAGGCACATATTCAGACATGGCTGGCATTGCTGATGTGAAATACGTCATCACTGGCTTCAGTAGAACTGCCTGCTTCAATCTGATTCCTACATACAGGTAATAACACAGCTGGCTTGGACATAAGATTGTTGCACTTAGAGGAGAACGAACTGTTTCCTGATACGGTACGCACAGACATTCGTGGGGGTCTTGGTGGAACGGATGGATTCACGTTATGATGGTCATTGACAGACGGGCGATGTTGATAGTTGTGTGGATTCTGGTACGACGGGAGAACATTCTGAATAGATCCGCCTGTCAAACCAAGCAAATTAAGTTGAATTTAAAACATTTGCTGATGGCGTACTCAACGCTTAAATCATGTATTATTTACTTGAAATGAGCGTTCTCCGATTCTCCGACTCAGAGTGAAGGTCAGCCTCGGAATCATAACGTTCATAGCGCTTGCATGCACGCTCTGATTACATCATAATGTCAAACGTTCCCAACCGACATTTTTGTATATTTAGTGATCCATATGGTTCAAAAATGTATTCAACAGTCAGCATTATATGTGTGAGAAGGTAATTCTATTAACGTGCTAGCTTTGGTTTAATGCAACTAGTTCCATTAATGTCTGCTTTGTTCAACTGAATAACACGAAAATACAAACACGTTTGGTACGTACAGACAATTATAAAGAGTTACATCGCCCCGGTCGGACGGTATCATAAATATATACGACTAAGACGTCATGTAGGGCTAAGAGTTACATAAACCGTATATCTAACTCCTTGGTACAGATAACTTACCGTATTGGTGGTGTCGGGATGCATCCGGGTCTTCCGTGGACCAGCGTCCGCTGTCCGTTGCACTCTGACACGAGGACGCTTCCGATGTGGCGCAGTCGACTTCAGCCAACTCAAAACCCAGATGATCCTAAAACAATTACAAACAAGGATTCCGTCATCACAGTTGAAACAAAACTTCTCTTTGCAGAAATCATTTGATTCTTATATTTGAGATAATAAATATCGCAATGTAAAATCTGATAGTGTTTGACGTCATAGAAAACATGGTCAGTTGACGAAAAGACCATTGAGATTAGACTCATTGCTTTCGGAACAAGAATGATGTGTATTTTTCAAAAGTAATATCAACCTCCATGGCTATCGGTCGTGTTCCTTGTTCTCAAAATGACATTTTTACTTGGAACGAACCTAACCACATAGGACTAGTAAAAATCTTCAATTGAAGATTCCCCACCGCGCGAAGAGACTCCTGTTTTGAGCGGGTGCATGCGCCGGAAGAATTGTGGCTTGAACTATGTCACCGCCCTTCCTTGGTTCCGATCTCGCTGTAAAGACCTGTCACTGAAATATGTGGCTATTGTGTTCCTAATGGCCCTTACTAATATTGCTCTTGCGAGTACACCAGGGCGGATCACTCCAAGCTGGACACTTGGAGGCTACACACGTAAATCTCACGCCGGCCGCCTATATATTTTACCAAGGCAGTATTTCCAATGTTGTAATCAAGTTCGTTTTTAATCTCTTCAAGTGCCGATATTTTTCAGTGTGTATTATCCACAAGTTTTCACAATAAATTAGTCTACCACCGGGAGGTTTCGACCCTGGATGTCCGTAAGCTCAGAAAAAAGCCCCAACAATGGCAAGTGTTTGCCAAGTCATTGTGTATTTCTTCTAAACCTTTATATAATTATAATGGTTCTATAACTGACAGGCGCGTGTGCTTTTGGTTGGGTAAAAATAAGTAATTTCTTTCACAAATTTCGATCTCCAATGACAATAACCTCGAGGGCCACCTGCCGATAACAGAGCAAAAGAAACATTTTCGTTCCGCGATGATTCAATATAAGACGGCTCCATACAATTTCTTAGCAAAACATACGTATTCAACTAACTCGGATCCTCTCATTGTACTTACGGTGAGATACAAGAGTTCCTCAAAATGAGAAAACCCGCCTTGAGTGGTCAGGGTATATATTTGATTACATGGTGACAAATGGCCGAGGAACTAGCATTGTCCCCTTGGCATTATCATATGTACACTGAGATGGTATCACATTCCGTCGAGGCAGGTCCGGTGCCCCGACCCTAGGTTGGAGGGCATTTGTATGCACAGGGTGTTATGACGAGTAGAAATGAGAGGGGTTGATGCAAAGCGCATATAGGGTTGCATGTTACCCAGGGCGCGCTGCAGCAAAGTGACTTAACCACTTCCCAGCTTACATACGGGTGTCACAAATGGCTCGCAAGTGCGGACACATTAGCAGTCATGTGATTAGCCCGCTCTTGTATGAGTACGGTGATGCTTGGTGGTATTAGTGGTGGAGAGGTCTACGTGAGCGGGATGAGAGCAGGTGACAACTGACACGCCCATTAAGCTGCCACACTGTCAACATATCATACCTGATCCAACCTCATCCAGCGAGATCTAGCGGAAAGGGTCACCCTATTCCATTGATGGTCTTATTGATCCAATAAGTCCCCTGTCACATCCCGTCTTGATCAGTAGCTTAACAAGGTGACAATTATAGTAGTCAATGCATGCGCCAACCTTAGAAACGAAATATTTCTCGGCGCAGTATAGCTATGTTTCCTCCTACCGTATTCTTCACTCATTTCTAATTGCAAAGCATTAACCTGTTGACCTAAACAACGTTTGGCGCTCAAATTGATATATCAACGCTGTGCTTGCAAAGGGTCATTTATATATTTTATAGCATGTAATCTAGGCTGCACTGGCATGTTCAGGAGTTAATTTTAACCTATCGGAGACCCCAGGAAAGTCAGGGTCCCTGAACAAAGCGAAGGATGTATTTCTAAACAAGTAGCCCTGTAATAAGGAAACATGGGCCTTTTTGTTAGGAAGTGATTAGCAAATGAGCAACACCTGCGTGGGAAAAACAAAGGTTCCACGCGGACAGCTGATCACTAATACATACTCCACACCGGCAGTAGAGGAGGCATAGCTAACTCTCGCCTCATCACAAGCTTAACACCAAGTTTACACTTCAGGTAATCAAGGCTAAAAGCGTGTTGTTAAGAAGCAAGCGCTCCCACGAGAGAGAGGTATAAGTACAAGCGGATCTGTCAAGGCTGCGATAAATTCCACTTGGCTTTTTCAAGAGCATGGCTTATTTGGAAGGAATTGACACACACTGGTGTGTGGGTTATTGTATTAGTCCCGAGTGCCCTAAGTTACGTACCCACGTTGGTCAGTTCAAGTAAATAATAAGAATAATATTGTGGTTAGAGATAGCTTTGATGTGAAGCGAGTGGTCGGAACTCTCACCACCCGGAGTAAATAAGCTTCATTTATATCACTTCGCGTTTTCCATCGACTGAAATTGACAATCTGGTCTATGCGAAGCGGTTTTCTTTCATTTCATTCAGAAACAGCGATCCATTATTCACAGTAACTTGCTTGACTAAAATGCCCAATAAAAACCAAAGACATCGACGATTTCTATGTCGATGTCAGAGTATGGTGTAGTTGTGAATCCCTCTCAAAAAGACCCTAAGCACAAACTGTGACTCGGAACTGTCATTTGGCTCTTAAACTTACCAGTTGCACCCCAGGTGAGAAAGAAGAATTGAGATGTCCCGCAAACATAAATTTCCGGCGCAAAGAATAGCAGACGACAATTGACCGGTCGTGCATTCACGCCGATAGATGGCGCTGTGACATGGAGCTACCGTGTTTGGTGAATAAGCCCAATTATCTCTTACTCCTTAGGCTAACTTTGACAATAGATACTTGATGAACTCCAGTTATAATAGCTGTTATGCTCATCACAGTCGGCCGAGAATGTCTTAATTCACCGGCGTTCCCAATTTGGTCGACCAAACGAATCCTCTCCCGCGGTTCGAGCAACACACATGATCAGCATTTTTTTTAACAATAAAATTGAGATCATATAGCTGCATTTCGATTCCTGCTCGAAGTCAGATGGTGATATTTTTTCATGGCATGATCGTCAGGTTGTAAACATAGGGTTATCACAGGAGCACGAGGTCAATCGATCCCACCATAAGACGACTATAAAGACTTTGATTCCTTACAGACATTATAAGGTAATTCAAGTTGGACGTTTACAGGTGACATCACAGCGGGCACTTTGTTTCGGTGTGAAAATGTCGTAACGTCAACTTGTGAATGAGGTAACGGTTAAAGAGTCAAAGAAAGTTTGCGTAACGCCCCCCTCAGCTGACAAACCACGGGCGTCTAGTTACAATTCACAGACACGCTATCGCCTTACTGTCAACCGAACACGGTCTTTCTCCTAATGTAGGCTAGTGTGTTTTTTCCTCGGTATGCCTAGGCAAGGCAACTCGCCCCTGATGTTTTGATGATCTGATAACACCTTAAATTAGGATGTGAGAGATCGAAAGTAGTAAACAGTGCGGAGCTGTCAGAGGCGGAGATTCTTTGCCTACGGTATGCCATGCGATATTAGTCAGAATAAATATGTAAGTATGAGCGAATTTGTATATGAATAAATTATGATCATATGGTTACAGCGTGGTATTTACACTTGGTGAACCCCTGAATAACGCTTCAGCTGGGCACACCCATAACTCGTTACGGCCCACTTGAACCTGTCGAACTTACAAACCAATGTAAAGGCGGATGATCATTGAGATCCGCGTGTACAGATCAATGAAAGACGGATCTCATTATCGCAGTCATCATACGTGGTGTTCCGTGCGTGGGGGAGATGAAGTGCTGCCACGAGGCGGATCAGTCAGTTATTATGTACGGGAAGAAGCTACAGCGATATGGAACCGACGGCTTAATCGTCACTTCATGCGGGCTGATGGGCTCTCTACACCACCCACTCGACGCCTTCTGGGTTTATCTTCTCACCCCCTTCTTCTTTTCTCTATAGATATCTCTTCGTCTCTCACCCCCCCCCCCCCCCACAACATCCTCTCTCCTTTCTCCACACAAGATCCCCCCTCCCTGCCCACTCAACCTTTCGGTGTCTTTACACTACCCCCACCCGTCTCTCTATGACTTTAACCCGTCCAATCTATCCGTTCAATATTTTTTCTACTTCTTATCCATTTTCCTCACATTCTCTTTCTCTCATTCTCTTCCTCTCTCCAGCAGCAGTTCATCTCACCCTTTCTCCTCGTCCTATTTTTGCGATCCATTCACCTGCCATCTCCTCGCTCTTTCACTATTAACAACCTGCCTGCATTTGATCAAGTGGAGCACCAGGAGAGATAGATAAAAGGGCAGGTACCCAAATAATTAAATCCATTGTAAACCCACGACAAATACCACCCCTTTCATTGTGCGGGCAATTTCTACCGTTGTTGGTGACTCAAAGCAACCGTGAAACAATAGGTCGCAGTTATTGTCTTCTTGATTAACTTCAACTACAGTTTAGGTGGGGCCACGTATTATCATTCCGTTCCGACAACATCGAAGAGAACTCGGTAGAATAGGAGACTTACTTGGTCAATGGCACGAGTTTTGTACTGCGCTAATTTAACCACGGGTTTCATAGATCATAGAAACATCGGTATTGAATTTTGTTAACGGGGGTGGTTATTATATAAGAGCGATGGAGGTGGGGTGGGGGTTATGTTGCGTCACAGGTGGTCACATCCAATCACAGAGCTTTGTCTTTGTCGAATCAGTCACAGCAAAATCAGTTATCATAAGGAGAAAAGTTATCATAATAGAGTTATCTATTGATGTATTTGCCTCTTACGATACGTTTGTTGTGTATGTAAAAAATTGCGAACATACACTTGTGAACGATGTGTACACCTTATTAATCCCATGAATCAACAAGGTATTGTCTGAATTAATCCAATCCGTATTTTTTTCCAACTAAGATTGAATAACAGTTAATTACCGTGCGTTCATAAATTACAGATTGTAACATATCCCAGTGATCTTGAGCGCATTTCCGCATCAGCTCCAAACGAGGTCACCAATATAGTCAACGACATCAAAGATATTATTTATGAGTAATTAATGATCATCAAAAGGTTAATTAACAGTAAGCTCACCTGTTTGTTACGCTGATTGTCCGTAGCTTGTTTCGTGACCTCATCTCCCTCCTTCGGGTCATGCGCGAATCCACCATTTTCTACAAGATGTGACGAAGTTTTGCTATTTACGTTGGAACACGATTCCTCAAAGCATTGGTTGTCATGGATTTGGTGAAGTTGCTTGTCCGAAGATACATTAGGGTTGGACACTAAGATAGTATGAAGGTTTTGATGTCGCTTTTGGCTTCGACCCCCTCGTCGAACGAGAAAAATGGCGACGGCAAGGACGATGATTGCTATAACGGATACAGTGGATACGACGATCACTATGGTGACGTTGGCGCCAGTAACCATGGTTCCGCTACGAGCTCCAGAATCGTAGAAAGGGACAGTTTTGTTAACAACAATCGTCAGATAGGAATCAGAGCTCCTGGGATACACGCCCCCATCTTGAACTTGCACTCGAAGTGAGAATCTCTCATTATCGTGCGTCGCAAGAGCAACCAGAGTTGAAATGTTGCCAGTATTCTCGTCAATATGGAAATAATTTCTCCCTGTGCCGCCAATGATTGAGTAAATCAGTGCCGCATTTTGACCAGCATCGTCGTCATTTGCCAGAACCCTGCAGACAAAGAAGCCCATGGGCATCTTGCTAGATACTTGGAGGGTGTTGTTTGTTAAAACCGGAAACCTCATCCGCGGAGTATTGTCATTTTCATCAGCGACAAAGATCGACACAGTCGCTGTAGCACTGAGAGAAGAATCCATTTTGTCTGATACCGTTACAACGAAGTCATAACTGCTTTTTTCCTCTCGGTCTAAAGCCATTTTTGTAGAAACTACACCATTTAAAGGATTCATCGAAAATCGCTCTCTGATCTGAGGGCTTGAGTCCGAAATACTGCAAACTCGCCGAAGATTCCTTCCTCAATTTCCTCAGCTATAACTTGACCTACTTCTGAGACAACCCCTTGGTTTTCGGGAATAACGAACGTAAATTTGTTTTGGATGAAATTTGGGGCAACATCATTGACATTGAGGATCGCGACCAGAAGATTCGCGGTGCTTCTTAACTGTTCTCCACCTTGGTCCTCGGCTATGATTGTTACATTAAAAGAGTTGATGTCTTCGTAGTCAAACGATTTCGAGGCAGTTATTTCCCCAGTTGATGAGTTTATGTTGAAATATTCAGAATTATTTCCGATAAGTTTAAATCTAACGATTCCGTTATCACCGGCGTCGGGATCGTTAGCTTGTGCGGTTGTGACGTAGGAATCCGATGGATTGTTTTCCCTCAGAACGCTGACATACTCCCCTTGGAGGAAACTAGGCGCATTGTCATTTTCATCCAGTATATTGAGCGTGACTTTGATTGAGGATGTGAGTTGGGGTTCACCGAGGTCAGTGCATTCAAAAACCATGTCATAGTGATCCACCATTTCCCGATCTAAAAGCGATGACGTCACAAGGCGATAGCTAGCGTCTGCCTTGACCACAATTGGAATAGAGTTTGGATACAAACTACAAGATACCTCACCCCCTCGACCTGTGTCAGGGTCCACCACGGAAACATGCGCCAAAAAGCTCCCTGGAGGAGCGGATTCGGACAACTCGAGCGTTCCTGATGACGTCAGAGCTGTTAGGGAGGTTCGTGGGGGGTTGTCGTTGACATCTGTCACGTGGACATGGACGGTAGTCTCGCTCCTCAGCGACTGCTGCCCTCTATCGGTGGCTACCACCTGCAGTTCCGCGACGCGACGCCTTTCATCATCGAAGTCCAGATCGCCGACCAGTCTAATAATGCCTGTTATTGCATCTATAGAAAACACAGACCCATACGATCTCTGGGTTTTGGTTGAGAAGCTGTATCGAATTTCCCCATTGGCATCTTGGTCCTGGTCGGATGCGGTCACGGTGAAGATAACTGCGTCGGTCGAAGTGTCCTCGGGCACTTGCACCATAAAGTTGTCGGCCGGGAAGAGAGGAGGGTGATCATTATGATCCAGGACCGTGACATCCAGCACGAGCTGCTCCGAATGCGTCCCGTCCGTGACAGTCACACCCAGCCTGTAGCTGTCTCTCTCTTCGCGGTCCAATGGTTGCTCAAGAACGAGATATAATCGCACTGACCCGGGGACGCTTTTGTCTAATTTCAGAGCGAATTCGTCAGAAGCTGTCGCTAATGTATACGCCTTTATTCCATACTGTAAGCTGTCGCGATCTTCGGCTGTAGGGAGGGAAATCGTCGATCCCAAGGGGGCGTTTTCCGATATTGTTCTGGTTGAAGGATTTTCGAGAAAGTACGGCGTCTCGTCATTGATATCCACGACCTCTATTTGAACTTGAATGACCTTGAAGAATGTAGGCGAACTTAAGACCGCTGCTTCGAGTTGTAAAACACATCTGAGTTCTTGTGGACAAATATCATCCCTGTCGATGGGTTCAGTGGTTCGTAAATCACCACTCACTTCATCTATTGTGAAAAAATCATCCTGATCTTGGTTCAAAATAGAGAAGCGTAGGTTGTCAAGAAGAGAGCTATTCAGTTGATCTCTAAGTGCCGAAGCGATTGCGATGTTTCCCACGAAAGATAATTCAGAAGCCTCTTCTAAGATCGAGAACGAGACTGGCTCGTCGCATGCCACTTGGGTTGTCAGTATCAAAAGGAGAATGGTTGTTATCATGATGATGATTGGATGGTGTCTGTCAAATGTGAAATGACAAGTTCTCGCTGGGTGAGCTGATTTCACGCGCTCCATGTGAAGCAAGAAACTCCCTAAAATCACCAATTCGACTGACTCACTATTCACAATTTTTTTTTCTCTCGCAGGAAGCCTAGAAGTTCCTTGTTTAGTCGCTTGCTCCAGAAAAAGTAAATTTACAAGTCCATGTTGTGTAAACTTGGATTCTTGATGCTGTCACCTGCTAAAAAAACCACACAGACACAACATGAGAATGACTAGGAGCAAATTACGCGTTGGGGTTTTCAGCCATCACTCATTCTACTTAAGAGTTATAAATATACACGTATATGCGCGGAGGGTGGGCATTTAAGTGACATCTACAGACTTTTTTTTCGCCTTTCGAAAAAAATTGTTCCTGTAGTTCATGACAAAGAAGACAACTTGAAAATACACGGAGTGTACCAGACGCAGATTTTGACACATTAGCGAAGTAGGAAGTGAATAGGTTTGTATTGGAATGTTGGAGAGGAAATTAAAAGACCAACAGTTATAGAAGCTGTATCTGAATAAATCATTGATTCAAGCAGAAAAGAACATTGGGAGAAACGTACAGCAAATAATAGTCGAAATTAACCATCGACTCAATTCAATGTGATATACAGTAGATTTAAGTACAATCTCTTGCAATATCTCATTAAACACAGCAGGTGATATGTAAACAGTGGTAACGGGCGGTTGTGAAGTCATTAACACATACATTAATCGATCTATTTTAAAACAAAGCCAAATCACAATCGAACTCCACAGTGACACTAAGTCGACGAGGAGGTCATCATTCCAAATTCAGTTTTCATTTTGTTCTACAATCCCTCCGTGGTGTTAATTAGCAATTTGTTGCTAGGTAACCACAATGTCAGGTACACAGTGTGGATACTGCCAAACTGTTGTCAACTCCTGACAGCTTTTGCTGACGAATGTTCGCATCGTGGAACAAATATGTCAACAATTGCAAATTTTATATCCTGGCAAGTTATGAGTGCTAGCTGTCGGTGTTGGAGAAGGTTGCGAGTCCATTTAGCGCGAGTTCTGGGAGCTGCTAGATATAACCGCGCTTCGACATGCGACATGTTATATCTCCACCGCCGAGATCATTATCGAATCCACCCCATTCGTGCTACCATAGGTCTCGCAAATATCCAGGGAAGTAGCATGCAGGTAAAAGCTTAGCATGTTTCTGCGAAGGTAGCACTTCGAATGCACGCATAACATGACATACCGAACGATGTTCGTGGGAGCTTTCTAATAAACAGCGTTCCGCAGTGTGATTATATAAGTTTTTATAGTCATATTAGCTGAGCCAATGGGGGTATATCAATGATATTACCTCACGCAAAATGTCAGATATCATTCCATCCTGGGATTGCCTTGCACCACTTTCTCATATGTTCATACACAACGACCGAATAATCGATCGATGTGAGATCTGTCATACGAACGCTCGACCACGACACAAGATTTATGTACGCACTCTTATATGAAGATTAATTCAGACGGAACAATTTCTTTCCAGATCAGTATTTAAGCATGAATAAGTTTAAAAATACGCCTCGCGTGTCGCCTTATACCGGCACACCCCAGATGCACCTGACCCTGGAGTATACCATCGCGTGTCTCGTCGAATCAGCTGCGAACTAAAGAGTCGTTTCCTACAATACTCCATCGTAACAACGGGAGAGACGTGCGCCGTTCTCGCGTGAGCGATGATCCGCGGCAGCCCGTGCATCAAATCTCCCCATTCCATTAATTGAAATGGTCTTGTGTATTTTCCATAACGCGTCACTCTCCTCAAGGGGTTGACACCCTCGCCGACGCATTCACGAATAAAACGCCAGAGGTTGCAAAAAATCTTGCATCACTAATCATTTGAAGTGACCGAAGACCAGTATTGTTTTTCAGCAAAGACATCACACACTCGTCCGAGCAAAAAGCCCCGTCCTATCTCACCCTTCATCCCATACCCTCCACTTAGACGCCTAACTCTTCTGAAAACAAAAGTCTTCAAAACTTCGACGAATTCTCGCCGTATGTACATACAGCACTTAGATATAAGACAGACGAACAACAAATGGTATTCTCTATCCGAAATGATCGATGCGTTTCCATATAACGATGTTCGGCGCCATCACGGCCAATGACTTAATACTGTCTGTGTCTATTTCGCGCAATAACTTGTGCTCACAAACCACTTAAAGTGGCGTAATGCTGCAAATGAGATTGGGGCGATGAGAGAGCACTACATACCGCCAACTTGTACCTGCCTGGTTTCCCCTCAGCGACACTTTCCCATGCTCGGAATCTTCGAGTGTTGTTTTAGGCGATAATCGTCTGCGAATACAGACCAACTCGGCTCGCGAAATCTCGCACGGAATGAGATGTCAGCTCATTAGGACGAGATATATTGGACAAGTAAGACTCTTAATGGGTCAGCAAAACAAAGTGTCTTTTCTCTTTACGTGTGACTAATTAGAGCAATTATGTATGTGCCCGACAAACCGCACTCGAGACACGCACTTAACTTATTTTGAAACGTCGCCCCGATTACAATCTCCTTTAAAATGGACGATGGCAGACAACATTGTTGTCTGTCCAGAAAGAGGAGGAAAGAACGAAATCGATGGAATGCGATGGGGTGTTGAAGGTTTTATAAGTTAATAAAGACACGTGGTGACTTAATGGATGGTGTGTAAACACTGAAGACAGATAACAATTGAAGTTAAGGTAGGCGGATGAGAAGTTAATGAATATACGTAAATGGGTCGACGTAGCTGTGTGAGTGAGTGTGTGAGTGAGTGAGTGAGTGAGTGAGTGAGTGAGTGAGTGAGTGAGTGAGTGTGTGTGAGTGAGTGAGTGAGGGAGTGAGTGAGTGAGGGAGTGAGTGAGTGAGTGAGTGTGTGTGTGTGAGTGAGTGAGTGAGAGAGTAAGTGAGCGAGCAAGTGAGTGACTGTGTAAATGAGTTAGTGAGTGACTGTGTAAATGAGTAAGTGAGTGAATGAGTATGAGTGGGTGAGTGAGTGAGTGAGTGAGTGAGTGAGTGAGTGAGTGAGTGAGTGAGTGAGTGAGTGAGTGAGTGAGTGAGTGAGTGAGTGAGTGAGTGAGTGAGTGAGTGAGTGAATGAGTGAGTGATTGAGTGAGTTGGTGAACGAGTAAATGTGTAGGTGTGTGAGTCAGTGAGCGAGAGAATGACTGACTAAATGAATAATAATAAAGTGCGAGAGGAATTAAGCAAGTGAATGAGTGAGTGTGTGAGTGAGTGAATGAGTGAGTGATTGAGTGAGTGATTGAGTGAGTGATTGAGTAAGTGAGTGATTGAGTGAGTGATTGAGTGAGTGATTGAGTAAGTGAGTGATTAAGTGATGGAGTGAGTGATTGAGTGATTAAGTGATGGAGTGAGTGATTGATTGATTGATTGAGTGAGTGAGTGAGTGAGTGAGTGAGTGAGTGAGTGAGTGAGTGAGTGAGTGAGTGAGTGAGTGAGTGAGTGAGTGAGTGAGTGAGTGAGTGAGTGAGTGAGTGAGTGAATGCATGAAAAAAAAAAATTATTCAAAACAGTAATTAGTTATGAGTTGCCAAGAAACGATAAAGAGATGACGACATGGTGCCAATACCCAGTGAAATAAAAGAAATAAGAAATGATAAACTATATATATTTTAAATCATTACCTTTTTCCTATTAACAAATCTTCTGTCCTGTATCAACTTTCAGTTTATCCTCGCCCGTAATCCTAGACAAACTGCCGATCGACCAAATGTGATTATTACCAGCATGTATGTATAATTCGCAGTCGGATTCGTAGCGCCGGGCTGGTGGTGTGTTTCGTGATGCGCCTCTGGCACCTGCTATAGATGAGAACTGAAAACGACAGCTACCCACCCACAATCGTCTCACAAACCCCATCCATCATTCGCAAATTCCTACCCACGTGATAGCTGTTCTCCCTCCTGATTGGTCTGGGATGTATAGTGGGCGGGGCTTAATGGGGTGGCTTTGGGTCGTATGAGAAAGAGAAACATTAGGTTCCACGGGTCATTAAATAAACCAAACTGGTTCAATGAAAAGAATCTCAATGAAAATGTTAGTATATGCCTCAAAGGTGGTGAACCTTTCAAGTGTCTTGCTCGTCTGCGAAGTGTACTCTGGAGAGCGAAGCGCCTCTGACAACCTGACAGGTTATACCATCAGGTTCGGACGCGTGTCTTCGGGCGGTTGAAGATGCATCGGACCAGAAACTGGGAATGCAAATCGCGTCTGTCCGGAAAATCTCGCTCTGAATGATGTGTGAATAAACTCACTTGCTAATGGCAGCGATTGTGTATTTTTTAGTGTTCACTATTCGAGGCATCAGTGTGTGTCATATATTTTAAATGATTTGTTAATGGCCAGGTTTACGGATTATTTTCAATTGCGCGTAGCGAGGGAAAATACCGAACGGCCCCATTACCTTAATGGGTCCAATGCATTATTAAATCGGTAATTATAGGTAATGGTCCTAGCATAAAAAAACGACAATAATTGTTCAGCGAAAGGAAAAGTATACCTGCGTGTTTGTGTATGTGTGTGTGTGTGTGTGTGTGTGTGTGTGTGTGTGTGTGTGTGTGTGTGTGTGTGTGTGTGTGTGTGTGTGTGAGTGAGTGTGTTTGTGTGTGTGTGTGTGTGTGTGTGTGTGTGTGTGTGTGTGTGTGTGTGTGTGTGTGTGTGTGTGTGTGTGTGTGTGTGTGTGTGTGTGTGTGTGTGTGTGTGTGTGTGTGTGTGTGTGTTACATAGGCGCTATGTTACTAGGTCAATGGGATGCTGTCAATATCCATGAACCACAAAGAGTGTAATCCCTACACGCTGGGTGAACTCGTTCAATGTGGAACGTCGATTACATGACACCTTCTAAATAACAAACCTCATCTTAACTATACACCATGCAGTACTCACTGCCTTCGTAAGTGAGGATTCGGCTATCACTTTCCGGTATTGGACAGGTGGATTGTTACATTTAGTAGAATGATCGTGAAACGTAATTCTTTTTTTGCTTATGTTACCAGAGCGAGTCAGGAATCTCACCATCGCTACAATAAGAAAAAAGACAACAAGTGTCAACTCTAACAACAGTGAATCACAACTTCCGCGACGTCACTGGGCGGAACATAATAATATCTTTGACACGCTCCATGACAAACTTACTGATGGTTTTTTTATTAGCGGTATTTGTGACACTTCAAGCCGTGGTCTGATGCCGCGCAACGAGGACGTGAGGTAATGTCATTGCTTTGTGTACTGCAAGTGAACCCTATCTGATGTCGTTTTTGTACAGCTTGGTATAGTTTGTCGCTCTTCTGTTCTAAAGGACATATCTCTGGTGTGGTTGACATTTGGCGAACGCGTGTCCATTATTCGATGTCCATGCATTTTTACCCCAGATTAAAAGTAGAAACTCTAAATCCATATTGTCATATAAATAAGCATTATTACATATGGAAATAATTCGTCCCTTGTCGATCCGATAGTATTTTATTCTCATAGATATATAGCATCAAAGAATATAATACCACTGGTAACAGATATCAGTCATATGTTTCATGAATTAATAGATATTATGGCGATGGCAAGTTACCGATAAAACATCAAAAAAAATTTTCAAGTGAAATTTATTTCAAACTTGGTTAAATGTGTTTTGTGGTGATGTGATAGACGAGGACATTGAAGCTCTTGAATAAACTACTCAGTAATAGATTGTTCCTATAAAAGCCGGTCCACAAAACTGGATTGAACTCAAATCAGATGTGAAATACTAGATATTTGTCAGATCTTAAAAAGAACTGGTAAAGTGTACCATTCTAGTACATTCCTGAGATCCTCAACACGTAGCCACGTAATGATATGCAGGGCAGATCACTGAGGGACCATTACCCATTGTGAGGTTACAACTAATCGCCAGGCTGCTCTATAATTCGGTTGGCCCCAGGATGGAATTACATTGGTCCCTGCATGTAACCTCTCATTCATTTCTCGTCACAGTGAGACTTGGTCTAGTTTAAATTACTAGCTTACTGTGTCGGAGAAGGTTACCCAATCCAAGCTGAATTAGGGAAATTACCACACTGAGAAACCAGTTCACTAACAAGATAAAATCACCGTCTATTGTGTCAAGAGGAAGTTTGTTATGGAGGAGTTATTTTGATAAATAGAGGTTAACTCGGACAGGCAGACAGCCGTGATCATTAGAGGAAGCAGCGCGAATTGTTGAATAATCTATGATACTTTACGTTGATGACATTATTACAACTAGAATCTGTCGATTGCACCAGGCGCGCTTTAAGACGAACATGCTATACGAGGAGACGATCAAGTTTGACGAAGTGGTGCCGATGTCACGTTCCGTGTATGGTGTGTTACGCTCAGCATTAACTATCAAGGGGTCGTTCGGGGTGGCAGTGGGAGGGTCGCATTAATTCCCTTGGTCATTCATTGCTGTCCCAGATCTTAATTGGCACCCATCCTACGTCGCACCAATACCTCTTATGATATCAGGGTTGGGAGAACAGAGACGTCCAGTTTTCGACGAAAGGCTTCCGAGCGCTAGATCTATGCAGAACTAAGTTGTCGTTTATAGATTTAGCCGCTTAACCCCCGGAAGCCAGACGTAGGGAACCGAACCAATGCGTCGAAGAGGAGTGAACTTTGAAGAGTCGCGGGATTGTGACGAATAAGGGGAACGCCATTACATTGTGGGGCATTCTCTTACAACTTTGATGGCATTTCTGAAGCCTGCTACTGAGGACTGTGTATTGTGAGCATACCATGGTCAATATTTGTCCTCTTGGTTCTGTTAAAGAGGGGGACATTCGAATATACGAACCAGCAAGCTGTGCATGTGAACAACTCATCTTAAAGATGTATTTTGCATCCATTTTTGTGCAGTCGCTACAATGACTCGTTTTTGAATCCTTACATGTAACTGGGATCACCAATTCAATAAAACTTAATAGATTACGGCGCACTGAAAGCAGCCTATGAGCTTTGTTAACAAAAATATTCAAATGATTAGCGAACTGAACCAGTGACTACGCATGCGTAAAACTACCATTTTCTGGTATTATCGCTCAAACTCCGCCCATTTTCAGCTTCGGATGAATTGTAGACAAGTGTACCGTGAGCCATATTTGGGTTAAATTTCACGTACCGTCGAAAATAAGAAATCGAAACTTACAAATGCCATAAACATAGCTGGAGTCACCGATTGGACTAGTAGTAAGGAATCGAGGGACGATTTTTTTCTCAGAACAGAATTTCGATGATTTTTGATGAAACGCACCTTTAATTATTGCCTTTTTTTCCCTTCAATCAATCATTAAATTTCGGCAGTGGTTTAAGCACGATCCAAATAACTAACTGAGGGATTTCAGTTTTGTAACTTTTCACCACTTGTTGACGTAAACAAAGAACCCTGAGAAGTGAGAATTATCTGAAGCACCTTGGGTGAAATCGTATAAATAAGTTTACCAAAGGAATCTACTGAATGCGAAATTAGCCTAAAGGTTTTCAAGCAGGGGTTTTACCCGTTTACAAATAACAGATCTTACCCTGGTTTATTGGCAAATGCTTGCAACAAATACTCGAACTGCCCAGTACACAAATATGACAAATCTTCAAGTGTTCAGTCGAGCTTTCCATAACTAACATGGTTGGAGTTTCATTTCCTATTTGCTTTCCAAGTAAGGAGATTTGTTTCAAAGTATTTGTCAGCTCGGATTCAGTAAAGCTACTTGAATGTCTTGAGTGGAGCGCGTTGTGGGCGTAGGCTGGTGCGCTCACATGTAGCCAGTCACGGGAGATGTATAGAGCTCATATTGCTTAAAGTTTGTCGATTTTTATTTCAGTAAACGTCGTTTAAATAAAAAAAACCCTTGCTTCAGACCTATCGTATGTACTATCGGCATTTACATATAAGTTAAAAATATTTTGTCAGCGCACGACTATGTCTCGCCTAAATATGGTGCTGCACTTCTTGGTTTTTCGCACCAGAGGCGCCAACAAGCGTGTCGTCTATTCATGCGATCAATTCTAAAACCATCCACTATTCGATGAGATCGTAGGCGGCAATGCAGACAGGAAGTTAGGGATTCCTGGGTGGTTATGTAATTCAGATAACCACGAGCCCCAATGACGCATATATGGTGACCTTGAACCTTTATATCTGTTCACTATCCATTTTCGCCCGAAATGTGGCGCGCTCTCTCGCACTGACAGCTGTATGCTGTAAGGGACAGGAAGCGGCCCCTTGCGGGAGAAAATGCTTCACTATCACTTCTCGACTCTAACAAGCACCAGTCATTGTAACAAGCTGAATGTATGCTGACCATGTCGGAATGCAGTATTTGAAAGCAGATCCATCCCCACCATAATGACATACAGGAGCTTACTCAACTTTTCCTGAGAAGCCACCACCCAATCAAGCCACCACTCAATCGCGGTTTCTCACGTAAATAATTGGATTTATGGACTTATTTTAGCGCAGCCGTTAACTCGTTTTTAACTCTACCAAACTAAGCACAAGCAGCGGAATACGAGAGACGGGTAGCCTACCTTATTCGGTAACCACAGAATAATGACTCAGGTTTATGGGGGTAGGTATCGCAGAGCCCTCTGGCGGTGAGTCGGCGATCCGAAGAGCCATAGAAAGTCTCCGTCGGAAACCTGTCATTAGTGGATCGAGAGAAGTCACATTAATCATGCAAGTTCAAAGACGTCTCGAGGTTTACCAAACGACAATATAATGCGACCCGTGTGAGCTACAACGTTTGATGACGCGTGATACGGCGGTTATGATCATGCGGGGTTGACGAGTTCTTTTCTTGTTGTCGTCTGCTTTAACGATGAAATCATGGAAACTTTCAACGCAAACGAATTCACCAAAAATAGATTATAAAATGAGAAGTGATTGTGGAAACGAGCAAACGAGCATGATGTGTTTTCTTTTGTATATAGAAATGTTATACGACTCAAACATTACGCAACAACTGATTGTAAAGAGAACGAGTTTGAGAGAGAGAGAGAGAGAGAGAGAGAGAGAGAGAGAGAGAGAGAGAGAGAGAGAGAGAGAGAGAGAGAGAGAGAGAGAGAGAGAGAGAGAGAGAGGAGGAGGAAAGGGCGAGAGAGAGAGAGAATGAGAAATAGGGAGAGAGAGATGGAGAGAATGGGTGGAAACATTTTCTTATACAATTTATTGTTTGTAAATACATCTCAGTTTTATGACTATGTAATGGCACTCTTCAAAGGGGGATAACGGACTGAAGTAAGTCTGTTAAATTGTAAGGTTTTTCTTGGGGTGGGGTGTCATTGAGCTTACGAATTGATTGATCAGGATCGCTAAAATCATAGCGTGGGTACCCTTATGATCGCAAATATCTGAATATATCAGCGCGCTTTATTCGTCTGTTTTGTTATCATAGTGAGGTTTTGATTAACGTTATGAAATCAGTTTCATTCAATCTTTACCCCCCCCCCCCCCCCATCAACCCACTGATCGCCTGTCTTATGATCAAAAGTATCGCTTTAAACAGAATTATAACGATTTTAGAAAGTTCATTTATTAAATGATTAAATATTCTTCTTTCCATTGACGACTTTCTCGCCTCCAATATCCATTTCCACCCATAACACAAGACTATGTCTGAGATTGAGGACATACCCCTACTTGCAATTACCCACATGATACAACAACTCAACAAAAGAGGTCTATAATATTGATTCTTCAATTGAAAAGATTTATAAACCATGATGGCAGATGAGATCTGGTATGAGAAGACCATCATAAACCGCAAAACGCAATATTGGCTTTATATACAGGTTTATTGCATTACACAGATATTCACAAGGAAACACAGTTAGACTTTCCCATCATTCACAATAATTCTGTCACAACAGAGAGAAACTCAAGATATCTAAGCTGACACACATATGAAGGAGATGGTATATCCACAATTTAAAGATACAGCCCCTCTGGTGTCCCCTCGTTCTTACGATAGAGCACATTCTCCTTCGCTTTCTTGAAGTCTTCGTTGGTGACCTTCATTCTCCTTTCACGTAGGGCAAGAAGACCTCCCTCGGTGCAGATGGCCTGTAACAAATTCAACCAAACAGTCTTATGCCTCACAAAGACGTAATTGCTAACAAATGAGTCAGAGTTAGGTTGATGAGACCTATCACTCCAGTTACAATATATTTTATGTTTGAATTACACACCAACGACATACCAGCACTTTTGTGTGCTTTGTTCACAATGAAATGGAAAAGTCTTTATCATGTACTGTACACTAAGGAGTGATTGCTATATTGACCTTGATATCAGCTCCTGAGAGGTCATCTTTAGCCATTATGTAGTCCTCTAGCTTGACATCATCGGCCAGCGTCATGCGAGATGTATGAATTGTAAAGATGCGCCTCTTCGTCTTCTCATCTGGTAAGGGGAACTCAATTTTTCTGTCGATTCTGCCGGGTCGAATGAGGGCTGGGTCGAGAGAATCAATTCGGTTCGTGGCCATGATCACCTGGAATAATTAATCAACAAAATTAACAAGAAGCCAATAAACCTTGAAGCCCTGCTGCTTGTGACCGTATTACAATTAAACATCATGACGACGAAATCATAAGGTTTGTGGTTTGACAGTGTAATACAATGGTACAGTCAAAAGGGTCACAGAAATATTATAACATGTTGTCTAAGAAATCGAATCACATCTGAGAGACATGCAAACATGTGTTTGTGCATTTAAACATTTAACAAGCTATGTAGACATAACATGTGACCTATTGGTCACACAATTTTATAATTGTGGTTTTGAATTCAAGAGTAAGGTCAAGGTCAGTGATGACTCTTCTAATCTTAAGTCTCACAAGTCTATAAAGTGGGGTTTCTAAGTGCATTTATGACATATTGGGACAGAAGTCAATGTCACTGACAATTTGTTCTATAATCTAACTTTTCTAAAATACCATATTTGGCAAAAAGAAATAGAAATAAGTCTTCTGATTGCTGAGAAATAGTTTCCCCTTGGATTTGTAATCTTTTTTTCATTGATAACTCGGGGTCAAAGGTCGTCCAGAGCTGATATTCCATCTGCAAGGAGCCATCAGCATGATGCAATATGGGTCTGCTAGCTTGGTCCATACAAAATCATGACATCAAAAGTTTCGAATGGAGGGATGTACAGACAGACTCACAGATGCCACAGCAAAGGTGTATGATAAGTTTGGCCAAGCTGTACAGCTTGTAAGACATGATATAATTATCATAATCAATGCAGGTGTGACTAGGTTGTTGGCATGATTGTACCACACCCTCACCTTGACATCTCCTTTAGAATCAAATCCATCAAGCTGGTTGAGCAGCTCCAGCATGGTTCTCTGGATTTCCCGCTCTCCACCAGAGTTTGACTCGTATCTGCCAACCATCAACAGGGTCAAAATTCAACTGACTAAGGTCATATTGTGAGGAATAACCATTCCAAAATGTTAATGGCTTCCAGAAGCAGGAAATAAAAATAATATGACCAATTTCAAGTGACTAGGAATATGTAAATTAACCATGCAAAAGAGCAGTGAATCTATTGGGACTGTAATTGCTCTCTCCCACCTCTTTGTTCCAATAGCATCAATCTCATCTATGAAGACGATCGATGGGGCATGCTCCTCAGCAACTCGAAACAACTCTCTCACCAACTTGGGACCATCACCCTAAACAATACACACAACATGTAACTATAACATGAACATAGTGACTAACAAGTTTGAAAGAGTCACATTTCACCATTTTTCCAGAATACTATACCCTCACAGAAATAATTCACTCACCAGATATTTCTGAATAAGCTCAGAACCAACCACTCGCAAAAAGGTAGCGGAAGTTTGGTTGGCAACAGCTTTGGCAAGCAAAGTTTTTCCTATGATGCAAAACATGAAAAAATATCATTAAATATCACACCAATACCACAACATCAGCAATTCCTAACAAGGAAGAATATTTCCTGGGATTGTTTAAACACTGGTTTGTACATACCTGTGCCGGGAGCACCATGGAGAATGACACCTTTGGGAGGTTTGATTCCCATCTCCTCATAGTACTCGGGGTGAGTCAGTGGCAGCTCAACAGACTCCTGCACATACACACAGAGAATGCCATTTTCAATACAGATGTGAATTTCATTTTCAAGGTGTGCTTCCCACATGACATCACTACAGGAACAAAAGGTTAATAATGCAAACCTATTTAACATATCACCTACATTCAGTACCGCTGACAGCGCCAGTCTAAGTCATTACATGACTAAAATTTTCATTCATGAATTAATCTTCAGCACCTTTTCATATGCAACAACTCACCTTAATTTCCTGGATCTGTATATCAAGGCCACCGATGTCGGCGTATGTCTCCTGTGGAGCTTTCTCTAATTTCATCACAGTCACCATGGGGTCAGTGTCATCACCCAGCACACCAACTACAGCATGCACCTGAAGTCACCAGCCAGAACAAAACAATGTCAATAAGTAAATAATTTCTATGCTGAGGCATAAAGGAGGGATAACTAATGATAAGAAATACTAGATTAAGAAATGGTACTTAGGTTAGGAAAGTTCAATACCAATGCTATTTAAGTAACCACACTAAACATCTAAGTACTAATGAAGCAGACAATGAGTGGAATTATAGCATCATGTGCACAATGATTTCATTCATGACATCATTGACTAATGTCATGATCAGTGACTATCAGATGCAGAAAAGGTTCTGTTTATGCAGAAATGTTTATACTAGAAAACCAACAGGAGTTGTAAGCAATTACCTTGTGGTTGAGAAGAACTGAGCACCCAGGTTCCAGCTGATCTTTGTCTACGAATGAGAGAACATTAACGTAGTGTTCACTGCCGACTGAGGTCGAAACTATGGCATGGTTGTCATCGATGATCTCCTCCAGACTGCCCACAGACATGGGTGTACCCCTCAGGTCATCTACCTTAGATCTCTCTTCCTTCATTCACACAAGGCACATAATGATGATTATTAAACAGCCGGCCCAAAGTAAATCTACACAATATCATCCAACATCATAACATAATGTTCTAAAACTCAAAATGTACAAACCTCTTCCTTTTCTTCTTGTGGCTTCAACCTCTCTTGGTTACGAATAAATTCCTCTTCCATCAATAAATAATCTTTGATGCGCTCGAGCTTGAGTTGTTTGAGACGACATCTTGTGTGAGGAGTCACTATATGAAACATCATACCAAACATATCATTTCAAGGTCACTGATAAATGGAAAGCTAATTTGGGCATTGTTGTAACATAGCAGTAATTCCCTTATCTGAAAGTAAACAGCGAAGAACATATGATTCAAAAATTAGTATGAAATGACTCGGGAATTTCCTGTCATATAATAAAATGGTCACATGAATCAAACCAACCTTGGGGTAATTTGTTGGCAGCATCAGGTCCCTTGGCTCTCTTCTTCCTCTTGCCAACCCGTGTGGGAATGGGAGGCTCATAGCGCTTCTTCTTATCCTGAATATCAGAAAGCAGATGTTGAGAACCTCAATTACAATGGTAAATTGATCACGCACCAAATGAATATGAATAAACGATGTCATTTTTACCTTTCCATCTTTCTTGTCACCTCCACCCCCACTTCCACCAGACTGTTGCTGACCCTGTGAGACCGCAAAATTGAATTTATGACTCTCCTTACCTGGATTATTTTATACAAATTAAGGCAGGCTCATAAAGTGGTAATATCAGTGGAACAGCAATTAAACAAGGTTTTCAGCATTTTACATTTTACACAAGTCGAGCCTTTAAAGGATAAGTTGTGCATTTCGAAATGAGACCCACTGAGTCTCATTTACAAATCTAAAAATGTCGTAAGCCGCTACTGCCAGCACAGTTTACATAGCATGCTCTGTTGACAATAGGATGAATATGTAAAAACATTTTATTATCGCCCAATCAACACCTATATAACCTTAACTTAGAAGAATAAGATGCACCAACAATAAGCACTAGAAAATATTCTCTGATAAAAAGAAAAAGGGTTCTAGCGATTTGAATGAAATAGCTGATCTAGGACAGCATGAAAATAAAATAATATAATGAAAGTGTTTTGTGCACACTCACCATAGTTCACTAATATCAGGAAGTGATGTGTATCGTTGAAATAAATATAATGTTATATTTGTATCCTCAATCAGTTCTATCGAACGATAGCGTGCAAACACGATTGACATTTATTTATAGAAGGTCATTTGATTTATTCTATACGTGTAAATTTGAAACTTAATGAAATCATGAACGTGTATACACAAGGCTTACATTTCATTATGATACGCTACATACACTGAAGCACGCTGATGCAACCGCGCCAAACAAGAATGCTTATTTAGCGCAAATGATGTCTAAGTTGTTGCGCTTCATTTTCTTTTGTTTTCCATATATTTGCGCCGAAGAATTGATTTGGAAGTACGTTATACACTTAGTTTAGATGACACAAGCCAATGTTACGTGTGACGACTGACGGATATGTGATGGGGCTACATGTGGATTAGCAATGGTTCTGGCCGGGTCAGGTACACTGGTGGGGTGCGGTCGGGGGGTGTTGAGGGCGCTGGTTCTCTGTTTACACATGCAGCAGAATGATGCATCTGACAGAATGGTCTGTAACTGTAAGCTCTGATGTTTGCAAGCTTGTGCCCTTTAGGCGTGTAAAGGTTGCTTCACAGGTTTTTTTTACCCCAGAGTCATGCGGTCGTGTACCTCTGCCCCACACCACATAAATACCTGATATTTTTCGTTTTGCTGATTACTAAATTGAAATGTTGATAGCCAAGGAAATTCTGAAACTTATTAAGCTGTTTATAGGAGTTTACAGGGCCAGAGTAACTGGCTGAGAACCTATGAATTAACTACCTTTAGGTCCCGGGTTCCAGTAATGTATTGCCAAGGAAGGGGGCGCCAGGTTCACTAAGCGAAAATGACCTGCAACTTTCAGCTTTGATTAGCAGTAGCGGGAAGTCGTCTGGTGTAGGGCTAAGCAAAAATGTCTTGTGTATTGGACACTGCCCCGCACTCAAAACTAACATAACATCCAGGGGCTGGATAAAAGCGCCTACAATGCAGTTATACCCCACTTGGTAAAGACCCGTCCACTTGTCCATGCAAAGCTTCTATAGAGTGAAGAATATTTGTCTGGTTCAAATAGTTTGCATTACTTTGCCATTGTTGACACAGTGAAATACAATTATAGAATATTAAACCGTTTCCTGTAATCTATTTTATCCAATCAAATGGACCCTACTGATCACTTTCAAATATAGAAGTGTATGTTGTAGCTATGTTTCTCATCAGAAGGGTTCATTTTCTTCTGGGCAAAAAGTGAGTACACTATTTTTACACTGAGTTGATTATGCTTTATGTAAGCATTGATAGTCTTTCAAACGTAAACACAGACACAAGTAAGAAATATTTCATTCAATCTTCACTAGTACTGCAACTTTTAACCATTGTTTTTTTAACCTACTGGTAATCATTTGGTCCATTTTTTGGTCATGAAGATTGGAGTTGAGTTTCTGAAGACCTCTGCCAGTTTTATAGAGTGGACAGCAGATTCTACACAATGCAGCTTCAGTGATCAACAGTAAGCTTCAACAGAAGAATTCTTCCCCTAATGGTGCTGGGTTAACTAAGTAGCATATTTTGTTATTGTTGAAATGCTTTTTTATCCTCATATTTTGAATTCCAGTGAAACACAGACCAACATACAGTGCTCAGTGCCTGGAATATATCATGTCACAGCCTCATATATAGACAGCGTAATATTCTTTCACTCTCTCTGAATAACAAGCAGTGTCCATTTCTTGTGGTCTATTCTCATTATTGCCAGGGTGATGAGGCAGCTTCTGACACTGACTGTAGTTATCTGATACCAGCACATTTTCTTACAGGGTGAAGCAAAAACCAGCATCAAAAGTTTGGTTATAGTAGCAACTGCAGACTGTTTTTCCTGGCATCTGACAAGATTGCAGCCACCAACTCTACTGTAATACCTATTCAATCAACTGCATTGATAATGATAAAAGCTTGTTTATTGCAAATATTAAATCCTTAAAAAATATGCGTGTAGGGGAAGACCTGGGGGAGGTATACATGGTGACCTCATCAAAGAGGTGATCTGTATCTCCATAGAAGATGATAGGAATCACACATCTACACCCTCAAGTTCATTGGTGGGAACTGAATCATATCTATACATATTGTTTCAGTCTTCAGGTTTGGTTACATATTGTTTTTATCCATGCACTGTAAAATACAAGAGCGAGTTGCATGTGGTTTGCATATTATATATCAAGAATCAATGGTTGTCTCTGGTGGTCATTGTATGATGAGGTATGGTAGGTCTATTTTTTTTAAAGCTGACCACACAGAACTTTTACAAGATAGGCCAGGAGCCTTCTATCCAACTGTTTTCTCCAACAATGGCCAGTCATTACATCCAGTATAGCATCCATGGATACAACCTCACCACCAGGTCAGTATCCAACTACCATTCTCAAGGTTTGGACATCAAGAGTCATTCAGTGCAGTTCATGACCATTGCATCTAGATGTGATGGCCGATATGTTTGGTAGATGCTGGGAGGCGACTCTGCAAGCGTTTCAGCCGATTCAAGTGACCATCCACGGGCGGCCACTGTCTCTGTATGACTGTATGGTCAGGTAAGATAATATAGTACTATTAAGCATTCATGATACCTCATTAAATTGATCTTTCCCATCACATCACTGATTTTATCTCTAATTGTTTAATCTTATTCACTGATTTCATTTCATTCCGTGGTTCAATGCAGGGATACAACATTTGTGTTACCAGTTTATGACAGTCTTCCTCGGCCTTCCTCTGGTCCGGTAATTGATGTTTCTCTTCCTCTGTTTTTGACTTGGGTCTTAGGTAATATTAGTTACCATAAAAAGGATAATTGTTTGGTAAATAGTCTGACGTAAACTTTAATCAATGCTCTGCTTATTTTTTTTCCCCTTAATTACAGGGATGTGATTTGTCCGCGGATTCACGGATTTCCACGGATTCAATGGCTTCAGGGAACATTTCTTCACCCCCTTTGAACCCATTGGGGGCCTTGAGCGGCCCCCAAACCCCTCGCCAAAATTATTTTAGCCCTTCAGCTGCCAGGGCAATCACATCCCTGAATTACCATTTCTTTGGTTTACAACAACACTTTTAAGTTATATAACTTTTGTAAACACTATTACAGAACACATATTCCAGATCCTCAACCCCCAAACAAGTCCTGCTCAAGGTGGATTTTCTCCAAATTCACTGTGTGTATCTTGCAATTAAATGTGACATTTACTGATTGGCTATTAAGTGAAGGTTTGAACCATTGTTTTGTGAATATGTGTGTCTGTGGTACAGAACCCATGCAATGATATGGAAGCTCTCCTCACATCTGAGTAGGCAGAAGTTACTTCAATCAACACATACCTGCAAAAACACGTGGAGATTTCAGAATAATTAATCGATTAAATGCTAGAAAATGGTGGATCAATGTCATTCTGTTTGTTTGTTTGTCTATTTGTTTGTTTTAGTGGAATGCACTTCGTATTAAACGAATTTGCCATTTTATTAGATCACCTGAATAGACATGCTTGTATGTAAATATCCTGTAATCTGTTACTCTTTCACAAAAGAGTAACTTTCATGGCTAATGATGGGTTGTTATATTGCCTTGCCATCAGAACGGGGACCTACGCGACAGACTCAGGTTTTGATGATGTCACAGAGCTAACATTGGCTCTCCCTGATGAAGGCACAGTGGGTTTTTTGTATTAGATGGTTGTCTTCACATTGTCATACATACATTGTGCTGTGACCACAGATAGCTTTGTTACATACAAAAGGTGGTTATGTATCAGGGAAGCTATGTTGTTATTGATGCGGCCATGACCAACTCCAGTCAGCTTCTTCTTCTGCAAGACACTGGTCTCTATGCACGGAACAAAAACTCACTCAACTTGACCAAGCTCTCAGGTTATTTCCGTTAATGTGTCACATATTTAACAAGAATTTATCACATTCTGTTCAACTGTATTCTTTTAAAAACTTTCTGGTGATTTCAACAAGTTGTCAGCCGGGTCCATGACCTAGCATAATTTATGTGATCTTTGCTACAATACTTTTACTAATGTTCACATCATCAGTCTTGTGTTTCTGGTGCAGTTGGTGTGGGCGTTGTTCTTGGAGGGGTCAAGGCCAGAACAGAGTGTACCCATACCCTCTATTCAAAGGTTGAAACAGAATTCCTGTGTTTTATTTATAGATGGATTCAGTATTTTTATCAATGGGAAATCCCATTCCATTTTTTATTAAAATTTTGTATTTATCCAATCTTTGAAAAAATTCCTCATCCAAATATTATTGCATATTTTAATATGCTTTATCCATCCAATCATGACCTCCACACGACCTTGACTAGGAGATGAACGAGGCAGTAGTGGTGTGGAGTGACACAGCTCTAGAGGCCTGGCTTCTTCGACCATCCATTCAGTCTGGCTGGACTACAGAGAACATCAACATGTCAGTGGACACCATTTGCAGCGCCCTTGGTTTTACCTCTCCTCAAGTTAGTTGTTGTTTTGTGCTAGATTTTCATTGACTTAAGCCAATTTCCACTTTATGGGATGAGTTTCACACATAGTTAACTTCAAAAATCTGTTTGTATGGAGTGTATGTAATGATATGATCATATTATCTGATAGTCATGGTGATGTGCTAGCCTCATTGGTCATAATCTCAGCTGTGATTGATCTGTGTATTGTTTGGATCTGTTATGATCCATGTTTTGTGTGGATCTGTGTATTGTGTTGGTCTATGGTTGTGTTCAGCTGTTGATCAGACATGCATCATTTGGACCTCTTCCTCACACACTGGGGCTGGTTGTAGAAGCCACAGAATCAGCTATCACCAAAGTAACTCCTATAGTTTACTCAGATGGCAGAGCACTCATTGTCTGGATGTATTATGGTGATATCATTGACAGCACTTGACACAAGTGGTTATGTGATTCAGGTTGTGACACTTCTGTGTGATCTGAGGGAACCTGGTGACAACTGTCATCCAACATGGATCTTTCCTTACACTGGTACTCAATATCTCGTAGGGATCAAATGAATTCTTGTAAATGTTTGAATATCACTATCAAAATAGCTGAATGTTTAATGTTAAGAACCTATTCTTTTCAAACATTTGCTACCTGGTCATGACCTATGGGTGACCTTGGCAGGAGCAGCCCATGACTGGCACCTCACCTTCCCTGATGCTGGACTAACCACACCTCTACTCTGGAACTCTCATCAGATTTTATACCAACCAACTGGTGCCCAAATTGTACCTGTGTTGAGTGTCCATGCTGAAAAATATTGTTTGTTTATGCCTTTATAATGATAAAAATTGAAAAAGTTTGTTATGCTGAATTTCAATGTTTGATAGTATAATTTTTACCTTCATTGCATGTATCATGTATGCTGTTATTCACAATTTTAACTTATTTTCTAGTGTGTATTTGTATTGTATATACCCAGAGAGCAGTGAGCTTGAGGCAATGACTCTACAAGAGGGGAGTGTTCTGCTGCCTGGGGAGTCCTACCAACAGCTGGTGATCGGTAGCCGTTTATCCTTACACACAAGTCATTTGATAACCCTTATCCTGTCTGGGATAATGACCAATACATTAAAAAAACAGGTTTATAAGTGAAGTATCGGGTTATTAAGTAAAGTATCAGGTTATTAAGTAAAGTATTGGTATCTAAAGTAAGGTATTGGGTTACAGTATCACGTTCATAATTACAGTATCAGGGCATGCCTGTGTCTTATCATACAACTGTATTTTTGTTGTACTGAATCAAGTTGAGTAGTGGAAGATGATTCGTTTGTTTTGGCCAGGGAGAGAAGGTTCTATCCTCATCCTGGTATCCAATGGTGACGTCTATATTGGACAAGTGTTTTCATCCGATCCTCTACAAAGTAAGATGCATTCGACATAGTGGCTTGAACATTGGCAGAACTGAAAACACTTTGTTTACAGGTAACCCCTGTATACAGTAGATATCTGATTTCACATCCCCTGTCTGTGATTGACTGTGTGTGTTTTCAGTTGATGAGTTTGGCTGATGGAGACAGCAGTCTGTGGTGGAGTGGGGTGGGGGATTTGTACAGTGTACGTGTGGTTGGGGGCGGGGTGCATCGTCAACTCCTACCACTACAGCATAGCATGGCCACTTCCAACATCACTGCATGCCCTGTAAGTTTTTATCTTCTCTCAGTATTGCTCATCAGGTGATCCTCATCATGGTGATCCTCATCACAGTGATCATCATCATGGTGATCATTATCATGGTGATCCTTATCACAGTGATCCTCATCATGGTGATCCTCATCATAATGATCCTCATCAGGTGATCCTCATCATAGTGATCCTTATCATGGTGAGATCATGGTATATCCTTATCATGGTGATCCTTATCATGGCAATCCTTATCATAGTGATCCTTATCATGGTGATCCTTATCATGAACCAAAGACCAAATGAGATGTTAATCTGTCAACTGATCACAGTACATGTGGTTCAGCACCGACCTTGGCAGCTCTATCTACCATCTAGACATGACTGAAAACATCACCATCACTGCACAAGTCTTCCTCAACACCTCGCCCTCATCTCCTTCCTTCCTCCAGGTCAGTAAATTGAGGCCCAAGTTGCAGTGTGCCCCATTCCTCTGCATGACATTGCCACAAGCATTTTATGTACTATGTTCAGATTTGAGCCAAGTTGTTGTGTAATGTATCATAGCATGTTCCCCAGGTGGATGTGACAGGAGAAACAGAGCTTCTTTCAGTCAACATCACCACCATCTCCCAGCAATACGATCTTGGCCAACTCCAAACCACGGTGCCAGGATATACAATATGTTAATTTAGGGTCACAATCAATTCTCAGTCATGCAAAAGTATTGTTGAATAATACAGGAGCTCATTCAGCTATTTTTTTCTTTATCCAGACAATTGTTTTACATCACAATAATTCGATCAAGACATCAGGTGAAGATTTCAACATCAGGTACGCTTTGAGATATAGGTTTGAAATACCAGGAGGTTTCATGGTAGCAAAGTTGGATCAACAGACACATTGACAACATAACATAATTAACATAATCATTATTTATGTCCATATTTATGTCACCATACTCTTATAGATGGTTTACGCATGGACAGTTATTGTCAAGCCAGCCACTGTATTGGTAATCCTTATTCATCCTATCCATGTGTGTTTGTGGGTTCAGGAGTTACCTGTCTGGTATAGTAGGCCTCACCATCAGACCCCTCCACCAGTCACCAGCATGCCAGGGCCATGCCTTCTATGTAAGTTTATCAAACTAGGGTAATGATCCTGATGTCAGGTGTATTAGCGTCACACAGTTATATAACAACATAACTCAAACTGGTCTGGCAGCTGGATCCAAGTGTGTGTGGATGATACAAGGTGTATTGCCCTCAGCTGGTCCTGATTGAGGTGATGCTTTAAGCTGGTTGTCACATGGAGTAAGTTGATGGTTTGTATGTTGTTGTTTGGTTGTAGAGAAGCTACATCAGTGTGGGATGCCAAGCTGCCAGACGCATTCAGCTGGCCAAGTAAGTAATTTACATGTCCATACAGGCATGGCAAGGCTGTCAACTCTATGCAGTAAAATAATAAGTTGATTGATCCCATTTTTCTTCCTGCGTAAGATCACTATTTATCTCCACACCTTGATTCACCATGTCACAGAAGCAATGTGACAGGTAGCAGTACGGTACAATGAGAATGTCGTACAGAACTGATTGGTTGCAGCACTGTGGAAAAGATGAGCAACGAGAATTGTCAGAAGTATAACAACTACACCTACACCATCCCCAGGTCTATAAAGGAAACCATCTGCTGGAACCATTTTTGCGGTTCAGTTGGGCTGGGTTTGACTGATAACATTTGTTCAGCTGATGAGAGCTCTGTCAGTCCAGCCATCAATTAGCCATTGCTATAAACGTGAATATTTCATTTCACATCTATTTCCCTTGATGTACTCATGACTGTGTGTAGAGACCAGCTGAGGGTTGACCAGGGGGCCAGTGAAGATAAGGTGTGTAAGTCGCGATCAGAGCTGTGAGGGCCTCATTTCGTCTCAACAGAAATACAAATTCTAATTCTGCCTCCCACAGCTTTGAACCCTGTGGTGCTAACTGTGAGATGTGACCAGTGGATGTATGAGTTTGCCATGTGACTGTATGCCAGCTGGTGTAAGTGAAGACGATACCACACTGTGTGCTGCAGGTGCTGCAGTATGACTATGCTCGTCTTGGCTGCCCCGTGTCCATCAACTATTTGATGGACTATATCCCTGCTCTTCAGCTGTGAGTTGATAAGCGTTTCAGACCATGACTACCACATGGTTGGTGATGCTATAAATATACTTGCTGTTGCATACATCTGTTGCATCAAATAAAGTGTACATACATTGATGACACTTGTGCAGTTATGAAAATGATCTGCTGCTGGGCTCCATGGATGCCAACCTGGTGGTGTGGGAGGAGGAGGGAAGACAGCTGTTCTATAACACCACAGCTCAACAGGTGAGAGGTAATCAGCAGTATTACCTGGCGGACATACTGATGTCTTATTGAACTCACTTTCAGGCATTTGCTGAAAAAAGAGAATTGTATCAGGGGGACAACAATACACTTAGTATCAGGAGCGAGGTAAAGCTTAGTTCTGCACTAAGGAGGCTGGGTTGCTGCTTCAAGTTGGTAGATAACATTTTCAGCATGTCTTTGATATATATAATGTCAACCACTCTAGGTTGGATGCCTCATTCAGCCACAGACCTGGAACAGTACACAGACACCTTGACACCTCAGAGCTGTTGCACCCTGATGTAATGCATTTTCATTTCCTTCATAATCTTGAAATTATCACGCCTATCTCGGCATTTAAATGCCATAGCAACTATCAATTTCTGATGGATAATCATTGTGAAAATAAACATGCGTTTGTAATCACTTACTGTAGTGTTCTATTAATCAAAATAATGAAACAACAGTTTGGATAAAATGCCTTTTATTATTTCTCCAGATTTACCGTGACTGTTTTGAGAATAGGACGGATGTTGTTGTGGATGCCCATGCGCCCTATGAGGTACTGAACACAACCGGCGCCAGTGGTCTTGTGTTTAGCGAGACGACGCTGGGAGTGTATATTCTACACATTCGGGTGGTGCAGCCTGGATACAGGTGAGACAACAGAACTCTAGTAGTATATCACACTACTTTCAACAGCCGTGATATGTTCTGCATTTCTGTCATTGTTACTAGTTAGTCTGTGATTGTTCTGTGTTTGTTGTTCCAATGAAGATTTCCCCCAGTTTCCTAACAGCAGTATATGCTTATCCTGTTTAAACTGTCCCTTGGTGATGATCTATTTATCCCCACTGCTTTACTCATTTCTTGTAGATGAATAGCACCTCATATCATTGCTGTACTGTGCATACAGCTACTGTCCCCTGGAAGTGGTTCTGCCTGTAGTGGTTGAGGGAGACATAGCGCAGGAGGGCCTGGAACTTCTCATCGTCTCCCTGGCTTCCTTCATCACCATTCTCATCCTCTTCACACTCTCCAGCTACTTCTACTTCAGCCAACATGTCTACCAAAAAGAGCTGGAGCAGAAGGAACTGTTGTTGGCACTAGCGAATGCTGACCGCTCCATGACCTACTGACCACTCCATGACCTTTTGACTGCACCATGACCTATTGACCATTCCATGACCTACTGACTGAATGACCTACTGGCCACTCCATGACCTACTGACCACTCCATGACCTTTTGACTGCACCATGACCTATTGACCATTCCATGACCTACTGCCTGCTTGACCTACTGGCCACTCCATGACCTACTGACTGCACCATGACCTATCGATTGCTCCATGACCTACTGACTGCTTCATGACCTAATGACTGCTCCTTGACCTACTGGCCACTCCATGACCTACTGACTGCTCCATGACCTAATGACTGCTCCAAAATCTACTGACTGCTCCAAGACCTACTAACTGCTCCATGACCAACAGCTTATTCAAGGTTCCTTCACATGCTGACCACACCATGACCTGCTGATTCAGGACACAATGACAAAGCCATAATGTAACAATGCCATGAAAACTTACAATGCTACCAAGGTCATGAAAACTTACAATGCTGCCATGGCGATGAAAAACTGACAGTGCTGCCAAGGTCATGAAAACTTACAATGCTGCCAAGGTCATGAAAACTTGCAATGCTGCCAAGGTCATGAAAACTTACAATGCTGCCTTGGTCATGAAAACTTACATTGCTGACAAGGCCATTAAAAACTTACGATGATCCCTAGGTCACAACAAACTGAAAATCACTAAAAAGGAGATTATCTCGCCAGTTGATTTTATGCAAATAAGGGACATTTTGAGCACATTGAAATTTTGTTAAGTATTGTAAGATATATGTTCGGTCACTTTTTATATATGCTCTTATGTGAATAAAACAAAATTTTCCTGTTAGTATTGACAAATCTTATTCCATACCAAATACTGAAACAGCCTTGTCATGCAAAGTTGCATGAGGAAAATGTTCCTGTCCACTTCAACGTAGTGAAAAGTTGAATAGATCTCCATACACTACAGATACCTTAGCTCCGGTCGAACGGTAATATAAATATATACCGTTCTGCTTCAATATTTTGGGCGCACATTAAAGCATGTGTTTGACTAAATCGCTGGGTTTGGCATCTAGAAAACAACATATATCAAGAACCTGTGGAAAAATATGTCCCATCGCACCAAAATATTACCACCGATTGATGCGATACTTGAAGAAATGCCATCTATATATCATTTCCGAAAAATCGCGATGCGATGACCGCCATTTTGGAAAATATTGGGTCGCTTGACTTCCCGTGATTTCCCGCTGCCTCATCCGCATTGCCTCCCTGCTAAGCTTGCGAAGCACGTTGACGCACTTTGAATACAATCTGCTGTATCTTATCGAGTTCAGACGCAGGAAGCAATAGTCATCGATGGGTCACATCATTCTGAGCATGCGCGATGCACGTGGGCTTGAACTTGAAAACAAACATGGTGCTGTGTTTCGGACTTTCTACTGCTTCCAAATTAATCGAACTATAACTAATTAATTAGTTACAGTTCGATAAATTTGGAAAATTTTTATCCCTTTGTGGCGGGGGATTTCATCCATGGTAATTACCACAAAGGGATAAAATTGTCCATGAACATAATTGCATTCTAAAACTCCATCAATTGGGTATGTTTTGGTAGCTGTCTGAATCGATCTCAAAATTTATAACATTGCGTCTTTTTCAAACAGTGTAAGACGTACGTCTACTCGGACGTCTTGTAGGGCTACAGATACCCTAGCCCTACAAGACGTCAGTAGGTATAAATTCATGTTACCGTTATGACCGGAGCTACAGATACCCATGGACAGTAACGCTCAAACATGTAAAGTTTAATCAGCGCCTCTTCTGATATTCTGTCACTGTCTTTCGTATCTTTGGGTAGCTCATGATACATTTCACCATTTCCACCTCCACCCATTTCCATGTACATGACTCCCTGTGTTATACTTAAGTTATTCCATACACCCCCCCCCCCCCGAATCATTTATATACAGTGGTATGCTAGATTAATCTCACACTCACCCATCGAATAATTTATGTACATCTTAAGATAGTTAATTGGTTACACCAGTACACTACCTGACAATAGATTTAGCACTAAGAAAATTCATCCAACTGGACCTTAATGTGGGTATAAATTATTATAAGGCGAGTTGGGGAAATGTTGTTTTCGCCAAGTCCTTTGCATTCTCACTTAATCTTTCTTGTACTATCCATTAGACCTACAGTAGGCCCCTATGTCTTAAGTAGGACCTAACAGGTAGTAGTTAGGTCTGTTTACCGGGCTAAGTATATCCATCTGTTTTGGTTGTTTGGGAAGTCTCTGAGGGGTTTGATATCAATTACCTTTGTTAGTCTGTTGGGCAATCATTCCAAACCCCCTGGTAATGACAGGTCCACGGTAGTGGAACCGGATCACAATTTTGAGATCCGGTTCCACTACCGTGGACCTGTCATTACCTGGGGGTTTGGAATGATAGCCCAACAGACTAACAGTCGATCGGATACTCCCTTGTTGCCAAGAGGGAGAGCAAGCTCCACTTGGTTCAAAAGTGCTACGTGTGATGTTTGATTTCAATCTTGTTCTACAACTGTACAATTTGCGATGCGGAGAATTGTACTGGTAGTAGTATAGGAAGTGGGGGTTCTGGTGCTACGGGGACGTTTTGTGATCACTTTTGGTATTTTCTAAAAGAAAAGTCTTTCCACGATGGCCACCCCACAAGGCCAACCACCCACTACCTGTCACACAACAGGCAAGAACCCGTATCCAGAGTTTCACACAACAGGCAAAACCAGCCACAAGGCCAAGGCACATAAGGGTTCAAGCAAGTCGCCACGTCGCCCCCAAAACGCAACACAACAGGTTCCTAGGTCCGGATCGCCACAAGTCTATCAGGTGGTTCGAAACCTAGGGGCCCCCCATGCAAGGTTCCAACTCGTGTTGTAGGAGCAACATTTTGAACAAATGGGAACACCACAGAAATATATGTACCATGCCTGCAAAGATTTCACTACCAATACATCGTTTCTGGGGCAGACTAGAGGCCAAGAGAAAATACCAGATAGGTGCCCGCAGATACACTTGCATCCCAAATGAAGAAGAGAAGTGGGATCCTCTCTTTATCCTCTGCTCCAGGAGAATGCTTGTTTAGTCAGCATGGCCTGTTTGAATGTCATCTTGATATTGATTATGTTTTACATTACTTTTAATCATTCTAAATGACTTTGATCATTTTAATACGACTGCGTCATTTTCTTCCACATCACTTGTGTATTGTTGTTATATATTTGTGTTAACGCACAATCGCCTGAGTGTTAATAAAAAGATCATATTAGATTATTACAGAGAATTGTATATGTAGATTGTATAAGTCTGCTTGTGCTTTCCAACTGTGCGGGCTTAAAGCACATTACATTGCTGTTGTACGACCTCTCCTGTTCTGGTCACATTGAAGTAGAAAATAAACACTGCAGTGGTGTGTGACAAGCTGGCACCCGTTAACCACTGCTTTCCTACACAGCACGTTCCACCGTAAACACAATAAAGCCAGGTGCCAGCTAGAATCATCCGTGTGGGATGGACGCGAGCGTTGCTGCATCGTGACCACGTCAGTTCACACCCCCCCCCCCCTTCGACCGCATGTCTCCTGTCCTGCTGTTCCAGTTCTCCTAAAACTCGTCTGTGTGTGAATGTCATGATAAGCTTTGTGTTGTATTTCCTTCCGTAGCCTTGGTTTTACAGGTGACACAAGCATAGTGGCCAAGTCAGTTGTTTCATATACTACTATCCTTAAAACTAACACATAAACCTGATTTACATATGTAATGTATTCTGATATAACTCGTTGGTTAAGTGGTAACATGCATTTACATTTAACCAACATTATCTTTTACTTTACTATTTTGTGAAGGAGTCGAGTAACAGCAGTGTTTGGGTAAACATTTTAATTTTATTATGTCTTAGCCGGAAAAAAATACTTTTTTTCACCTTTTGTACTTAGTATAATGACATGTATTTTAGAGTACCTATCGCGATTTTTGCTACGAGTTCTCTCCTCGCTGATATCTCTGAAACGGCTGTATTTACAGTAAAAAGGACGATTAGTTTCAAGGTTTTCTACTGCAGCAGCTTAGCGCGCAGGCTAACTGCAGGTGCTGTTTAAGTAGGCCAAACCTTACGTAATCGACCAGAGGCATTTATCACTTTCGTCGGCTCAATATTGACTTGGCAAAGGGGTCATGTCAAAACATCTAAGCGGCAGCAGCTTGTCTATCTTATAATAGTGCGCGGTACCAGCTCTTCTCGGTCCGTGTATATATCGCCTTTTCGTCTCAGCGACAGTGTGCAACAGATGTCCCCGTGCAATCAAAGCGGGTATATATACACAAACACACATACACGCACGCATATATATATGTATACTCACAGGCGCTCGGTTTTCGATGCCAAGCTTCCGAGCGCCGAGCCGCTATCTATAGGACATTCAAACTAAACGATCTTTTTACTGTTTTTTTATACTATGAATGCTTAAAATACTGTTACAATCTTTATCACGAGGCCAGGTTCTAAATACTGACAATATTTCATGTGAGTAAATACAGCCGTTTCAGAGATATCAGCGAGGAGAGAACTCGTAGCAATAATCGCGATAGGTACCCTAAAAAACATGTCATTATACAAAGTACAAAAAGTGAAAACAAGTATTTTTTACTCCTATTCCATGCTAGGATAATTGCTTGTTACAACCATATATTTCATATGTAACTGCAGTAGTTATGGAGGAGATAGTTACAGAAAATGGGGGGAAAATCGTCGACAAATCGATCCCATAAGCCTCTAACACTGCGCATGCGCGTCAAACAGGAGTGTACAAACGAAGAATCGAGGGGATGGTGTCGGGATAGAGGTGAAAGTTATTGAAGTCGGGTTCACACATGGGGGTCGCGTCCTAGGGAAATAGTTTTAAAAGAATAATTTTATTGTTATTCCTCGCTATGTTACTGTCATATTTTGGCACAATCATATTTATATCACAGTTATACTTATATCATCCGTTTTTTGCGTATAAAAGCTATGTATAAACGCGCGCGAAATCGTTGTTTAAATGTGTACATATATGGCCTGTGTATGTTATTTGATTATCATCCGCGTTGTTTGGAAGGACTTTGTTCCAAATCCATAGACTACTAACGTTTTTTTTGGTGTCGTTTCTTCAGACGGTTTCGAATAATCAAGCGCATTTGGGACCGATTTTTGTCTACCAAAGTAAAAGCTTTTCATTTGCTTGGCAAGACTCTGAGTTTACCAGAGACTTATGGCTTTAGTTGGGTCTCCTGCAGTTTACCAGAGACTTACGGCGTCAGCTGTGTCACCTGCAGTTTACCAGAAACTTACGGCATCAGTTGTGTCGCCTGCAGTTTACCAGAGACTTATGGCGTCAGTTGTGTTGCCTGTAGTTTACCAGAGTCTTATGGCATTAGACTTATGGCATCCTTGTGAAAGCGCTGATGGAAAACCTCGTCCGCCTGGAATCTGGTGGATATATTTCATATTGTTTCTCCGTTTTGGTCGTTTTAAATCAGATCGGCATCAAATTACGTTGTGTTCATGTTGAAGCATATTGAACCATGAAACGACAGTTGTTAAACACGGGTAGCTTGAGTTGTTTCAGGTGATTGTTATCTGTGTTGGAGATGGCTGTCGTTCCAGTTGTAACCGCTAGGAAGCCACGGACGTGGTGTGGGCGACCAGGCTGCTGTGGGGTTGGTCCCGGTCAGATGCTTGTGCTTGCTTGAGACAGGTGGGTACAATGTTAGTAAGGGTGGGGGTAGCCCACGGTAGAGTGGACCCTGGTTGAGAGGTTGAGTTTGGGATGTCAGTGTTCTCGAATGACCCTCGTGTTTGTGTGTGTGTGTGTGTGTGTGGTGGATATTTGTGAAGTCTCTTCTTGGACCTTTGTTTACAGATTCACTAAGCCCACACGACGGGGATATTGTTTACTACCTATATCAGTACATATTTTATAGAACTAATACGCGTAGGTTTAGATTAACGCGAGCTTTACGGAATAAATTATTGAATATGAAGAAAGCTATGTTCCCTTAGCGTTATCAATTGAATAAATGAAATTTCTGAAAGTATTATTATGGACTATTTGATGAAATGAAGGTTATAATTGATTAGGTAAATGTAGTTTATTGTTATTTTGAAACCATATTATTCTTGTGAAGAATATGAATTGCTTTTAATGAAACACTCCTTGTCAAAATCACCGAATATTGATTGCTTATACAAGTGCATATTTGTTTAGAAGAAACATAATTTTTCTTAGCTTATCAATTGTTTGAATGTAATATTTAAAGATATGAAAGTAATTATTTGTTAGGTAAAGGTAAATTATCATTGTTTGGGAAACTAGTTTAGAATATACATTGTTTTCAAAATATATTGATGAATGATACGAATGCATGTTTTATCTAAGAATCATATGTTCCATTAGCTTATTAATTGACTCAATGAAATGTTTTATTATGGATTGTTTTAATGATTAATTCCTTGTCAAAAAACAGTAAGTCAATAGGGAAAAAAATGTTGACCAGTGATGAGAAACCATTTTATGCTAGTTTAAATATATTTGCAATGTACAAGTTTATCCCTGCCGCTGGCATCGCATTAGGCAATACATTATAAAGATGCTAGATGGGTCCCTAAGAATTCCTTAAGTACTGTGCAAAGGCCGCACGATACTTATTCACAAGGAAGGAGACCGAAGTCTACCTAGAAACTATAGGCCAATTGCTTGCTTAAACACAGCCTACAAGAGTCTTACGGTGGTGATGTCAGGGTTCATTACCTCGTATATTATTGACTTTGACATTCTCCCAGAGACTCAGAGAGCTATCCGTCCCAGCTCCAAAGGTACACTGGACTGCCTCTTGATTGACTCAGTAACGACACAAGAGGCCAAATTGAGGAAGATCCCACTCCAAGTCGTATGGATCGATTTCGAAAAGGCTTACGATTTCATATCCCACGAGTGGCTCAATCAAGCACTGAAAGCGATTTGCCTCCCTCGATGGATTAGGGTCACCTTGAGAAGGTTGATGAGAAGATGGACCACAGAATATGTGATCGGCTCATCCTCCTGCGATACAACCTGCCCGCAAAAGTACAAAAGGGGCCTGTTTCAGGGTGATTCCCTTGCCCCTGTATTGTACTGTCTGGCAACTGCCCCTGTTGCAGAGAAACTCATGAGTGTCCGAAAAGGCTTGTCACCAACCAACTTGCTACCAAATCATGTCATATACATGGATGTCATCAAGATATGGGGTGAAAGACGAGAGATGGTTCTATGTCTAGAGGCCCTGATCGCAATAGTCACAGCCCTTGACTTGCGATTAAACGCTGCCAAGTGTGCGTACACTGAGGTTTATGGAGCAGGGACACTAGCCCCAGTGAGCAACCTCATTAAAGATATTCCGGCACTAGCTCCAGGGTCCACCTATTCATACATGGGACTGGAGCAATGATTTTAAGTTTCGGCAGGTCCCACCAAGAAAAGGATAAGCGAGAAATTCTTGGAAATCGCCAAACGAATCTTCTCTTCCAAGCTCAACGTAGCTAACAAAAGCACTGCGTAAAACATGTACTGTGCTTCGATCGTAAGATACTCAATGGCTTTCGCAATTTGGAATCTTTGAGAATTGGATTCCCTCGGAATCCAGGTCCGTAAACTACTATCAGACCACTGGAGTTGGTTCGCGCAAACTGGCAATGACCATTTCTACTTACCAATAAAGTTTGGTGGTCTAGGCTTCATGTCCCAACATGTAGCAAACAAAACGGAGCAGGCAGGAACTCTAAGGTATCTACTCTCGAGTCCTCCTACCATCATGGCTGAAGTCGCCAAAAGACTATGTCAACTAGACTCAACGTTCCTAGAAAGGAAATCTGTTGTACATGACATCAGTAAAACCCTGAAGCTGCCTCAGGGAACCACAATGATGGTGTCTGCTGTCCCATCAAAGAAATAAATCAAACAGGAAGATCAGGTGAAATGGATTCAAAACCGATCATCCAGAAGGCAGATCCGCTTTTTCCCGTCGTTGCTACCCACGCTTTGACCTACAAATGGCTAAAAATCCCATGGCTAACGTCGAAAGTTTGTGCGTTCATCCTAGCCGCCCAGGACAAGTGCACTCAAACTAGAGTTCACCAATCCCTTACGGTCGACCCGACCATAAACCCAATGTGCAGGGCATGTGGTAGAGCACCAGAGTCTATCACGCACATTGTATAAGCATGTTCTCAATATAGTTTCACACTGTATAAAGAAAGACATGACGAAGTTGCGAAGTTAGTATTCCGCAGTCTGGCCAAGTCACTCCATCTACTACCATCCGGAGTAGAGAACTCGAGAGAAGAAATCCCAAACTTACTGGAAAACGAGTCTTCCCAAATTATTAGGGACCTCCGGGTACCTGTCCCCACTAGGCTCGATCATGACCGACCCGACATTCAGCTATGGCTGAAGACAGACAAGATAATATCCTTGATCGAGGTTGCTGTCTCGAATGATTATCAGCTCAATGCCAGAGCTGAAGAAAAGCGTACCAAGTGAAACTAGGAGTATCAATGGCGAACACTTTCAAAATGAAAGTTCGCCTCGTCCCAATCGTCGTAGGGACCCTAGGGCATTTGGATTCTGTCATCGAGAACGTCTCGTTGTGCCCAGCGCTTCAAGCTCCAGGCCCCTTCATACAATTCCAACTGGAGGTACAAATATACTTGACCCGAGTATTTTGACAGATAATGGCATGGTAAGATGTGCCAGCTATAGTGCACATGTAAGGACTAGTGAACACGTCCGTTATAGTTCCAGATTTTCGAAAGACATAAAAAGAAGTCTGAAAGAAATAAGTAGTCATGTTGATTGGGTGAACACTCTGGAAGGACAATGTGTTCACTATCAATGGACTATATTAACTTAAATAGTTTGGGATGCGACCAGGAAAAACATACATTTTAGAAAACGCCATCCGCATTAACAAAGCTAGAAGACTCACTAGTATAGTCAAGAATGCTATCAACAGGGAGAAAAAGCTATGGAAAAAGTTAGACGCCATGGCTTTCTGAGAACCTTCTAAGTACAGAGATCATCAACGTTTTTGTAAAATAGAAAAGTTAAACGAACGTTTACAAACAGTATAGCAACCAAATCAAAACGAACCCTAGGGCATTTTACTGCTATGCACGTGCAAAACTAAAAACTAGGAAACTATTCGTCCCCTGATGGACAATGCAAATAACTTATTACAGAAAACAACGAAAGTGCCGACTTACTCAAATAAGTGATACTACCTTAGACGAAGTGTTCGAGGAAAAGGAGCAAAGTGTCATGATAGATCAGTCTCTTATATCTAGTAAACAATGCCGATCAGCGAAACGTTCAATAGCCGCTTCAAAGGAGTTTTATCAAACTATATAAGTCGTTTGTTAGGACTCATCTAGAATATGCATGGTCAACAACGTGACATGGACATATTAGAAAGGGTTAGAAGGCGAGCTACAAAACTTGTAGCCGGTAGGTCTGATTTGAGTTACGAACAAAGATGACACTTGTTAGGACTGACATCTCTTAAAACAAGACGTCTCCGAGGTACACATAATGTTCAATGGATTAGATCATATAAGTGTTTATTTGTTTTTTTCAGCATTGCAGTCCTGAAAATGAAAGGCTCTGGAAACATCCGAACACCTTGGCAAAACCTAGGACAGAACGAAGAAGAAATAGGTTTTCCCATCGAGTAGCGATCCCCATGGAACAGTTTACCAGCTACGATATTTTCAGCTGGCTCACAGATCTATTTTAAAAACCAAACGGGTTGTATTTTTGAAGAACAAAGGTTTCAAGTAATGTTTTAAACTGAGAGTATTGTATATCACTATGTTTATCTTTTAGGTAACTCTTGTAAACTATTGACAGGGCACCTATGGACTTAAAAGTATTTTGCCCTGGTCATGCCTAGGTTAAATGAGACCTACATGTGCTTACGGGCCCCGCACGGCCTTGAGGGCCGCACATCCCCAGTACGAAGTTATGCTCACATGCTTTACGGGTGGCCTGCGGATATCTATATAATGGGAAAAGAAAACATACCCCGTCGTACAACAAGAAGCCCCAAAAAACATACCCCGTCGTACGTTGCAACATAGAAAAGTATAGACGTGGATCCCCCCGGGTGTAAACTCGGTATGTTCGACTGCTGAGAGCAGGTCAACAAGGGCGTCAGCGGCGCTTGATATGGTTCCCAAGTCGAGGAATGCGTCCATGGTTTTATCGGTTTGTGTGCGCGTGTGTGCGTGGGCGTCGAGACAGGGCGTCGGACAGGGCGTCGGGAGGACATTGTCCTTCACCTTGACATGAGTGGTCCGATATTGATACTGTTGTATAATGGTAACCCAACGTGCAAATCAACCGGAAGAGGCATTAAGATCCAAAATCCATTTAGGAGCTGAATGGTCTGTAAGAAGAGTAAACTCCTTGCCTTCTAAATATACCTTGAAGTTATTAATGGCCCATATCACAGCTAAACGTTCTTGTTCGGTGACCCTATAATTAGACTCGGCTTTGTTTAACATACCCGATGGGTCTAAAAACCCTGCCCCTGTGGGTCCGGGGATGGAAACGTGTCCACTGTATCCTTCTGCATGTCGAAAGAGGCAACTGATAGGGTTGATCGTGTGTTGCGACTCGTGTTGGTGGACAATGGGATCCTGGTGGTTAAGTGGAGAGGTTCTTACGAGGGC
The DNA here is from genome assembly GCA_034190875.2 of Urechis unicinctus. Classification (NCBI taxonomy): domain Eukaryota; kingdom Metazoa; phylum Annelida; class Polychaeta; order Xenopneusta; family Urechidae; genus Urechis; species Urechis unicinctus. The sequence continues at coordinate 19,742,549 of CM067346.1, forward strand.
TATATCTGTAACACACCATTTTAGCCCGGATTTCACCTAGACGAGAGGCTGGAATGGCCTGGTTCAGTCAATCGGCTGGTGCCGACATGCCCTAAGATAATCGATTACATTTTTATCTTTTCTATCTCCATTTTCATTTATCCTAGAATGCGGCTGCTTAATCAGGTCAATCTTATCTTCTTGGCACCATATAACACATTGGTGTTGGTGAACTGTTAAACCCTATACTTACATTACCATCTAAAAAATCCATGCTGTTCTTAGCTCAAACATTCGCCGAGGCCGAATTGACAAGCATCGGTAGCCAGAGTGAAGGGCTTTGTGAATTCTGGGAAAGCCAATACTTGATCACTGACCAGCGATGTTTACAAGGCACATTTCCGCGGGTGCGGTTTGAGATTGGCCGCGCGTTGTCGTTCGAATACTACATTAAGATGGGTAAGATGATCGCCGAACCTGGGGGAGAAAACACATATGTCATCTAATAGGCTATCACATATTTGTACTGTATGCCCTTTTGAAGTTCATCGATGTGGGCCTGGGATGGTGTTGATTTTGCAAGTGACCTTGTTTGTTAAACCTCTTACTTGATTGGGGTTAACGAAACAGTCCGAATAAGTGCTGATCAGATTCTGAAGTTGTACTTTTTCTTTGGTGTTGCTGCTTTCTGTGTGGAATGAATTCAGAGCTCTAAACGCATGAGGTGGGGATGAATGGCATTCAAGACACGAATGAAAGGACACACTATGTACATTTATTGTTTCAGCATTATTGTTTTCCTGTTTGTCGTCGTACTGGACTTGTTTCCTCTTTGTCATTCCACAGTTAGAAAGAGCTATTCTTTCACCTTTGTCGATGGTTTTGGCTCCATTGGTACCGTTGTAGATACGAATTGGAACTAGATTTTCGTGAACTTGTATCGCGTTGTTTGCTGCTTGGAGGCCCTTTGCAGAAATAGGAAAACAGAACATTACACTTGTAGATTGTTTCCTAAAGTCTCATGTAAATGACCTTGACAAACCATTTCTGAATAGGGACCAATTTATAAGTGATTTGTAGAACAGACTAGAATTTGCCCCTACCTACCTCGTCTTATTCATCGTGGGATTTCTACGCATTGTACAAACAAGTAAGTCACGTTCGTAAGTTACGCCTACGAAGCAAAAGTATATCACGTCACTCACAAGCTTCGTCTGCACGTGTAACAAGTGGTATAACAAGTGGTGTATGTCTTAAAATTACAGGACGCTTGTTTCTCATCCAGAGGTCTGCCGAATTGTAGATAACAATATCAAGACAGTTTCGATACCCACTAAATATTATATTTTATCATTCAAACCAGTGGGTAGAAAGAAATACTGCACTTCATTCACCAATGCAATCTACAATTTCATTAAATTGAAATACTAATTGTCTCATCAGTTGGCGGGTTGCATGTGTACACCCCACCCCCACCCCCAACACACACCTTATTCATTATTTATTTTTTGGTTACATATCGTGGGCCGTTTGTTGGATATGTTCCTCATCAACTGTCTAAGCTATTATGCTCCAGCTGAAAAATAGACACTTCCTGTTTTTCTTATTTGTGACTTGGGATGCCACATTTGCAGAGGCTGCATATAAGTATATTTATAAGTTGCATAAGCCACTGGTAGCCGCAGCCATTTAACGTGCCATACTTTTAGACTATTCTTTTATACCTGCCTTGCCATAAACTGCCTGGCAGATTAGTGCATACATCGTTCACCATAGTTCTTCGCAACTACTTTGACATACTTCACTTGTCAGCTTTGTTGCCTATGACATACTCCACTTGTCAGCTTTGTTGCCTATGACATACTCCACTTGTCAGCTTTGTTGCCTATGACATACTCCACTTGCCAGCTTTGTTGCGTATGTTATACACCATTTGCACCTGACTTGACGTATTATGCTTGTCAAACTAGCTGCATATTCCATATAACATGTTTCCTGTGCGGCTGCTTTGACATACCTTGCTTGTCCCAATTGCTGCTTATTTCTATACATGATCTTTCTGGTACCTGGCCAGGTACTTTGCACATTATCTGGCTTCACATGACATACATTGGTTCATTTTCTCTTGCCTTGACATACTCTCTGGTGTTTTTCTTCACATTCGGGTTTCTTACAAATACATTGACACATCTGTTGGCACAATGGTGGCATCCACATTATGCAAGGGCTTATTTTGTTCTTAATGCTGCTGGCTTTTTATATCATCGTCAACAGAATATCCCATTCCACATGGCAGATGAGGTGGTCCACATGGAAACGCCAGAGTGTGCCGTTCTGATTGTCTTCATTGAACTTACATATTGCCAGACTTATTTCTAACATCACCAAAGCCTATTACTCTTTCGATTACACCTTGGGGTGGCTGTTATTATCATTTACCAACATTACAATGTCCGATTCTTCCTGGGGTTTGATTACAGTGAACATGCTTGAAAAAGGGAAACGTGCAGCTTCAACCCGAGCAAAGCGCCTGCGACCCAGGAGCGACCCAACCCCGACTGTTCTAGAGGTGACTTCACCCACCCCACTGAGCCATCCACAACCCTCCACTCCGCGACATTATGTCCCGTGTGGACATGCTGCAGGCTTCGGTCCAGTCCTTAACTAATGTGGTGCAAGATCTGTTGAGACAGCCTTCCACTCTTCCATCTCTGGGTGTTTGTTCCCCCCGAGGCACCCCCAACGAAAGATTCTCATGAACCTTTTGCTAGTACTGTTCAACGCGGGGTCAGAGATGGACAACATTTGCGTGAAAAGATCAGGATCAAAATTGTCACCAACATATACGTGGATTTCCACGAGATCGCTTTCCCGGACTCTGACACTATGAGTTATGCAGGACCCTCCGATGTCCCAGTCCTCAGCTTTGCCCCCAAACCGCAGACCCCTCACTGAAACAGAATGGGGATCAGCATGGTATGATTTCACCCCAGCAATTGGCCGACCTTTTTACGTATGACAAATTGGTCAAAACACTGATGACCCGCTCGCAAAATTGGCGACGCTATGACAAACAGTTTCGGAAAGATAGGGAACACACGCTCTGCTCCTGGGCCTCTCTCAGGCTTGAATTACAAATGTTGACATCGCAAGCGCCAACAGTTACCAACAATCACCAACCACCTAACAATTTTTTTCGTACTCAACAGAATTCTCAGCAGGTCCCAAGGGGCTTCTGCTTCCACTACCATGCCCCCGGTAACAGGTGCAAATTGCTCATACAAACACTGTTGCCCCAAATGCAGCAAGCTTCATTCCGTCTTTTACTGCCGAGCCAACACCCCTTTTAAGCCCATTGGTACACTACCAAACAGCTCCTTCCACTCCAGACAAGCACCAGGGCAACATAGTAACCCCTGTAAACGTTCCTTAACTCAATGCTTTGTTGCAGGGGTACCACAAGCAAGATTGTATCATAGATGGGTTTTCAAATGCTTTTCATATACAGTTTACTGGTAGCCAGAGCCCTCTGGTTTCTACAAATTCCCATTCTGCATTGCCGCGTCCTGGCGTTGTAGATAACAAAATTGCCCAAGAAAATCGGCTTGGTACAATAAGAGGCCCTTTCTCCCAACCACCATTTCCAAACTTTAAATCCTCCCCACTAGCACTAAGCGAAAAATCAGAACCGGTTAAATTTAGACTGTTGCATAACCTTTCTTTCCCTTGTGACAGTTCATCAGAAATCCTCATTCGGCACATGCATTCTAGCACATCATCATCTATACACATGTATTTAGATGCCTCTAAAATAGGTTTTGCGGCCACATATGGTAGTAACTGGATACATATACACCTGACCAACTGCATGGATTTCTTATGATATCACAGTCCTAGAACTGTACCCTATATTCTTTCTAATCAACATTTTTGCGCACAAAAACCCCCAAACCACATATCATATTCCATTGTGACAACCAGGCTGTTGGGCAAATACTTAATAAACAAAAAGCAAAACACAAGATAGAAATATCTATCATTCGCCCCCTAGTTCTTGTCCTACTCAAAAATAATATTTATCTCTCAGCAGTACACATTCCTGGTGTTGATGACACTGTTTGTGATTTTCTTTCCCGACAGACGGCCACAAAACAGGCCCTGTCCCAGTTTGGGATGAGGCCTTACCCGACATCCATCCCTCCACACCTGCTACCAACCAACTTTGTAGGGATCAGCAATGTCTGAGGGAAGCTTACCACTTATTTAGTGATTGCTTGGAGGATTCTAACAAACAAGTCAGTACACTTTGTGCAGTCACCCTTGCTGCTGCCCAGTATGTATCAGGGACAATCAGCTGGACCCGGTAGGCCGCATCCCAAACTGGCGGCTGCTCAATCATGTCAATCTGTCCTCTTCATATTTAACCCAACTTTCGAGCCGCCAAATAACACATTAGTTTTGGTGCGCTGTTAAACTCTAAACTCACTCACTCTTCCATTCTATCTTTGCCTTAATAGCATCGCCAACACGCAGTGGAACTCGTCTTCTTGGGGGTACCACCAGTGTTACTTGTTGGTTTATGTCTGTGATATATACCTGGGAGCTCACCTTATCCTACGAACATGTCCTTATTTTCGTTTAACACTCGATCGCCTGAACATTGAACTGGTTTGGTCAGAGTGTAGACAGAGTGTGTTTGGACAAACTGTATTAGTTTCAGGGCTGCACTGGCTCTGCCTGAGAGTAGTGGTACAGATGAATTATCCAACACTTCAATCCTCATTCCATTGGCACTGCAATGTAGATTGGTGGATCCTATAGTGTTATCATAGACCTTAAGTTTGGCTTTTAAGCTGCAGAGTAGTTGTGTCGTGACTTTCTTGCAGTCCTCTGTCCGCAACGTGCTGCACATGACACCTGAGTCTATATGGCACTTAAGTGTTATATCAGTGGTTGCTTCAGTCATAAGCTCTGTGTAATTTTTTTCTGATCTCTCCACATTAATGATCTCTCCACATTTGTGGCATTCTTGATGTAGGCTGTACATTTCCTTTTTTCGTGACTGTCTCCACATCACTTGAAGCTGCCAGCCTGTGATTTTAGCTGGGGCACCGCTTCTCTGGCCCCATCTTATGTAGAAACATGATGACTACTTCAACGTTTCTGCATATGTCCAATGCTTTATGTACTGCGAGCTTGAGCTCTCACAGTAGCCGTGCAGGTGCCGTCACATATGCGTCCAAGTAAACTGCTCAAGATGTGTGGAAAACTGTTGGTACAAACTTATAATCATAGAATTCTAGTTGCATTAAGCAATAATATTCAAGTTATGGTAAGTATGTCCGCCTTCTTGGGTCCTCGTAGATTTCCGTCACACACACACACACACACACACACACACACACACACACACACACACACACACACACACACACACATATATATATATATATATATATATATATATATATATATATATATATATATATATATATATATATATATACATATATATATATATATACATGTATGCATATATATATATATATATATATATATATATATATATATATATATATATATATATATATATATATATATATATATATATATATATATATATGCGTATGTATGTAATTACGCGTGAGTGTGTACACGCACCAACCTTCCGATCGTCGATATAATGAAATATATAAATATATATATATATATATATATATATATATATATATATATATATATATATATATATATATATATATATATATATATATATATATATATATATATATATATATATATATATATATATATATATATATATATAAATGTATGTATTTATCTACATGTATTTGTCACTTTGTATTCTTTTGTACATATTTTAGTCCTCTGAAAGTTGCTCACGAAAGGTTAAGGCACATTGAACACGTACCGATCCAACATTTTAACCCATGTATAGTTGTAGAATTCACGTATATAATTAATCTTATGGATAGATCCTATCGTAATAGAGCATTATTCGCGTTTTGCGAATTCACTCGGTGCGGCACATAGATGAAGAAAAAAAAGTAAGAAATATGGTTTTCAGGATGAAGAATTTAAAAGTTCACCAATTCCTTGAATAAAACGACTACAAGCATTCAACACGCATTATTGCTACTATTGTGGTCAAAGAATATGAGCTTTTGGGGTTATGTCAATGGATGGCTAGATGCCATGCCACAAGAAATCGTATGAAATCATTCATGGGACAAGAATCTTACGTTTAATGTTACCATAAATTGCTTTTCTCTAACTGGACACGGGGGTATATCGTTTTGTAGAATCGAGTCAACGAAAGGTAGAATATATATATATATATATATATATATATATATATATATATATATATATATATATATATATATATATATATATATATATATATATATATATATATATATATATATATACATATATATATATATATATATATATAAATATATATATATATATATATATATATATATATATATATATATATATATATATATATATATATATATACATATATGTATATATACATATATGATATCATATATATATATATATATATATATATATATATATATATATATATATATATATATATATATATATATATATCTATATATATATATCTATATATATATATATATATATATATATATATATATATATATATATATATATATATATATATATATATATATATTTATATATCGATCGCCTTGGAACCGCTTTCCTCCTCACCATGGACCGTTAGAGAGCATGTATATCCATATCTATCAAAGTGATAGAGGTATCGTGAAGAGGTCTACTTATCTTATTTATGGCGTTATTGGTGGAATCAACCATTTGGTCACTCAAACAACGACCCTCGCTAAATATTGGCTTCACAAAATGCGGACAAGGTGGCCGTTCGAAAACGTTAGGCTCATCAAACGTGTTTAACCACGTACCGAAAAGACCCTGTACATCGGTATCCAAAAGCGGAAAGTGAGAACGGTATCAGAGCTGATGAATGGTTTGACATGGAAGTATAAATTGGCAGGGCGTGTGGCGGTAGAGGTTGCCCCCATTTATGGTCCCAATAATATGATGTCTAGAAAGATGTGCTATTTTGATAGGGCGGATTCGACCATTGTAACCTGATACGCAACGGTGATTAGCAAGTGGGTCGTCCATTATCGAAAGGCGGATCCATGTGTTATATTCCGTGAGTTCAAGGACAGTGAACGCGTTATAATCCCGAAGCGTGAAGCAATATCCATATCTTGTTGCATCAGCTTATATAAAAATAAGGTGTATAGTTTATGTCCTGTTGCGAAAAATGATGAGGATGGAAGTGTTAGGGCGAATGAATTCACAATCCACTTATATAACCGAATTATTTCTGGTTTAACTAGCCTATGTTTTCACTAAGAATTTTTGTACATTATCTTATAAGCCATTCATTGGATTTCAGGTTTATTGTACAGTAACGGCATTTTTAAAATTGAGTTCTTTGATGCTATCAACTTCTCACTTTTAATATGTATTAAACTCAGTTCAAATGCGCACACAAAGCAAAGTACCCGAAAGATGCTCCATTCTTTGGGTTTTTTTATCAATAGACCGTCAAATCTGAATCATATTCAGTGTCATTACAGGCCTGAATGCATGGCAAACATTTTTGTGCAATGATATCATAATGTACCAATAAGCGTTAATCTTAAATTGTTTACAAAATTAGCCCTTACTTCCGGCTACACATTTTCTGTTCTCGGGTCCTTAAACTGTTGTACGAGATTACAGAGTGACTTAACGGAAAGTTTCAGCGGGAAGACATTCAGTATGTGCGCGTCACAACCGGATTGCCTTGAATCCGCTTCAGATAGTTACTTGCAGTTAGACACCGTCGTGTTAGATAGAGCCTCACAAGCCGTAGCTTGTTTCTCTTGTTAAATATAGTACGCTGACTCCATCCCGCGCACACGATATGCACCGTATAACACACACGTGTTGGTGTGAGTGACTTTGCGAATTGAGGAAGACACGATTGACGACCAATTTCCCAGTTAAGGAAAGCAAACCAATTGGATAAACAATTGACTGATTGGTGATTTTTAAGGATAAACTTACCAACATGGCCGTCTCTGTAGACCGACTTCAGCTGGTGGTCATTATATTATCCGGACTTATATTACCCTGCATTTGTCATGGTGAGTCTACTCGATGTTTCTGTTGCATTGACGAAAAACGGTTTAACCTTGTGACGTAAACCAGCTCTTTGTTATTAACAAAGCCTCCCTATGAGAAGCTCGAACCTCTTGGGATGTGATCCCCTAAAAGTGATATGTAAATATGTGTTCGGCTCATTTGCCTTGGGAGCTAGAAGTGTGTGTAATCTCGCGAGGATAAATCTGCCTTTTGTATCGGCGTACACCCAATAGCCATTATAATTGAGTATATGGTTCACATAAGTTTACGGGAAAATGTGAATTGCCAACAAATTAAAAGACTTCTGAAAAGCTTTTGTCATGAAATGTGTACACTACTATATTCTAGCGGTTCAAATCCTGCGAATAATGTCTGTTACATTGTTCTTCCTTAGGAGACGAATGTGAGGAAGGGTGGGCCGAGTTTGAAGATCAGTGTTATATGCTGGTCCGGGGCGCAGTGCGCGCAAGACGGGAATGTGGCTACTACAATTCTCATTTGGCATATATCAACACCCGCGAAGAAGCAGATTTCCTGTGTCATTTAGCGTGAGTAAAGAACTACTCAAGCTTCCACGATCTCTATCGCCAGCCACCCCCCCTCTCTCTCTCTCCCATCCTCTTTTACCCCCCCCCACCCCCACTCTCTCTCTCTCTCTCACTTATAGATGCTGCTCATATAAATGATGTTCTTCCGCATATGCGTATAACCACGAATTCTGTTTGTGTTTTTCTATTTCATTCCATTTGTCTTTTTTTAGCTATTAGTCAAATTTACAATATTACATCTCTTGTTATTTCTACGATAATTTCCATAAACTTTTGCCCTAATTCGACCACTAACACATACGCCTCAGCAACATGCACATATGGACAAAATGTCCAATAGTTCTACTTTCTGCAAACTTTTTATATTTACTGTGAATGAAGAATCACGAAAATATCCCATATAGTGGCTTATGTGCTATTCTTTCAGAACCCAGCAAAACTTGACGACTTTCTTGGACAAGGACACGCGTGCGCAGAATGAATTCGCTGAAAACATAACAGACTGCCGACTGGAGCCGTATGGAAATCACCAGCGTAACCGTAAATCGGCAATAATCTGCGAAAAGGCCAAAGGTTAATTTCAACAGCAATAAGTTTATATCAAAATAACAAATCTATATATTGATAGCAATCCATGTCGTAGCCGTAGCCTTATTTGAATATTTTACACTGAAAACCTTTTGGACTTAAATATTTGCAATATCATGGTATCTGTTGATAGTACGCCAACACAAGGGGCTCACAATGACCATAGGTAAGAACTTCTCATAACGTTTTGGAAGAAAAGAGATTTTGGAGTGTATTTGTTAGTGCTGTGCTTTTGACGGACATAAACAGATCATTAATTGAAAAATTGTATGATACAGAAATAATAATAATTGCGGTAGTAGACATGTTCATATAGTAATTGTTGTTACAGGAAGTATGTGGATGTGGCTGTAACGGACATCCTAGTTGGGATGTCTCGGCTTATCACATATAGAGGTTGGAGAAACCGTCACGCTGAATGTGTGTGTGTTGCTGTTTAGTGTCTGTGTTAGTGTCAGTGCCGGTGTCTCTACTCGCTATCGTCATCGCAATCATCCTCAGTATCGTCGTCTGCCGCCTCTCGAAATCACTCCGCGCACAGAGGTTCGCAGATTGTCGTTTAATTTCAATCGTAAAACTATAATAACACAATAATTGATGATCAATAGTTCATAAGACAGGGGAAAATGGATTGAAGTAAAGTGCTGGAAAATTTCATTTTTTATTGAATGTCCGTTATACACGGATGTCCACAATACCTAGGTGTCCGCTAAGACGGGCTATAGTTGTAGTTCCTCTCGCTCATGTCAAGGACTCTATTAATATCATGTCATGCCCGATAAATATATATATCTACGTGCATGCCATCTGTATATCGTCATATGTAATCAATACCGCATTGTGGTTCGTAGGTCAGAGAGAGCAGTGGACCCTTTGTCTGTCACCATACAAGATAATGATCCGGATGTAGAACTGTATGCCCAAATCAATGACGCCGAAGTACGAAAAGGAAGCTGTAGGGTCAAAAAGGTCAAAACAGCGCCCATGCCACTTCCGGAAGAAGCTGTCATGGAGGAAACGCAAAGAGCTAATAGTCTGGATGCCGTGGTGACGGCACCAAACGGAAAAACAGAAACTGCTAACAAGGGACATGACCCTTATAGCTATGTACATGTTGATCAAGGGACCAGTGATCCAACTAATAAAGATGACATCAAAGCATCGACGTCCCCAAAGTGCATTCGAAGCCTGGTTTACGTATTGATATTTCGAAGAAAACTACTCTTTACAGCGGGAAGCAGTACACTCATTCTGAAAGCCTTTCTCCGCTGATCTCACCCCGATCTGAGTACTCGCTCGAAATGGATATCCCAGCGTGTGAACCTGATACCCCCAACTCAACTCAAGTGCAGCCACCAGTGTACTCTGATCTCTCTCTCTATGACAAATCACTTCCTGCGAAAACTTGTACAACAGACAATAAAGTTAGCGAGGTTAAGACTAAAAGGTTCTCGCTCAGTGATGCATTTTTAGCGAGCCGACCTCAAATCGTGATCCCTGTTGATCGACAATCACATTTCTTGACCAGCCCCACGATGACGCCTCCTGGTGACGTTATTTCTCGCGTGACTTCTCTCTCCCTTGCTGAGAATGACTAACCGGTGACAATAAACATCTTCAGTTTATCACCATGATATAGGATGCGGTTCATCGCATCAACATCGACCCGCGACATATTTGTTTTCTGCTATCCATATCTTTCATATTATTTGAGGAACTCAGTAACCCGTCGCTGAATTTGATTTCCACTGTGGTATCAACATTTTCCGTGGTTTATGATGAGCTATGTCTACTATACTGTTTTCCATTGTGTTAACCGCTGATGACAATATGAGTGCGTTTATCGCGCTTCACATTGAATACACAGACAACTTAAAATGTCCTCATGCTTAAATTTCGGTTGGACTTGTCAGCACTGTTGATACGCTATGCTCAATATTGCCAATCTTATTCCAACCGAAATATTAAATGTTTTCCCAGTGAAATTTATATTTGTTTTACTTTTATTTCTTGCTGTCATGAAAACACACAACATTGTCCACAATATTACCAGGCCTCGTCCCAATCACTGTTAAACGCACATAATAAGTTAAATCAATATTCAGTGATATGATAATTATAAACCAAAACAAAATCGACTTCCTATTAAAGTAAATATCGCCTTGTACAAGCTCCACATGGGTGAAGAGGGTGGGTAGGATACCAGGGGGTGAGGGGGTGTAATCTCTCGCGACCACTCCATCCATTCGTCACAGTGTCTGCATTAATTTTATTCTGTAAACATATATTAATTGTTCAAACCTTTTTTTTCTTCACACATAGCACATTAAAAACGAAATATACGTTCCATAGCGAGTGTCGGATTGCGTAACATTGCTATGGACACGTGATTATGACATTGGTATCAGACCATGCCTCAATCATTAATCCTCACCTGAAAAACAGTATTCCTGTAAGTGGTGAAAAGTGTGCAATGTTGTGTTACGTAGAACCAATGAAATACATATTGTAGGACCCTGGCAAAAGCTTTCGAGTGTTACCTTGAGATTATTCATCTTAAAAGGAATACTCCATAAGCAAATCATAGTTCAGTCATGCTTTCGTCAAAAATATATAGCAATTTCATTTATCAACTCTTGAATAGCCAATCAGCACTGTATGTACACTGATTTCATACAACGGGCAATTCGAAGACCGATTCTCAAAGTGATAACTGTGACATAAGTTACATAACATATGTGGGTTATTGCAATAGACCAACTGACTGACCCAAGACATTTACCTGGGTCAAATACGAGAACAGGAAATAATTAAATACATTGCTACACGTTTTCGTATAGCTAAACAACAACAACCGCAATAAGCCTGCTAAGCCACCCCACAATATGGTCAAACCTTCGTATTAACAGAGCGTAGACAAAAATCACACAAAGTACTCAGAAAAAACAACACCAAATGGAGCTAACAGTCAACCGCGAACAATGGTCCCTGTATCCCAGCACTAAACCATACGGCTTAATTTTTGTCATAAGTGGGAAACTGAGGTTTTGTAAACCACGGCAGTGACGTTATTGAAGGATTAATCATGTCTCTCGTTGGAACAGATGCATATGTTTTGCTACCCCGCCCCGCCCCACCCCCCCCCCACCTACACACACACATACCATCAGACCCCAGTAGTGCCCATTGACAGAAAAAAGCCACAAAGTGAGCCCAACAATCACGCAGGTGTCTGGCTAGAGTTCGATGACCCAATCACCTGTAATATAACAAGCAGAAAATCATACTCAATTTATCCCTGTATGCAAAATACACAACTGCATGAATCATAAACCATTGGAGCAGCAGTAGTGGGCAGCTCCATATCAAAACAAAGGCGCTTGCCAGAATGCTGACATCATGACGCGTGTTCGATCGCTTTTTGACAATGTCTGGTTTGACAATGTCTTTGACATGTGTGTCATATGCATTCACATCACTGAGAAGGAGAACTCGTTGGGTACTTCCCTGGACAGACTCATAGACTGAAATATTCGTCGATCATTCAATACATGAATATCCTCGACGTACGCAATGCCGAAGTCGGCCAACCCAACGCGCAAGAAAACCGGCGGACATTGTCCTCTGGGCTTCCTTCATCATGGCCTCCTACAACCTGCAACCATCTCCAATATTGTGCCTTCCTCCAAAGAGTTTATAGTTACGATAAGAGGGTTCACTCAAGGCTCTGCATGTTATAATACTGTTTTCTATCCTTTCCGACTTTAAAGCCTCCCCTCCTTAATCATCAGTACGACATGTCACCCTCCGCCTGTATGGTGGGGCAGTGACCCTAATAAGTAGTCCTGACCGGTACCAATCACATTGGTCAATGACTTTACGAATGCACGCCCCATGGCTAAGGGGACATGTCAAAACATCTATGCGGCAGTAGCTTGTGACATCTATCCTAAAATAGTGCGCGTTACCAGCTCCCCTCGCTGACATCTATCATAGCATAGGGTGCCTTAGGCAAAGAAACTCCGCCTCTGACAGCTCCGCACTGTTTACTACTTTCGATCTCTCACAACCGAGTTTTAATCCGCTACGCGGCGCCACGGAGCAATGCGGTCCCTCGCCCACTTCCGATATTCTAATACACACAGTTTACCATAGAAGGTGGCGCAACATCGTTATTTTGGATTGAAACCTTTCGAGTTATATCGTTGGTAACATTGGAGCAAATCATTACTGATGGATAAGTACGGCCGCCTGACCTTACAGCAATTGAAAATAGAGCTGAAGAAGCGAAATGCGATTCTTAACCTATGTTATGTAAGGTATCTGCCTGGGACCTGTAAATATGAGAGGTGGTCCGTTAATCCCCTATTCGGCCTCAACTGCCTGTGTTTTAGTGAGGATTAGATAAATACTTTTCTTCGTATACTTCTTTGTTTATTTGGTTAGAATATGCTTCGATAGTTAGTTGTGTGAGACTTGCAGAACCTTCCCAACTCCGCAATCAGAGCTCCGCCGACTTCGCCGTTGTTTGATGTTAGCAACGCTGAAGCGCAGTAGACACGGCTCGGCAGGTGTTACAATTTCGCGTCTCAGCATGATTCCGGGGAGATGGGATAATACCGTGACTTCCCGATGACCATATTAGCGGCTGGCAAGCAAATGACTCTTGAGAAAACCTTCGTTTTAAGAATGTGCGTGATATTAAGAACCTCCATAGTGTTGCCATGCTAGAGCAGCGGTGTTCTGTGAGGGACCATCTCAAGTGAAGTTGTTTCTCGGTGATATATCGACACGGTTGCTATGCTCTGTGCGTTTGAGGTGATATGGGAAAAAGTCCGAGCTTTTACTCGAGCTTTGATTGGCTGAGAGTAGGGTGCCATGCGATAAAGCACGATAAAGACCTGCCATTTGGCGGAATGATGACTCCACTATGGCTAGATCGAAATAAGTTCTGTTTGTTTCAAAGGGATTAGTGTATATGACGTGAATTTAGAGGTCCTGAGAGTCTTGTGAAATGTATGAGGGTCTGGCTGTGATAGAGGGCTGTGATATATGCCTCTTCTTTGAAAAAGGACACTCCGTGTCCTTGTGTTAAAAACTAGATATGCATGTGTATGTTGTGTTTGAGCGTGCCAATCAAAGACAATATTGTATACATAAAAATAATCACAGAACAATACCAGAACACAAACAAAATAATAATCACAAATCAATACCAAGTACAATATGTATAATCTACGATAATAATATTTTGAATTATTTAGTAAACAATACTTTTAAGATAAGAGAGTTATGATTCAAACACAATGTCAATCAATTGACCAAAATACAATATGCATTATTTACAATAATTTTCTAAATTATCTTCAAGTAAATAAAACAGTGACAATAAGACAGTTACAGTGACAACTGATCAAGCAAAACATTATGAAGACAAAATTTATATACATATGTAACGATGTAGAATTTCAACAAGTTAAATATATGCGATTTGAACCACACAAACAAAAATGGCTCAATTACTTGAAACTTTAAATGTTCGAGTCCTTAATGATGTTTCAAATGTTCTTCAAGGATTTAATCATTTGAGATAATGAAATTAGGGGATCCTGCATTAAAGTAAACAGTAATTTTATAATAAACATACAATTCCTTTGTTAATGTAAAGAGATTCAGCCTATACTTGGGAAAACCAGAGCATCGTTCGAGACAGTATGCCGCTACAAGGTGCTGTTAGTGTCGGCGCGCTTTTTCGAGCAGGGGGTAGAGGATGGGGCTATGGGGCTTCTGGATTATAATAAATTGGTTATTGATTATTGGTAAATTGGTTATTGATAACAATTCCCTTAGCCAGTTTGGTTAGCTCATCATGATTCGCTGTATTTGAGTGAGGGCATTGTCTAGCCTATTGTTTTACAAGCGACATGTAGGAACTCATACGTTTCAAACGCAAGTGTCAGTCTGTTTGACACTTTCACCATGTCATTGACATATTGTTTTAACATCTTTAACATAGCTGTCCCGAATAGGGAGCTAGACAAATAACCAATAAAACTTAATATTGGCTCTGCGTTTCTTAATTATCACCGAGTGCTTTACGTCCGGTATCAGATTAGAAATATCTACAGTTACTTTATCAACACGCATTTTGAATGATTCACGAGCGTCGTAGAAATTAGTTTGTGAGGAAACCTGAAATGAAAAAAACGTATATCGATTGTGTACTGCTATCCAGTATATATATGTTTATCCTATCTCCAGCCGATTTACAATACCGACATTTTATGGTTTTGGCTCTAAAGGTGTCGACAGAATTTCGTTCAAAAGAGTTTGATAAAAAAAAATATCAATATCGGTTGTTAAAATGACTAGCTAGACGGGAAGAAAACAAAACAAGACAAGAGTGCAAATACAACTATCAAACAATCCTGACAATGCCAGTAATTGTAATCCATAATGTTCAAGATCAATAATTATCATAACGGCGAGCTTGTGGATGATCTGATGTAACCTTTGGTTTTATTCACTTTTTGTGCTTTCTTATTTTACCTTGATTTGTCCGTCTTATATGAAATTTTTCAATCAAGTGGTCCGGTATGTGAGAAGCTAATTGGGAAAGGGTGGGAGGGTGATCGGCGCGAAAATCGCTTGCTGCGGCATGCTCTTTTGATATGCCCAGTACGCTTACAAAAAATGACAAATGGGTGTAATGTGTAAACATTGATGTGACTTGTGATTTCTACTACCACACCTGCTTCAATAAACTGACTGACCGTTGTACTGCGCATACTTTGCTGAGTTGTGGTGGTTCCGTTTAGTTGGCCTGCTCTCTCTTTTCTGCTGGTGTCTTGGTGTGGCGTCAGCAGCTGCTATGTAGGTTCCTAACAGTTCGATTTTGTTAATCAGCGTTTCCACCAAACTGATGAGTTGGGTTTCCTTTGTGGTAGGTGACGGTTGTTCAGCACTGTTGGAATGGTTTGCGGAGCCCGAGACACACAAGCGTGCGTGTCTTAATGCAATGTCTATGCTCTGGGGGTCGTGTTGAAGCACTAAAGGTTTAATGTGATCCGGTAGGCCGCAGATGAAAGTGTCCAGTACGTCTTGGTCTGAACGACCCAAAAGTTTTCCCATCTTTTTGATGTCATCGAGGTAGTCGTCCAGTGTCTCACCTCGCTGTAACTGACGGTTGTTAAAACGTCTGATGTACGTGTGTCTTAGGCCGTCGATAGAGTCAAAGCGACTCTTGAAAGCGTCCTCCAGTTTCTGTAAGTCCGTTTTAACGAAATCAGGTAGGGTGTGGTACCAGGATCTAGCAGGGTCATCCAGTAAACACGGGATAAATCCCAGTTTTTGTCCTTCGTCCAACTTATTTGCTCTAGCGTGCAGTTTCAAAGTGTCAAACCACTCACCTGCGTGTTCTTTAGCAAATCAAGGAGGAAGTATGGCGTGAAAATATGCCATAGTAGATTGGTGATCAGCTCGCGCTTGTAGACGGGTTTTTGGCATTAAAAGCTGACCAGCCTAAAGGAGGTCTGAAACCGGGTTCTCCACCAACTGTGACCGTCGGGGATTCGACGATGGCTTGCGAGAGGTGTAGCGAGTAATTGATACGGCGAACTGTAGATGTAATCCTTTATTTACGAAATTGTAGATCGGCACGCTCTGGGGATGTTTGGATGGTCCTTACTACAACTGTGATGTTGAGATGTTCGAAGTTGTAGATGTGTACGATATATATTTCCAAGTCTGATATATGAGGTTTGTCGTTGTATTTATAGAGCAAAATGTGGGCTGGACATAGGTGGCGCATTCTGATTGGATGCCCACTGGCATCTGCCCGCACTGGACATTGCCGCAATTACTGACTAAACATGAAAGGGATTAAGGTTGAATATTGATAAGGTTTAAAGTTGAGATCAAATGGCCTGGTGTTAATTACCTGTAATTCTGATACGTTTCGGGAGTAAAAGGGTTTGAAGTTGATAGCTTGTAATGTTAATTGTGTGAGGGCTATGGCTAGATCGAAATAAGTTCTGTTTGTTTCAAAGGGATTAGTGTATATGACGTGAATTTAGAGGTCCTGAGAGTCTTGTGAAATGTATGAGGGTCTGGCTGTGATAGAGGGCTGTGATATATGCCTCTTCTTTGAAAAAGGACACTCCGTGTCCTTGTGTTTAAAAACTAGATATGCATGTGTATGTTGTGTTTGAGCGTGCCAATCAAAGACGATATTGTATACATAAAAATAATCACAGAACAATACCAGAACACAAACAAAATAATAATCACAAATCAATACCAAGTACAATATGTATAATCTATGATAATAATATTTGAATTATTTAGTAAACAATACTTTTAAGATAAGAGAGTTATGATTCAAACACAATGTCAATCAATTGACCAAAATACAATATGCATTATTTACAATAATTTTCTAAATTATCTTCAAGTAAATAAAACAGTGACAATAAGACAGTTACAGTGACAACTGATCAAGCAAAACATTATGAAGACAAAAATTTATATACATATGTAACGATGTAGAATTTCAACAAGTTAAATATATGCGATTTGAACCACACAAACAAAAATGGCTCAATTACTTGAAACTTTAAATGTTCGAGTCCTTAATGATGTTTCAAATGTTCTTCAAGGATTTAATCATTTGAGATAATGAAATTAGGGGATCCTGCATTAAAGTAAACAGTAATTTTATAATAAACATACAATTACTTTGTTAATGTAAAGAGATTCAGCCTATACTTGGGCAAACCAGAGCATCGTTCGAGACAGTATGCCGCTACAAGGTGCTGTTAGTGTCGGCGCGCTTTTTCGAGCAGGGGGTAGAGGATGGGGCTATGGGGCTTCTGGATTATAATAAATTGGTTATTGGTAAATTGGTTATTGATAACAATTCCCTTAGCCAGTTTGGTTAGCTCATCATGATTCGCTGTATTTGAGTGAGGGCATTGTCTAGCCTACTGTTTTACAAGCGACATGTAGGAACTCATACGTTTCAAACGCAAGTGTCAGTCTGTTTGACACTTTCACCATGTCATTGACATATTGTTTTAACATCTTTAACATAGCTGTCCCGAATAGGGAGCTAGACAAATAACCAATAAAACTTAATATTGGCTCTGCGTTTCTTAATTATCACCGAGTGCTTTACGTCCGGTATCAGATTAGAAATATCTACAGTTACTTTATCAACACGCATTTTGTATGATTCACGAGCGTCGTAGAAATTAGTTTGTGAGGAAACCTGAAATGAAAAAAAACGTATATCGATTGTGTACTGCTATCCAGTATATATATGTTTATCCTATCTCCAGCCGATTTACAATACCGACATTTTATGGTTTTGGCTCTAAAGGTGTCGACAGAATTTCGTTCAAAAGAGTTTGATAAAAAAAAATATCAATATCGGTTGTTAAAATGACTAGCTAGACGGGAAGAAAACAAAACAAGACAAGAGTGCAAATACAACTATCAAACAATCCTGACAATGCCAGTAATTGTAATCCATAATGTTCAAGATCAATAATTATCATAACGGCGAGCTTGTGGATGATCTGATGTAACCTTTGGTTTTATTCACTTTTTGTGCTTTCTTATTTTACCTTGATTTGTCCGTCTTATATGAAATTTTTCAATCAAGTGGTCCGGTATGTGAGAAGCTAATTGGGAAAGGGTGGGAGGGTGATCGGCGCGAAAATCGCTTGCTGCGGCATGCTCTTTTGATATGCCCAGTACGCTTACAAAAAATGACAAATGGGTGTAATGTGTAAACATTGATGTGACTTGTGATTTCTACTACCACACCGGTTACAATAAACTGACTGACCGTTGTACTGCGCATACTTTGCTGAGTTGTGGTGGTTCCGTTTAGTTGGCCTGCTCTCTCTTTTCTGCTGGTGTCTTGGTGTGGCGTCAGCAGCTGCTATGTAGGTTCCTAACAGTTCGATTTTGTTAATCAGCGTTTCCACCAAACTGATGAGTTGGGTTTCCTTTGTGGTAGGTGACGGTTGTTCAGCACTGTTGGAATGGTTTGCGGAGCCCGAGACACACAAGCGTGCGTGTCTTAATGCAATGTCTATGCTCTGGGGGTCGTGTTGAAGCACTAAAGGTTTAATGTGATCCGGTAGGCCGCAGATGAAAGTGTCCAGTACGTCTTGGTCTGAACGACCCAAAAGTTTTCCCATCTTTTTGATGTCATCGAGGTAGTCGTCCAGTGTCTCACCTCGCTGTAACTGACGGTTGTTAAAACGTCTGATGTACGTGTGTCTTAGGCCGTCGATAGAGTCAAAGCGACTCTTGAAAGCGTCCTCCAGTTTCTGTAAGTCCGTTTTAACGAAATCAGGTAGGGTGTGGTACCAGGATCTAGCAGGGTCATCCAGTAAACACGGGATAAATCCCAGTTTTTGTCCTTCGTCCAACTTATTTGCTCTAGCGTGCAGTTTCAAAGTGTCAAACCACTCACCTGCGTGTTCTTTAGCAAATCAAGGAGGAAGTATGGCGTGAAAATATGCCATAGTAGATTGGTGATCAGCTCGCGCTTGTAGACGGGTTTTTGGCATTAAAAGCTGACCAGCCTAAAGGAGGTCTGAAACCGGGTTCTCCACCAACTGTGACCGTCGGGGATTCGACGATGGCTTGCGAGAGGTGTAGCGAGTAATTGATACGGCGAACTGTAGATGTAATCCTTTATTTACGAAATTGTAGATCGGCACGCTCTGGGGATGTTTGGATGGTCCTTACTACAACTGTGATGTTGAGATGTTCGAAGTTGTAGATGTGTACGATATATATTTCCAAGTCTGATATATGAGGTTTGTCGTTGTATTTATAGAGCAAAATGTGGGCTGGACAAAGGTGGCGCATTCTGATTGGATGCCCACTGGCATCTGCCCGCACTGGACATTGCCGCAATTACTGACTAAACATGAAAGGGATTAAGGTTGAATATTGATAAGGTTTAAAGTTGAGATCAAATGGCCTGGTGTTAATTACCTGTAATTCTGATACGTTTCGGGAGTAAAAGGGTTTGAAGTTGATAGCTTGTAATGTTAATTGTGTGAGGGCTATGGCTAGATCGAAATAAGTTCTGTTTGTTTCAAAGAGATTAGTGTATATGACGTGAATTTAGAGGTCATGAGAGTCTTGTGAAATGTATGAGGGTCTGGCTGTGATAGAGGGCTGTGATAGCGCACATAGCGGCGAATTATTTCCTTTGAGTTTATTTCAAAGTCACACCTCATGTACGACACAATCCAAGTTCAAATATAAATGACCTAAGGTTCTGAAAGAAAATATACTTCAACTTGATCTCTGGCCTGTGCTACGCATAATCAAGATGAAATATAAAGGAAAATTTGCCAAGGCGGGCGTGCTAGAGCGACGAAGAGCAGCTGCAGCTCGGATGGTGAATCTAAATAAAGCAGTTATCAGCAGTTGTGAGCATGATCTTCGATCTGATGAATGTGGTGACGATGTGTCGTGTAGTCAACAGACTGACGATCACCATGGGGTAGTTTTACTCACACGGCACAACACAACAGAAACAGAAGGACTCTTAGACAGAAATGTCCCTGACGGTCAGAACATTGCTGATGATTCTTGTCGTGGCAATCAACAATTTGTCACCTACCATACGAAATATGGCAAATTTGCTAGCAAGACACAAACTGAAAGAAGACGAGCGTCCTCTCATAGTTTGATGGCCTGGCACAAATCACGTTGCAACGGCAACGGAAGTGATTCGAATTTGATGCAGCATATAGTTCAGCTAAGTTCCGGGAAAGAAGCAGATATTATTCCCGAGCCAAGCGATTGTATAGCACTTGAATCTAGGGCAGCTGACGGACAATAATATACAACTGTGAAACCAAATTGTGACGTTCAAGGAAGAAGAGTGGTTGAACTGCAATTTTTAGCAGAGAAGCTCCAACAAGAATGTATCGTGTGCAAATCAACGCTAAATCTATGCGACATTGTGTCCGAAAAGCGCTACGGATTAGCATCGCTACTGTATGTATATACGTTGTCCTGTTGTAAGCTGTAGGTTTGTGAATAGTGTTTAGGAATTTTAAGCAAACAACAGTTGTTAGATGAATTTTGAAGAAGGAATATGGTGCACATAATGCAATAGAGGACGCACAAGTTTTGTAGAAAGTTATTGAAGCCAGTAGGAGTACCAAGAAAGATTTGTTTGCGCAAAGCTTTTCAGTCTCTGTCGTTATTCAGGAAATAGAGAGAAGCATAGCGAGGTCACAAAATGAAGGTTCTCTTGAAGTTTTGATCAGGAACAAATTATGTGGCGCTGCAATGGTAGGGAAGATAGCTGCAAGTGGGTTGCAACTTCGGCATCTACTATTAGCATACAGAAGAAAGGGTGAAGAAGGGTTGGTGTCGCTTTTTGGTGACAAAGATATAAATGGGCACATAAGAGTCACTAAAAGTAAAAGAGTAATTTCATCTGTTGCCAGTTACCTGAGTCAACAACGTTAGTGTGTGTTTCTAGCTATGATTCATTGAATGTTAATGGTATGTCTTTTGGAAATTATACTGTTCGAAAATTGATAGTGCCGTTCTAAGTTACTAGACGTTATGTTGTTGACTATGTATATGACGATGATATGCTGTTTTGTACGTCAATTTTGAAGTAAAGGGTTATACAAATAAACATATATTTTGTAATAATCAATAGCAGTCATTTTATGTCATTTTAAAAATGTAATACACCACACTCAGGGAATACAACCGAAAACCCATTGTGGCTTTCCCATAGACTACGTGACCTATTATTTTTTTAACTTCTGCTCATAGTACATATACCACTGCACAATATTACCAAGTTTAGTTCAAATGTCACTGGTCATTTTTTTTTTATGGAGGTTCGAATATTGTAATACACCGCACTCAGGGAATACAACCGAAAACCCATTGTGGCTTCCCATAGACTACGTGAACCTATTATTTTTTTAATTTCTGCTCATAGTACATATACCACTGCACAATATTACCAAGTTTAGTTCAAATGTCACTGGTCAAATTTTTTTTATGGAGGATGTACACCATTCTAGAGAAAAAAATAACAATAAATTAATAAACAGCTAGCCGTAGGGTGCGGCGAGAAATCATTTTTTTCTTGATTTTTTGTAAAGCAGATATTGTGCTGTCTGTATGTTAAATATAATGCAATTCGATGTATGAACTTTTCTTTAGAACCAAAATATTATCAAATTATCATAATTCCCATTGGCTTAACATGTGGATCTTAAATTCGCCATACTCAGAAATTTACACCAGTGACCTATACTTTTTATTTTACATTTCGTAAGCTTTATATATGAGCTTACTCTCTGCAAAAAATCGTGAAAATCTGGGCACGAATTTAGAACTGTCGCAATTGTCTTTAAGCGTATGAACTTAAATGTCTCACCATCATTCTCAATTACCCTTAAGCGCTGGGCAAGAGCAATTTGACTTTTAGACCCAGCGTCACCACACAAGCGACTGATAACAGCATAATGACTTCCACTTTTGTAGTCCGTGTATATACCGTCTTTTCGTTTTTCGTTTATCAAAACCATGAACTAAAAACGAAAAACTAAACCGTAAACCGTTTTTTTTGTGCGACACCAAAAGACGGATAACACCCAACCGATTCCTTTTTCGTTTCTCGTTTGATCAAACGAAAAACAAGTGGCGCTGCAGTCGGCGGTGTTTGTACTGATACAAGCGGCTGGATATGTTGGTTGGTATCCAGACTTTCGTATCCCCGACAGCCCGCTCTGGACGTCCCCTGGTCAATCAAAGCGCAGACGAGCCGCGATCTATCAATAACTATAATTACATACAAAGGCGGCTTGGAAACTTGGAATCTGAAACCAAAACCCTGTTTATATGCGATTATTCATATGTGTGCGTGCCAGCTTGTGTGTGTGTTTGTTAATACACACACACACACACACACACACACACACACACACACACACACACACACACACACACACACACACACACACACACACACACACACACACACACACACACACACACACACACACACACACATAAACACGTTCGCGTGCGGAAACTTACTTATTGAGTCGTTCAACCTATGAAATAGAAAGTGATGAAAACTAACATTGATCAAGTAGGTGGATGTTCTAGCATCCTGATACAGTTATCCCCAAGTCCAATGGCTTAGTAAGTCTTGCCTAGTTCTGTAGTTAATTGATATAGGTATACTGACCCTTTGTACTACCTCGGAACAACAGCGCGTAATGGTTCAAAACATTGGCATGGCTTACATAGTCAAAAGCTGCACTTTGATGTTGCTCACTTAGTGAACCAAGTCTTGAAGGAAATTGTTCTGTGCTGACAAATAATGATCGCAATCATATTCATCCCCTGAAACGTTATGTTGCATTTACGAGTTTCCGCGTATTAGTCCGAAATATAACTTTGGATATGACAATTTGCTGAATGTCACATGCAGCTGCACAAAATCCAGCGTCCATGGATCTGGCACGACCTGTGCATCAGTGCAAGTGGGTAGTATGCAGGTTATTTACATAAGAGTTTTTACGTAGAGTCTCGATAGTTGGCATAATGCAATGGCAGCGCTTAAGCCAACTTATGAGTTAGGTCTGCGCTGTTACATATATGATGTTAATATTATATTGTTTAAAAAACAATGGCTACCCATTTATTATATCCTGATATACTTTCCAGAAGAATATGCTAGCTTGCCATTATAACGACTCAACTAATATGTGTTGCACAACCCAAAGAAGCAGCAAACATGGTATTAACACCGAGTTGAATGAGCCCACAGGCTGGCGGTCGTCGTGCAGTACTCAGAGCAATAGAGGGACAAGGTATTATGTAAACGTTGTTTGACCTTTAAACAATCACTTACACAACGAAGCAGTTTGTTGCGTTCAACGAGAATATCATTAGCTGTAACCGTAACAACCATGATGAGGCTACAGGTTTTATTGTGTTAACGTTGTTTAGCCTGTATCAAACAGGGCTCCTTCATCGCTTTAGCGTAAATTGGGCTGAAACCGAAGGAGCGAGATGCTCAATTGGTAAGAAACAGCCCTGTCGAGTGTCACTTGAAGACCACAAATAATGGCACTACTCTGGAATGAAGGTAAGCTTCATAGCAACAGAAAACGAACACAAACACACATACACACACATGCACACACAGGAAACATGCGCAGACCCACGCGCACGCAAATTGACAAACATAAATACGTTCAGCATACGTTGGAAACGTTGTTGTTCTCATTAAACACCGTGCGCAAGGCAGCACTTGGGGCTAATGTATTCGCACACGCTCCCCCGGACGCGTAATGCAACTCTCCAAGTTGTATAAAAGATTTAAATACCTAACTGATTGGTAAAGCATGTAAATGATCCGCTTGCTTGATATAAGTATTAGCTATTGCATGGTCACTTGGGTAATGAGGCGGACAGATTGAGGGCGCGGAGGACATCTACATTATCCGGGTATATCATCACATACTTATTGCGATTGTACCTACACGCGGTTATTGAACCAAACTTGGCACTTAAACGATTATGGTGGAATTTTGGCTTCCTTTAAGAAAATTATATGATGCTGGCGTCCGGCTCACTCAGTAGTGATTCTGTTTTAATTCGGTGCTTTAACTGTGAAAACTTTACCTCCGATGGAGTATTCTCAATTTATTATCAAATCTTTAAGCAGGCTGCTAAACCAACCACAATGTGATGTGGTAAGTAATTTGTGATGTATCGGTGGAATATATATATTTATATATATATATATATATATATATATATATATATATATATATATATATATATATATATATATATATATATATATATATCTATATATATATATATATATATATATATATATATATATATATATATATATGTGTGTGTGTGTGTGTGTGTATGTGTGTGTGTGTGTATGTGTGTCGCACTACCTTCAAGTTACACCGTAAACCAATGATGCTATGGTGTTTTACCGATAACGATATGGCAGTCAGAGGCTCTATTACCATAAAACACGGAATACAAGAGCAGTAACCGTGTTTACATTGCTCTTGCTTCATGAATTTGGACGGTTGACTGACTGTGTGTAACACAAAAATCGCATTACCATTTTGCTACTCAATGGTGGCTGGTGTCAGGAATGCTATCCGATGATGAAGCACTTTATACTCCTTTCACTGCTCAAGTTTCAAGTCTATTATATCAAGATAGGATAAGACAACTAATTTGCTACTCGAAGTGTTGTCCCTGTAGCCAGTGATATTAAGAGACGTTCACGCATGAAGAAAAGTACAATACATCCGATGCATTCCGCTTCCTTACACCACTTTTGATAACGAATGGTCTGATAAGAGGTCAACATGGTGTATATAAGTTTGCAGAAGAAATTCAACAGCTGCCTGAGCTGGATAGTAGCTTTAACATGAATTAATCCAGCATTCCCATGCATGTTAAAAGGATAGGATGGTCAGTAATGTGAAACAATAAGCACATTGTACACATTTGATTAGCTATCAAGGCAAACGTTCGCGTCACTTCTTTTACAGTCTGCTTGTAATTGTAATGATAGTCTTCCTACTTGGAGAGCAATACTATTCTTAGTCATAATACTCCTGATGGATGGAAGTGTTGCAGAAAGTCATAAAGATGATCTAAAACTATCACATGGTAATATCTAAAACAGATTGATAATTTTATGTGTCTATCTTTTTATCTATCTATATTTAAAACCTTAAGTATGCTGCTTCACCAATTCTTTTACAATCAGCATTATTTCATTGAATGGAGCAATTTTTATATAGAAAGGAAGTTTATAGTAATGACGCCAATCGTCTTGTTGAATCATTTAAAATAACAAATGCAATATGTTCATATATTGTTTGGGAATCTCTAATTACAGAACATACTTTTTACAAACGTTCGGATGCTGCATATTTATGAACAGTGGAGGGGCTGATTCATATCACTAGAGACTACGGTTAACATGCTACCCTAAGCCGTTGCTGAATCGTGTATTCGATGATCACATGTTATCGCTACTTATAATATGTGCAGATATGGAGTGTTGCATATCCGGAGGAGCATTGTCTGAACAAAGACAACAAATAACACCGAACTTGAGCTAAAAAGAGTGTGAGGGCGTTATAACGAAAAAAGGGCTGGGCAATATTGACGGGTAGGTCACATAGATTTGATGTAAAATACTGTCCTTTGTCAAGAGTATCATATATGTCTTGATTAACATTCATATTTTCTTGTCTTCATATCTTTACTTTCTACAATTGTCTAATTAACAGTATACAACTGTTAAGCTGTATCAAAACCGGTGCGTCGCACAGCGGTGAGTGGCGCTGTACACAACACCCAGGCAAGGGATTAGGAATAAGCAGATATTAAACTCAAATTCCCTTATAAATTACCTTTTTGAGACGCTCCAATAATTCATTTGGCTAACCAAGTTTATTTTGTAGATTACTACCGCACATTGCTGTAATTGATGATCGGATGAAGACAATGCAGTCTGTTCTACAGCATGCGACGCTGTGTAATAAATGATCGATTAAAAGTTGTTGAGAACACAACGTATTTGCTCACCCTTGCTATCCACTAGGTTGTGCTTTCAATCTGTTATTCAGCCTATATTGCGTTGAAATGTACCACAAACCGCGACCCGCACACAAGGACACGGACACACACATGGACACACGGACACACATCGAAACACAAACACTGCCGCGCACGGAAACACATATGAACACATACGCACCGATACACACACACAAAAGCCCACACTGCGCGGATATGCATATACATAGCCAAAAGAACGGATGCATTAGCATTGTACATTGTACAATCATAATTATGGTGCATATCATTGTCTCAGAATATGACATACGAATGGCAGACTACAGATGACGCTGCATAGAAATGCCTAAAAAATAGATCAATGAACCTTCTTTGTATGTTTGCATGCACAACGATGATCAATTGCCATAGCCTCATAAAATTCATAACAGCAACTAGCTTCCATGCGCCGCACTACGCTACTGCGCTGATTAGATACTAGTCCAGATCGATCACACGCCCTGTAGAACGTCGCGGCGTGCCACATCTTATATATTGCATGTTGTCAACTGCAAAATCAGCAGTCTTTTTTATATATGTATGTATATATATATATATATATATATATATATATATATATATATATATATATATATATATATATATATATATATATATATATATATATATATCTATATATATATATATATATATATTATATATATATATATATATATATATATCTATATATATATATATATATATATATATATATATATATATATATGCATTTTGTCCCTATTAGCCACGTATTGATGGCTTTATGGATAGGTTCCGATTCACAATGTTGGGCGGTAACCCATTACGACATTCATATGTTTCAATGTGCTTCACCCATCTATAAGGAGGTATTTGAATATTTTACTAACGATTATAAGGGAGAGGGATAAATACTGGTATAATAAATGCCTTGCGGAATTATCATGTATATATGAAGTTGTCTTAAATTACATTTGGTTGGTTGACTGACAGTATAAAGAGGTGTTCGGAATAGCCGATTGCTGCTCAAAGGTGGGCGAAGTGGATAATACCACCCAATGATGACGCAAGTTAACCTCGTTGTGCAGTTAAGGTCGCTGGTCTATCATATTCAATCAGCTTGAATCACTAACTTTATATGCTAAGCTAACGGGAGGATATGTCGTCGCTTCTGCTTGGGATATTAAGGGATGTAGCCGCTTATAGATAAGGACAATATTGACTATGTAATCCGTTTCCTCGTGCCATCTTTGAACTACCATTCAACATAACAAATGTCCCGATAATTACGTCAACTTGTACTGTATGATGTTATACTGAGCAGGGTAACAGAGGCAGCAGCGTCAACCCCGCACCATGTTTGTTACCTCAAATTATGTAATAATCAATCCGGCAGTTCTTCTTCATTACCAACCATAGTGACTGAGTACGAGTTGGAATGCACCAACATGGGTAAGGTAATGCGGTGCGAACAGGTGAGATTTCAGTTAAACGACAAGGGAAAAGTGGTTACAAGGACTGTATATTGTGCAGTGGTGATATACGGCTTGTGCTTCATCTGCGGTACGCCGCGACTTTCTGCAGGTCGCGTGATCATGGCAATGATTAACATAATAATCATTAATGTACGATGCACAAGCCAGTGTATGCCCAAACCAGGTTATGCGAGCACACGTCCGCAAATGAGCGTATGTGAGTGCGTCGGTGTGTGTCCGTTTGTTTGTTTACGTGCGTTTCTACGCGTGTGTGTATGTGTGTGTCGGCATGATTGCTTGCGCTGTGTGTGTTGCAGTGTGTCTAAGTGTGGTACAGTTCCAGGCGTGACAGAATAAATAATGCAAAGCGCACCATACCGACAAATACACACGAACAATGGATATACTATATATCATATCAACTCTTTAAACAGACGCTTAGCGGTCCGTCGAACAAATAAAGCAGAGATTCTTGCAATTGAGTGACGACTCAATGTTCATTTGTATTATTTGACTCTGCCAAAACGAAGCAAATTACCACATTCTTTTTAAGCTTGAATTGATCATACACCTTTGATATATACAACACGGGTATTGTCAAGATACGCAGTCTTATAGAAACTGCTGATGCATCATAATGAATGAACACAGACAATTGGTAGCATTGCATAGTGCATTATGAATTGGTAGCAAGTGTGATTATGTATGGGGTCATTCAACGGCATCGCATGCTGCGGAATATACTTCATTCCCTATGGTTTTTGTCCGATCACAGCGCAAACCAATCGTTTAAGCCAGTGACGGTCAATAACTACCCAATTTATGATGAGAATATACAGAACAAACGCTGTGATCTACTGATCGTCAAGGCAAGTGACCGCTAAATTGACGAGGGCAGTTTTCATACATTCACTAAGTGAATTATTGGTCAGTTTTCATAAGTTAATTAAATAAGCAATCTCAATTTGATATCGACTCGTTCCTAGTCTCTTGCCTTGCCTAATGTGATATACGTCACTCATAGTTGGGCGACAGTTGTAGAATATAGAGTGATCAAGTCCAATCGGTTTCTGACAACATCTTCAAATCTCAACCCAGAAGTCTTCGCGAGGGCATATATAAAATAACTGTGCCTCTGAAGCTAAATACCTTTTAAAATGATCATTGAAAGCTGTCCTTAATAGTAAATGTGGTAACGATCACATAATTGTAAATAGATCGATAATAATGTATAAAGCAGTGCTGATTCGTTTGTAGCACATTAGGTTAACAATTCTCGTGTCGGTCGCCGCATGCTCTTTTCCCTGCTGTAACCAGCCAAATTATCGCGCTTCAGCTGGGTTACATTATGCTACAAAAATCTGTTAAGGCGTTGGGGATTAATCAGCGACCTCTTTTGACAACTTTAGAGGGCCAAACACACTATACCTTAGTTATAGAGACATGATAACATGAATGTTAGTATAGAGCGACCAAAGTCTTGCGTCAAAGAACACTATCTTACACAAAAAGAAGCCATTGATGCCACCTCGACATTTGAGCATATTCGTGAGGTTGATGTAGCAACAATCGTCTGACATTGATGACGTTAAGAAACTGAAGAGATGCAATTATATCTATTTAGGCATTTACGAATGACAGCTATGTCAGGCTATGCCTTGAGGGATCACATGAGTACTTAAATATCGGAAGAACAAAGCAGTATCATCACTTATCCTGGTTTTATTATTTATATTTTCAATACTGTTTACATGTCTATTCTATATTCTGATTATACACTTTTAATACATTCATATCGTTTAGGTGAATATAGACTGTCATGAAGGAATTTGAACATCCTCCGACAAACCTGTTAACATATAACACCCAAGAACATATGCAACTTTGGTGGTTCTTAATCCATACGTTTAATTCAAAGGTGACAAACCATTATTGGATCAGGCATGGGCAGATTATATTCGGTATTATAGCGCAAGGCATCGAAAACATATGCCGCAAACATATCAATTTTCTGTAGCTTAACAAACATATCGTACACACTTTACTTTCTCTCTCTCATACACACTCACACACACACACAAACGCACACAGACCCATATATATATATATATAGAGAGATATATATATATATATATATATATATATAGAGAGATATATATATATATATATATATATATATATAGATATATATATATATATATATATATATATATATATATATATATATATTATATATATATATATAGATGATATATCGAATATATATAGATATATATATATATATAGAATATATATATATATAGATATATATATATATATATATATATATATATATATATATATATATATCTTATATATATATATATGAATAGAAATATATATATATATCTATATTATCTCTCTATATATATCTATATATATATATTATATATCTAAATATATATATCGCCCTATCTCTCTCTATATATCTATATATATATATCTATATATATATATCTCTATATATCTCTGTGTGTGTGTGTGTGTGCGTGTGTGCGTGTGTGTGTGTGGTGTGTGTGTGTGGTGGGTGTGTGTGTGTGTGTGTGTGTCGCACTACCTTCAAGTTACACCGTAAACCAATGATGCTATGGTGTTTTACCGATAACGATATGGCAGTCAGAGGCTCTATTACCATAAAACACGGAATACAAGAGCAGTAACCGTGTTTACATTGCTCTTGCTTCATGAATTTGGACGGTTGACTGACTGTGTAACACAAAAATCGCATTACCATTTTGCTACTCAATGGTGGCTGGTGTCAGGAATGCTATCCGATGATGAAGCACTTTATACTCCTTTCACTGCTCAAGTTTCAAGTCTATTATATCAAGATAGGATAAGACAACTAATTTGCTACTCGAAGTGTTTGTCTCTGTAGCCAGTGATATTAAGAGACGTTCACGCATGAAGAAAAGTACAATACATCCGATGCATTCCGCTTCCTTACACCACTTTTGATAACGAATGGTCTGATAAGAGGTCAACATGGTGTATATAAGTTTGCAGTAGAAATTCAACAGCTGCCTCAACTGGATAGTAGCTTTAACATGAATTAATCCAGCATTCCCGTGCTTGTTAAAAGGATAGGATGGTCAGTAATGTGAAACAATAAGCACATTGTACACATTTGATTAGCTATCAAGGCAAACGTTCGCGTCACTTCTTTTACAGTCTGCTTGTAATTGTAATGATAGTCTTCCTACTTGGAGAGCAATACTATTCTTAGTCATAATACTCCTGATGGATGGAAGTGTTGCAGAAAGTCATAAAGATGATCAAAAACTATCACATGGTAATATCTAAAACAGATTGATAATTTTATCTGTCTATCTTTTTATCTATCTATATTTAAAACCTTAAGTATGCTGCTTCACCAATTCTTTTACAATCAGCATAACATCCCAACAGCCGTACGGCATTATTTCATTGAATGGAGCAATTTTTATATAGAAAGGAAGTTTATAGTAATGACGCCAATCGTCTTGTTGAATCATTAAAAATAACAAATGCAATATGTTCATATATTGTTTGGGATAATCTCTAATTACAGAATATACTTTTTTACAAACGTTCGGATGCTGCATATTTATGAACAGTGGACGGGCTGATTCATATTACTAGAGACTACGGTTAACATGCTACCCTAAGCGTTGCTGAATCGTGTATTCGATGATCACATGTTATCGCTACTTGTAATATGTGCAGATATAGAGTGTTGCATATCCGGAGGAGCATTGTCTGAACAAAGACAACAAATAACACCGAACTTGAGCTAAAAAGAGTGTGAGGGCGTTATAACGAAAAAAGGGCTGGGCAATATTGACGGGTAGGTCACATTGATTTGATGTAAAATACTGTCCTTTGTCAAGAGTATCATATATGTCTTGATTAACATTCATATTTTCTTGTCTTCATGTCTTTACTTTCTACAATTGTCTAATTAACAGTATACAACTGTTAAGCTGTATCAAAACCGGTGCGTCGCACAGCGGTGAGTGGCGCTGTACACAACACCCAGGCAAGGGATTAGGAATAAGCAGATATTAAACTCAAATTCCCTTATAAATTACCTTTTTGGAGACGCTCCAATAATTCATTTGGCTAACCAAGTTTATTTTGTAGATTACTACCGCACATTGCTGTAATTGATGATCGGATGAAGACAATGCAGTCTGTTCTACAGCATGCGACGCTGTGTAATAAATGATCGATTAAAAGTTGTTGAGAACACAACGTATTTGCTCATCCTAGCTATCCACTAGGTTGTGCTTTCAATCTGTTATTCAGCCTATATTGCGTTGAAATGTACCACAAACCGCGACCCGCACACAAGGACACGGACACACACATGGACACACGGACACACATCGAAACACAAACACTGCCGCGCACGGAAACACATATGAACACATACGCACCGATACACACACACAAAAGCCCACACTGTGCGGATATGCATATACATAGCCAAAAGAACGGATGCATTAGCATTGTACATTGTACATTGTACAATCATAATTATGGTGCATATCATTGTCTCAGAATATGACATACGAATGGCAGACTACAGATGACGCTGCATAGAAATGCCTAAAAAATAGATCAATGAACCTTCTTTGTATGTATGCACAACGATGATCAATTACTATAGCCTCATAAAATTCATAACAGCAACTAGCTTCCATGCGCCGCACTACGCTACTGCGCTGATTAGATACTAGTCCAGATCGATCACACACCGTGCAGAACGTCGCGGCGTGCCACATCTTATATATTACATGTTGTCAACTGCAAAATCAGCAGTCTTTTTATATATATGTATATATATATATATATATATATATATATATATATATATATATATATATATATATATATATATATATATATATATATAGATATATATATATATATATATATATATATATATATATATATATATATATATATATATATATATATATATATATATCTATATATATATATATATATATATATATATATATATATATATATATGCATTTGTCCTACATTAGCCACGTATTGATGGCTTTATGGATAGGTTCCGATTCACAATGCTTTTGGGCGGTAACCCATTACGACATTCATATGTTTCAATGTGCTTCACCCATCTATAAGGAGGTATTTGAATATTTTACTAACGATTATAAGGGAGAGGGATAAATACTGGTATAATAAATGCCTTGCGGAATTATCATGTATATATGAAGTTGTCTTAAATTACATTTGGTTGGTTGACTGACAGTATAAAGAGGTGTTCGGAATAGCCGATTGCTGCTCAAAGGTGGGCGAAGTGGATAATACCACCCAATGATGACGCAAGTTAACCTCGTTGTGCAGTTAAGGTCGCTGGTCTATCATATTCAATCAGCTTGAATCACTAACTTATATGCTAAGCTAACGGGAGGATATGTCGTCGCTTCTGCTTGGGATATTAAGGGATGTAGCCGCTTATAGATAAGGACAATATTGACTATGTAATCCGTTTCCTCGTGCCATCTTTGAACTACCATTCAACATAACAAATGTCCCGATAATTACGTCAACTTGTACTGTATGATGTTATACTGAGCAGGGTAACAGAGGCAGCAGCGTCAACCCCGCACCATGTTTGTTACCTCAAATTATGTAATAATCAATCCGGCAGTTCTTCTTCATTACCAACCATAGTGACTGAGTACGAGTTGGAATGCACCAACATGGGTAAGGTAATGCGGTGCGAACAGGTGAGATTTCAGTTAAACGACCAAGGGAAAAGTGGTTACAAGGACTGTATATTGTGCAGTGGCGATATACGGCTTGTGCTTCATCTGCGGTACGCCGCGACTTTCTGCAGGTCGCGTGATCATGGCAATGATTAACATAATAATCATTAATGTACGATGCACAAGCAAGTGTATGCCCAAGCCTGGTTATGCGAGCACACGTCCGCAAATGAGCGTATGTGAGTGCGTCGGTGTGTGTCCGTTTGTTTGTTTACGTGCGTTTCTACGCGTGTGTGTATGTGTGTGTCGGCATGATTGCTTGCGCTGTGTGTGTTGCAGTGTGTCTAAGTGTGGTACAGTTCCAGGCGTGACAGAATAAATAATGCAAAGCGCACCATACCGACAAATACACACGAACAATGGATATACTATATATCATATCAACTCTTTAAACAGACGCTTAGCGGTCCGTCGAACAAATAAAGCAGAGATTCTTGCAATTGAGTGACGACTCAATGTTCATTTGTATTACATTTGACTCTGCCAAACGAAGCAAATTCTTTTTAAGCTTGAATTGATCATACACCTTTGATATATACAACACGGGTATTGTCAAGATACGCAGTCTTATAGAAACTGCTGATGCATCATAATGAATGAACACAGACAATTGGTAGCATTGCGTAGTGCATTATGAATTGGTAGCAAGTGTGATTATGTATGGGGTCATTCAACGGCATCGCATGCTGCGGAATATACTTCATTCCCTATGGTTTTTGTCCGATCACAGCGCAAACCAATCGTTTAAGCCAGTGACGGTCAATAACTACCCAATTTATGATGAGAATATACAGAACAAACGCTGTGATCTACTGATCGTCAAGGCAAGTGACCGCTAAATTGACGAGGGCAGTTTTCATACATTCACTAAGTGAATTATTGGTCAGTTTTCATAAGTTAATTAAATAAGCAATCTCAATTTGATATCGACTCGTTCCTAGTCTCTTGCCTTGCCTAATGTGATATACGTCACTCATAGTTGGGCGACAGTTGTAGAATATAGAGTGATCAAGTCCAATCGGTTTCTGACAACATCTTCAAATCTCAACCCAGAAGTCTTCGCGAGGGCATATATAAAATAACTGTGCCTCTGAAGCTAAATACCTTTTAAAATGATCATTGAAAGCTGTCCTTAATAGTAAATGTTGCAACGATCACATAATTGTAAATAGATCGATAATAATGTATAAAGCAGTGGTGATTCGTTTGTAGCACATTAGGTTAACAATTCTCGTGTTGGTCGCCGCATGCTCTTTTCCCTGCTGTAACCAGCCAAATTATCGCGATTCAGCTGGGTTACATTATGCTACAAAAATCTGTTAAGGCGTTGGGGATTAATCAGCGACCTCTTTTGACAACTTTAGAGGGCCAAACACACTATACCTTAGTTATAGAGACATGATAACATGAATGTTAGTATAGAGCGACCAAAGTCTTGCGTCAAAGAACACTATCTTACACAAAAAGAAGCCATTGATGCCACCTCGACATTTGAGCATATTCGTGAGGTTGATGTAGCAACAATCGTCTGACATTGATGACGTTAAGAAACTGAAGAGATGCAATTATATCTATTTAGGCATTTACGAATGACAGCTATGTCAGGCTATGCCTTGAGGGATCACATGAGTACTTAAATATCGGAAGAACAAAGCAGTATCATCACTTATCCTGGTTTTATTATTTATATTTTCAATACTGTTTACATGTCTATTCTATATTCTGATTATACACTTTTAATACATTCATATCGTTTAGGTGAATATAGACTGTCATGAAGGAATTTGAACATCCTCCGACAAACCTGTTAACATATAACACCCAAGAACATATGCAACTTTGGTGGTTCTTAATCCATACGTTTAATTCAAAGGTGACAAAGCATTATTGGATCAGGCATGGGCAGATTATATTCGGTATTATAGCGCAAGGCATCGAAAACATATGCCGCAAACATATCAATTTTCTGTAGCTTAACAAACATATCGTACACACTTTACTTTCTCTCTCTCATACACACTCACACACACACACAA
This sequence comes from Urechis unicinctus, assembly GCA_034190875.2. Taxonomy (NCBI): domain Eukaryota; kingdom Metazoa; phylum Annelida; class Polychaeta; order Xenopneusta; family Urechidae; genus Urechis; species Urechis unicinctus. The sequence continues at coordinate 19,778,890 of CM067346.1, forward strand.
ACGCACACAGACCATATATATATATATATATATATATATATATATATATATATATATATATATATATATATATATATATATATATATAGATATATATATATATATATATGAATAGATATATATATATATATATATATATATATATATATTCTATAGAAATATATATATATATATATATATATATATTAGATATATATATATATATATCTAGAAATATATATATATATCTATATATATTTATCTCTATCTATATATATATATATATATATATCTATATATATATCTATATGTGTGTGTGTGTGTGTGTGTGTGTGTGTGTGGGTGTGTGTGTGTGTGTGTGGGTGTGTGTGTGTGTGTCGCACTACCTTCAAGTTACACCGTAAACCAATGATGCTATGGTGTTTTACCGATAACGATATGGCAGTCAGAGGCTCTATTACCATAAAACACGGAATACAAGAGCAGTAACCGTGTTTACATTGCTCTTGCTTCATGAATTTGGACGGTTGACTGACTGTGTAACACAAAAATCGCATTACCATTTTGCTACTCAATGGTGGCTGGTGTCAGGAATGCTATCCGATGATGAAGCACTTTATACTCCTTTCACTGCTCAAGTTTCAAGTCTATTATATCAAGATAGGATAAGACAACTAATTTGCTACTCGAAGTGTTGTCTCTGTAGCCAGTGATATTAAGAGACGTTCACGCATGAAGAAAAGTACAATACATCCGATGCATTCCGCTTCCTTACACCACTTTTGATAACGAATGGTCTGATAAGAGGTCAACATGGTGTATATAAGTTTGCAGTAGAAATTCAACAGCTGCCTCAACTGGATAGTAGCTTTAACATGAATTAATCCAGCATTCCCGTGCTTGTTAAAAGGATAGGATGGTCAGTAATGTGAAACAATAAGCACATTGTACACATTTGATTAGCTATCAAGGCAAACGTTCGCGTCACTTCTTTTACAGTCTGCTTGTAATTGTAATGATAGTCTTCCTACTTGGAGAGCAATACTATTCTTAGTCATAATACTCCTGATGGATGGAAGTGTTGCAGAAAGTCATAAAGATGATCAAAAACTATCACATGGTAATATCTAAAACAGATTGATAATTTTATCTGTCTATCTTTTTATCTATCTATATTTAAAACCTTAAGTATGCTGCTTCACCAATTCTTTTACAATCAGCATAACATCCCAACAGCCGTACGGCATTATTTCATTGAATGGAGCAATTTTTATATAGAAAGGAAGTTTATAGTAATGACGCCAATCGTCTTGTTGAATCATTTAAAATAACAAATGCAATATGTTCATATATTGTTTGGGAATCTCTAATTACAGAACATACTTTTTTACAAACGTTCGGATGCTGCATATTTATGAACAGTGGACGGGCTGATTCATATCACTAGAGACTACGGTTAACATGCTACCCTAAGCGTTGCTGAATCGTGTATTCGATGATCACATGTTATCGCTACTCATAATATGTGCAGATATGGAGTGTTGCATATCCGGAGGAGCATTGTCTGAACAAAGACAACAAATAACACCGAACTTGAGCTAAAAAGAGTGTGAGGGCGTTATAACGAAAAAAGGGCTGGGCAATATTGACGGGTAGGTCACATAGATTTGATGTAAAATACTGTCCTTTGTCAAGAGTATCATATATGTCTTGATTAACATTCATATTTTCTTGTCTTCATATCTTTACTTTCTACAATTGTCTAATTAACAGTATACAACTGTTAAGCTGTATCAAAACCGGTGCGTCGCACAGCGGTGAGTGGCGCTGTACACAACACCCAGGCAAGGGATTAGGAATAAGCAGATATTAAACTCAAATTCCCTTATAAATTACCTTTTTGAGACGCTCCAATAATTCATTTGGCTAACCAAGTTTATTTTGTAGATTACTACCGCACATTGCTGTAATTGATGATCGGATGAAGACAATGCAGTCTGTTCTACAGCATGCGACGCTGTGTAATAAATGATCGATTAAAAGTTGTTGAGAACACAACGTATTTGCTCATCCTAGCTATCCACTAGGTTGTGCTTTCAATCTGTTATTCAGCCTATATTGCGTTGAAATGTACCACAAACCGCGACCCGCACACAAGGACACGGACACACACATGGACACACGGACACACATCGAAACACAAACACTGCCGCGCACGGAAACACATATGAACACATACGCACCGATACACACACACAAAAGCCCACACTGTGCGGATATGCATATACATAGCCAAAAGAACGGATGCATTAGCATTGTACATTGTACATTGTACAATCATAATTATGGTGCATATCATTGTCTCAGAATATGACATACGAATGGCAGACTACAGATGACGCTGCATAGAAATGCCTAAAAAATAGATCAATGAACCTTCTTTGTATGTTTGCATGCACAACGATGATCAATTACTATAGCCTCATAAAATTCATAACAGCAACTAGCTTCCATGCGCCGCACTACGCTACTGCGCTGATTAGATACTAGTCCAGATCGATCACACACCGTGCAGAACGTCGCGGCGTGCCACATCTTATATATATTACATGTTGTCAACTGCAAAATCAGCAGTCTTTTTATATATATATATATATATATATATATATATATATATATATATATATATATATATATATATATATATATATATATATATATATATATATATATATATATATATATATATATATATATATATATATCTATATATATATATATATATATATATATATATATATATATATATATATATATATGCATTTGTCCTACATTAGCCACGTATTGATGGCTTTATGGATAGGTTCCGATTCACAATGTTGGGCGGTAACCCATTACGACATTCATATGTTTCAATGTGCTTCACCCATCTATAAGGAGGTATTTGAATATTTTTACTAACGATTATAAGGGAGAGGGATAAATACTGGTATAATAAATGCCTTGCGGAATTATCATGTATATATGAAGTTGTCTTAAATTACATTTGGTTGGTTGACTGACAGTATAAAGAGGTGTTCGGAATAGCCGATTGCTGCTCAAAGGTGGGCGAAGTGGATAATACCACCCAATGATGACGCAAGTTAACCTCGTTGTGCAGTTAAGGTCGCTGGTCTATCATATTCAATCAGCTTGAATCACTAACTTTATATGCTAAGCTAACGGGAGGATATGTCGTCGCTTCTGCTTGGGATATTAAGGGATGTAGCCGCTTATAGATAAGGACAATATTGACTATGTAATCCGTTTCCTCGTGCCATCTTTGAACTACCATTCAACATAACAAATGTCCCGATAATTACGTCAACTTGTACTGTATGATGTTATACTGAGCAGGGTAACAGAAGCAGCAGCGTCAACCCCGCACCATGTTTGTTACCTCAAATTATGTAATAATCAATCCGGCAGTTCTTTTTCATTACCAACCATAGTGACTGAGTACGAGTTGGAATGCACCAACATGGGTAAGGTAATGCGGTGCGAACAGGTGAGATTTCAGTTAAACGACCAAGGGAAAAGTGGTTACAAGGACTGTATATTGTGCAGTGGCGATATACGGCTTGTGCTTCATCTGCGGTACGCCGCGACTTTCTGCAGGTCGCGTGATCATGGCAATGATTAACATAATAATCATTAATGTACGATGCACAAGCAAGTGTATGCCCAAGCCTGGTTATGCGAGCACACGTCCGCAAATGAGCGTATGTGAGTGCGTCGGTGTGTGTCCGTTTGTTTGTTTACGTGCGTTTCTACGCGTGTGTGTATGTGTGTGTCGGCATGATTGCTTGCGCTGTGTGTGTTGCAGTGTGTCTAAGTGTGGTACAGTTCCAGGCGTGACAGAATAAATAATGCAAAGCGCACCATACCGACAAATACACACGAACAATGGATATACTATATATCATATCAACTCTTTAAACAGACGCTTAGCGGTCCGTCGAACAAATAAAGCAGAGATTCTTGCAATTGAGTGACGACTCAATGTTCATTTGTATTACATTGACTCTGCCAAACGAAGCAAATTCTTTTTAAGCTTGAATTGATCATACACCTTTGATATATACAACACGGGTATTGTCAAGATACGCAGTCTTATAGAAACTGCTGATGCATCATAATGAATGAACACAGACAATTGGTAGCATTGCGTAGTGCATTATGAATTGGTAGCAAGTGTGATTATGTATGGGGTCATTCAACGGCATCGCATGCTGCGGAATATACTTCATTCCCTATGGTTTTTGTCCGATCACAGCGCAAACCAATCGTTTAAGCCAGTGACGGTCAATAACTACCCAATTTTATGATGAGAATATACAGAACAAACGCTGTGATCTACTGATCGTCAAGGCAAGTGACCGCTAAATTGACGAGGGCAGTTTTCATACATTCACTAAGTGAATTATTGGTCAGTTTTCATAAGTTAATTAAATAAGCAATCTCAATTTGATATCGACTCGTTCCTAGTCTCTTGCCTTGCCTAATGTGATATACGTCACTCATAGTTGGGCGACAGTTGTAGAATATAGAGTGATCAAGACCAATCGGTTTCTGACAACATCTTCAAATCTCAACCCAGAAGTCTTCGCCAGGGCATATATAAAATAACTGTGCCTCTGAAGCTAAATACCTTTTAAAATGATCATTGAAAGCTGTCCTTAATAGTAAATGTGGTAACGATCACATAATTGTAAATAGATCGATAATAATGTATAAAGCAGTGGTGATTCGTTTGTAGCACATTAGGTTAACAATTCTCGTGTTGGTCGCCGCATGCTCTTTTCCCTGCTGTAACCAGCCAAATTATCGCGCTTCAGCTGGGTTACATTATGCTACAAAAATCTGTTAAGGCGTTGGGGATTAATCAGCGACCTCTTTTGACAACTTTAGAGGGCCAAACACACTATACCTTAGTTATAGAGACATGATAACATGAATGTTAGTATAGAGCGACCAAAGTCTTGCGTCAAAGAACACTATCTTACACAAAAAGAAGCCATTGATGCCACCTCGACATTTGAGCATATTCGTGAGGTTGATGTAGCAACAATCGTCTGACATTGATGACGTTAAGAAACTGAAGAGATGCAATTATATCTATTTAGGCATTTACGAATGACAGCTATGTCAGGCTATGCCTTGAGGGATCACATGAGTACTTAAATATCGGAAGAACAAAGCAGTATCATCACTTATCCTGGTTTTATTATTTATATTTTCAATACTGTTTACATGTCTATTCTATATTCTGATTATACACTTTTAATACATTCATATCGTTTAGGTGAATATAGACTGTCATGAAGGAATTTGAACATCCTCCGACAAACCTGTTAACATATAACACCCAAGAACATATGCAACTTTGGTGGTTCTTAATCCATACTTTTAATTCAAAGGTGACAAACCATTATTGGATCAGGCATGGGCAGATTATATTCGGTATTATAGCGCAAGGCATCGAAAACATATGCCGCAAACATATCAATTTTCTGTAGCTTAACAAACATATCGTACACACTTTACTTTCTCTCTCTCATACACACTCACACACACACACAAACGCACACACACCAGACCATATATATATATATATATATATATATATATATATATATATATATATATATATATATATATATATATATATATATATATATATATATATATTTATATATATATATATGAATAGAAATATATATATATATATATATATATATATTTATAGAAATATATATCTATATATATATATATATATATATATATATATAGAAATAGAGAATATCTATATATCTCTATATATTTATATATATATATATCTATATATCTATATATATATATATATATATATATATATGTGTGTGTGTGTGTGTGTGTGTGTGTGTGGGTGTGTGTGTGTGGGGTGTGTGTGTGTGTGTCGCACTACCTTCAAGTTACACCGTAAACCAATGATGCTATGGTGTTTTACCGATAACGATATGGCAGTCAGAGGCTCTATTACCATAAAACACGGAATACAAGAGCAGTAACCGTGTTTACATTGCTCTTGCTTCATGAATTTGGACGGTTGACTGACTGTGTAACACAAAAATCGCATTACCATTTTGCTACTCAATGGTGGCTGGTGTCAGGAATGCTATCCGATGATGAAGCACTTTATACTCCTTTCACTGCTCAAGTTTCAAGTCTATTATATCAAGATAGGATAAGACAACTAATTTGCTACTCGAAGTGTTGTCTCTGTAGCCAGTGATATTAAGAGACGTTCACGCATGAAGAAAAGTACAATACATCCGATGCATTCCGCTTCCTTACACCACTTTTGATAACGAATGGTCTGATAAGAGGTCAACATGGTGTATATAAGTTTGCAGTAGAAATTCAACAGCTGCCTCAACTGGATAGTAGCTTTAACATGAATTAATCCAGCATTCCCGTGCTTGTTAAAAGGATAGGATGGTCAGTAATGTGAAACAATAAGCACATTGTACACATTTGATTAGCTATCAAGGCAAACGTTCGCGTCACTTCTTTTACAGTCTGCTTGTAATTGTAATGATAGTCTTCCTACTTGGAGAGCAATACTATTCTTAGTCATAATACTCCTGATGGATGGAAGTGTTGCAGAAAGTCATAAAGATGATCAAAAACTATCACATGGTAATATCTAAAACAGATTGATAATTTTATCTGTCTATCTTTTTATCTATCTATATTTAAAACCTTAAGTATGCTGCTTCACCAATTCTTTTACAATCAGCATAACATCCCAACAGCCGTACGGCATTATTTCATTGAATGGAGCAATTTTTATATAGAAAGGAAGTTTATAGTAATGACGCCAATCGTCTTGTTGAATCATTTAAAATAACAAATGCAATATGTTCATATATTGTTTGGGAATCTCTAATTACAGAACATACTTTTTACAAACGTTCGGATGCTGCATATTTATGAACAGTGGACGGGCTGATTCATATCACTAGAGACTACGGTTAACATGCTACCCTAAGCAGTTGCTGAATCGTGTATTCGATGATCACATGTTATCGCTACTTGTAATATGTGCAGATATGGAGTGTTGCATATCCGGAGGAGCATTGTCTGAACAAAGACAACAAATAACACCGAACTTGAGCTAAAAAGAGTGTGAGGGCGTTATAACGAAAAAAGGGCTGGGCAATATTGACGGGTAGGTCACATAGATTTGATGTAAAATACTGTCCTTTGTCAAGAGTATCATATATGTCTTGATTAACATTCATATTTTCTTGTCTTCATATCTTTACTTTCTACAATTGTCTAATTAACAGTATACAACTGTTAAGCTGTATCAAAACCGGTGCGTCGCACAGCGGTGAGTGGCGCTGTACACAACACCCAGGCAAGGGATTAGGAATAAGCAGATATTAAACTCAAATTCCCTTATAAATTACCTTTTTGAGACGCTCCAATAATTCATTTGGCTAACCAAGTTTATTTTGTAGATTACTACCGCACATTGCTGTAATTGATGATCGGATGAAGACAATGCAGTCTGTTCTACTACAGCATGCGACGCTGTGTAATAAATGATCGATTAAAAGTTGTTGAGAACACAACGTATTTGCTCATCCTAGCTATCCACTAGGTTGTGCTTTCAATCTGTTATTCAGCCTATATTGCGTTGAAATGTACCACAAACCGCGACCCGCACACAAGGACACGGACACACACATGGACACACGGACACACATCGAAACACAAACACTGCCGCGCACGGGAAACACATATGAACACATACGCACCGATACACACACACAAAAGCCCACACTGTGCGGATATGCATATACATAGCCAAAAGAACGGATGCATTAGCATTGTACATTGTACATTGTACAATCATAATTATGGTGCATATCATTGTCTCAGAATATGACATACGAATGGCAGACTACAGATGACGCTGCATAGAAATGCCTAAAAAATAGATCAATGAACCTTCTTTGTATGTTTGCATGCACAACGATGATCAATTACTATAGCCTCATAAAATTCATAACAGCAACTAGCTTCCATGCGCCGCACTACGCTACTGCGCTGATTAGATACTAGTCCAGATCGATCACACACCGTGCAGAACGTCGCGGCGTGCCACATCTTATATATTACATGTTGTCAACTGCAAAATCAGCAGTCTTTTTATATATATGTATATATATATATATATATATATATATATATATATATATATATATTTTATATATATATATATATATATATATATATATATATATATATCTATATATATATATATATATATATATATATATATATATATATATATATATATATATATATATATATATATATCTCTATATATATATATATATGCATTTGTCCTACATTAGCCACGTATTGATGGCTTTATGGATAGGTTCCGATTCACAATGTTGGGCGGTAACCCATTACGACATTCATATGTTTCAATGTGCTTCACCCATCTATAAGGAGGTATTTGAATATTTTACTAACGATTATAAGGGAGAGGGATAATACTGGTATAATAAATGCCTTGCGGAATTATCATGTATATATGAAGTTGTCTTAAATTACATTTGGTTGGTTGACTGACAGTATAAAGAGGTGTTCGGAATAGCCGATTGCTGCTCAAAGGTGGGCGAAGTGGATAATACCACCCAATGATGACGCAAGTTAACCTCGTTGTGCAGTTAAGGTCGCTGGTCTATCATATTCAATCAGCTTGAATCACTAACTTTATATGCTAAGCTAACGGGAGGATATGTCGTCGCTTCTGCTTGGGATATTAAGGGATGTAGCCGCTTATAGATAAGGACAATATTGACTATGTAATCCGTTTCCTCGTGCCATCTTTGAACTACCATTCAACATAACAAATGTCCCGATAATTACGTCAACTTGTACTGTATGATGTTATACTGAGCAGGGTAACAGAAGCAGCAGCGTCAACCCCGCACCATGTTTGTTACCTCAAATTATGTAATAATCAATCCGGCAGTTCTTCTTCATTACCAACCATAGTGACTGAGTACGAGTTGGAATGCACCAACATGGGTAAGGTAATGCGGTGCGAACAGGTGAGATTTCAGTTAAACGACCAAGGGAAAAGTGGTTACAAGGACTGTATATTGTGCAGTGGCGATATACGGCTTGTGCTTCATCTGCGGTACGCCGCGACTTTCTGCAGGTCGCGTGATCATGGCAATGATTAACATAATAATCATTAATGTACGATGCACAAGCAAGTGTATGCCCAAGCCTGGTTATGCGAGCACACGTCCGCAAATGAGCGTATGTGAGTGCGTCGGTGTGTGTCCGTTTGTTTGTTTACGTGCGTTTCTACGCGTGTGTGTATGTGTGTGTCGGCATGATTGCTTGCGCTGTGTGTGTTGCAGTGTGTCTAAGTGTGGTACAGTTCCAGGCGTGACAGAATAAATAATGCAAAGCGCACCATACCGACAAATACACACGAACAATGGATATACTATATATCATATCAACTCTTTAAACAGACGCTTAGCGGTCCGTCGAACAAATAAAGCAGAGATTCTTGCAATTGAGTGACGACTCAATGTTCATTTGTATTACATTTGACTCTGCCAAACGAAGCAAATTCTTTTTAAGCTTGAATTGATCATACACCTTTGATATATACAACACGGGTATTGTCAAGATACGCAGTCTTATAGAAACTGCTGATGCATCATAATGAATGAACACAGACAATTGGTAGCATTGCGTAGTGCATTATGAATTGGTAGCAAGTGTGATTATGTATGGGGTCATTCAACGGCATCGCATGCTGCGGAATATACTTCATTCCCTATGGTTTTTGTCCGATCACAGCGCAAACCAATCGTTTAAGCCAGTGACGGTCAATAACTACCCAATTTATGATGAGAATATACAGAACAAACGCTGTGATCTACTGATCGTCAAGGCAAGTGACCGCTAAATTGACGAGGGCAGTTTTCATACATTCACTAAGTGAATTATTGGTCAGTTTTCATAAGTTAATTAAATAAGCAATCTCAATTTGATATCGACTCGTTCCTAGTCTCTTGCCTTGCCTAATGTGATATACGTCACTCATAGTTGGGCGACAGTTGTAGAATATAGAGTGATCAAGTCCAATCGGTTTCTGACAACATCTTCAAATCTCAACCCAGAAGTCTTCGCGAGGGCATATATAAAATAACTGTGCCTCTGAAGCTAAATACCTTTTAAAATGATCATTGAAAGCTGTCCTTAATAGTAAATGTGGTAACGATCACATAATTGTAAATAGATCGATAATAATGTATAAAGCAGTGGTGATTCGTTTGTAGCACATTAGGTTAACAATTCTCGTGTCGGTCGCCGCATGCTCTTTTCCCTGCTGTAACCAGCCAAATTATCGCGCTTCAGCTGGGTTACATTATGCTACAAAAATCTGTTAAGGCGTTGGGGATTAATCAGCGACCTCTTTTGACAACTTTAGAGGGCCAAACACACTATACCTTAGTTATAGAGACATGATAACATGAATGTTAGTATAGAGCGACCAAAGTCTTGCGTCAAAGAACACTATCTTACACAAAAAGAAGCCATTGATGCCACCTCGACATTTGAGCATATTCGTGAGGTTGATGTAGCAACAATCGCCTGACATTGATGACGTTAAGAAACTGAAGAGATGCAATTATATCTATTTAGGCATTTACGAATGACAGCTATGTCAGGCTATGCCTTGAGGGATCACATGAGTACTTAAATATCGGAAGAACAAAGCAGTATCATCACTTATCCTGGTTTTATTATTTATATTTTCAATACTGTTTACATGTCTATTCTATATTCTGATTATACACTTTTAATACATTCATATCGTTTAGGTGAATATAGACTGTCATGAAGGAATTTGAACATCCTCCGACAAACCTGTTAACATATAACACCCAAGAACATATGCAACTTTGGTGGTTCTTAATCCATACTTTTAATTCAAAGGTGACAAACCATTATTGGATCAGGCATGGGCAGATTATATTCGGTATTATAGCGCAAGGCATCGAAAACATATGCCGCAAACATATCAATTTTCTGTAGCTTAACAAACATATCGTACACACTTTACTTTCTCTCTCTCATACACACTCACACACACACACAAACGCACACAGACCATATATATATATATATATATATATATATATATATATATATATATATATATATATATATATATATATATATATATATATATATATATATATATATATGTATGTATATATATTTATATATATATATGAATAGAAATATCTCTATATATATATATCTATATATTTATAGAAATCTATCTCTATCTATCTCTATCCCTCTATCTCTCTATAGCCCTATATATCTCTATCTCTCTCTATCTTTTTATATCTCTTCTCTCTCTATATCTATCTCTCTATCTCTATATAGATATCTGTGTGTGTGTGTGTGCGTGTGTGTGTGGGTGTGTGTGTGTGTGTGGGTGTGTGTGTGTGTGTCGCACTACCTTCAAGTTACACCGTAAACCAATGATGCTATGGTGTTTTACCGATAACGATATGGCAGTCAGAGGCTCTATTACCATAAAACACGGAATACAAGAGCAGTAACCGTGTTTACATTGCTCTTGCTTCATGAATTTGGACGGTTGACTGACTGTGTAACACAAAAATCGCATTACCATTTTGCTACTCAATGGTGGCTGGTGTCAGGAATGCTATCCGATGATGAAGCACTTTATACTCCTTTCACTGCTCAAGTTTTCAAGTCTATTATATCAAGATAGGATAAGACAACTAATTTGCTACTCGAAGTGTTGTCTCTGTAGCCAGTGATATTAAGAGACGTTCACGCATGAAGAAAAGTACAATACATCCGATGCATTCCGCTTCCTTACACCACTTTTGATAACGAATGGTCTGATAAGAGGTCAACATGGTGTATATAAGTTTGCAGTAGAAATTCAACAGCTGCCTCAACTGGATAGTAGCTTTAACATGAATTAATCTAGCATTCCCGTGCTTGTTAAAAGGATAGGATGGTCAGTAATGTGAAACAATAAGCACATTGTACACATTTGATTAGCTATCAAGGCAAACGTTCGCGTCACTTCTTTTACAGTCTGCTTGTAATTGTAATGATAGTCTTCCTACTTGGAGAGCAATACTATTCTTAGTCATAATACTCCTGATGGATGGAAGTGTTGCAGAAAGTCATAAAGATGATCAAAAACTATCACATGGTAATATCTAAAACAGATTGATAATTTTATCTGTCTATCTTTTTATCTATCTATATTTAAAACCTTAAGTATGCTGCTTCACCAATTCTTTTACAATCAGCATAACATCCCAACAGCCGTACGGCATTATTTCATTGAATGGAGCAATTTTTATATAGAAAGGAAGTTTATAGTAATGACGCCAATCGTCTTGTTGAATCATTTAAAATAACAAATGCAATATGTTCATATATTGTTTGGGATAATCTCTAATTACAGAACATACTTTTTACAAACGTTCGGATGCTGCATATTTATGAACAGTGGAGGGGCTGATTCATATCACTAGAGACTACGGTTAACATGCTACCCTAAGCGTTGCTGAATCGTGTATTCGATGATCACATGTTATCGCTACTTGTAATATGTGCAGATATGGAGTGTTGCATATCCGGAGGAGCATTGTCTGAACAAAGACAACAAATAACACCGAACTTGAGCTAAAAAGAGTGTGAGGGCGTTATAACGAAAAAAGGGCTGGGCAATATTGACGGGTAGGTCACATAGATTTGATGTAAAATACTGTCCTTTGTCAAGAGTATCATATATGTCTTGATTAACATTCATATTTTCTTGTCTTCATATCTTTACTTTCAACAATTGTCTAATTAACAGTATACAACTGTTAAGCTGTATCAAAACCGGTGCGTCGCACAGCGGTGAGTGGCGCTGTACACAACACCCAGGCAAGGGATTAGGAATAAGCAGATATTAAACTCAAATTCCCTTATAAATTACCTTTTTGAGACGCTCCAATAATTCATTTGGCTAACCAAGGTTTATTTTGTAGATTACTACCGCACATTGCTGTAATTGATGATCGGATGAAGACAATGCAGTCTGTTCTACAGCATGCGACGCTGTGTAATAAATGATCGATTAAAAGTTGTTGAGAACACAACGTATTTGCTCATCCTAGCTATCCACTAGGTTGTGCTTTCAATCTGTTATTCAGCCTATATTGCGTTGAAATGTACCACAAACCGCGACCCGCACACAAGGACACGGACACACACATGGACACACGGACACACATCGAAACACAAACACTGCCGCGCACGGAAACACATATGAACACATACGCACCGATACACACACACAAAAGCCCACACTGTGCGGATATGCATATACATAGCCAAAAGAACGGATGCATTAGCATTGTACATTGTACATTGTACAATCATAATTATGGTGCATATCATTGTCTCAGAATATGACATACGAATGGCAGACTACAGATGACGCTGCATAGAAATGCCTAAAAAATAGATCAATGAACCTTCTTTGTATGTTTGCATGCACAACGATGATCAATTACTATAGCCTCATAAAATTCATAACAGCAACTAGCTTCCATGCGCCGCACTACGCTACTGCGCTGATTAGATACTAGTCCAGATCGATCACACACCGTGCAGAACGTCGCGGCGTGCCACATCTTATATATTGCATGTTGTCAACTGCAAAATCAGCAGTCTTTTTATATATATGTATATATATATATATATATATATATATATATATATATATATATATATATATATATATATATATATATATATATATATATATATATATATATATATATATATATATATATATATATATATATATATATATATGCATTTGTCCTACATTAGCCACGTATTGATGGCTTTATGGATAGGTTCCGATTCACAATGTTGGGCGGTAACCCATTACGACATTCATATGTTTCAATGTGCTTCACCCATCTATAAGGAGGTATTTGAATATTTTACTAACGATTATAAGGGAGAGGGATAAATACTGGTATAATAAATGCCTTGCGGAATTATCATGTATATATGAAGTTGTCTTAAATTACATTTGGTTGGTTGACTGACAGTATAAAGAGGTGTTCGGAATAGCCGATTGCTGCTCAAAGGTGGGCGAAGTGGATAATACCACCCAATGATGACGCAAGTTAACCTCGTTGTGCAGTTAAGGTCGCTGGTCTATCATATTCAATCAGCTTGAATCACTAACTTTATATGCTAAGCTAACGGGAGGATATGTCGTCGCTTCTGCTTGGGATATTAAGGGATGTAGCCGCTTATAGATAAGGACACATATTGACTAAGTAATCCGTTTCCTCGTGCCATCTTTGAACTACCATTCAACATAACAAATGTCCCGATGTCCCGATAATTACGTCAACTTGTACTGTATGATGTTATACTGAGCAGGGTAACAGAGCAGCAGCGTCAACCCCGCACCATGTTTGTTACCTCAAATTATGTAATAATCAATCCGGCAGTTCTTCTTCATTACCAACCATAGTGACTGAGTACGAGTTGGAATGCACCAACATGGGTAAGGTAATGCGGTGCGAACTTTGAGATTTCAGTTAAACGACCAAGGGAAAAGTGGTTACAAGGACTGTATATTGTGCAGTGGCGATATACGGCTTGTGCTTCATCTGCGGTACGCCGCGACTTTCTGCAGGTCGCGTGATCATGGCAATGATTAACATAATAATCATTAATGTACGATGCACAAGCAAGTGTATGCCCAAGCCTGGTTATGCGAGCACACGTCCGCAAATGAGCGTATGTGAGTGCGTCGGTGTGTGTCCGTTTGTTTGTTTACGTGCGTTTCTACGCGTGTGTGTATGTGTGTGTGTCGGCATGATTGCTTGCGCTGTGTGTGTTTGCAGTGTGTCTAAGTGTGGTACAGTTCCAGGCGTGACAGAATAAATAATGCAAAGCGCACCATACCGACAAATACACACGAACAATGGATATACTATATATCATATCAACTCTTTAAACAGACGCTTAGCGGTCCGTCGAACAAATAAAGCAGAGATTCTTGCAATTGAGTGACGACTCAATGTTCATTTGTATTACATTTGACTCTGCCAAACGAAGCAAATTCTTTTTAAGCTTGAATTGATCATACACCTTTGATATATACAACACGGGTATTGTCAAGATATGCAGTCTTATAGA
This sequence comes from Urechis unicinctus, assembly GCA_034190875.2. Lineage (NCBI taxonomy): Eukaryota > Metazoa > Annelida > Polychaeta > Xenopneusta > Urechidae > Urechis > Urechis unicinctus. Next base: position 19,794,220 of record CM067346.1, read on the forward strand.
AACTGCTGATGCATCATAATGAATGAACACAGACAATTGGTAGCATTGCGTAGTGCATTATGAATTGGTAGCAAGTGTGATTATGTATGGGGTCATTCAACGGCATCGCATGCTGCGGAATATACTTCATTCCCTATGGTTTTTGTCCGATCACAGCGCAAACCAATCGTTTAAGCCAGTGACGGTCAATAACTACCCAATTTATGATGAGAATATACAGAACAAACGCTGTGATCTACTGATCGTCAAGGCAAGTGACCGCTAAATTGACGAGGGCAGTTTTCATACATTCACTAAGTGAATTATTGGTCAGTTTTCATAAGTTAATTAAATAAGCAATCTCAATTTGATATCGACTCGTTCCTAGTCTCTTGCCTTGCCTAATGTGATATACGTCACTCATAGTTGGGCGACAGTTGTAGAATATAGAGTGATCAAGTCCAATCGGTTTCTGACAACATCTTCAAATCTCAACCCAGAAGTCTTCGCGAGGGCATATATAAAATAACTGTGCCTCTGAAGCTAAATACCTTTTAAAATGATCATTGAAAGCTGTCCTTAATAGTAAATGTGGTTACATAATTGTAAATAGATCGATAATAATGTATAAAGCAGTGGTGATTCGTTTGTAGCACATTAGGTTAACAATTCTCGTGTCGGTCGCCGCATGCTCTTTTCCCTGCTGTAACCAGCCAAATTATCGCGCTTCAGCTGGGTTACATTATGCTACAAAAATCTGTTAAGGCGTTGGGGATTAATTAGCGACCTCTTTTGACAACTTTAGAGGGCCAAACACACTATACCTTAGTTATAGAGACATGATAACATGAATGTTAGTATAGAGCGACCAAAGTCTTGCGTCAAAGAACACTATCTTACACAAAAAGAAGCCATTGATGCCACCTCGACATTTGAGCATATTCGTGAGGTTGATGTAGCAACAATCGCCTGACATTGATGACGTTAAGAAGCTGAAGAGATGCAATTATATCTATTTAGGCATTTACGAATGACAGCTATGTCAGGCTATGCCTTGAGGGATCACATGAGTACTTAAATATCGGAAGAACAAAGCAGTATCATCACTTATCCTGGTTTTATTATTTATTTTCAAAACTGTTTACATGTCTATTCTATATTCTGATTATACACTTTTAATACATTCATATCGTTTAGGTGAATATAGACTGTCATGAAGGAATTTGAACATCCCCCGACAAACCTGTTAACATATAACACCCAAGAACATATGCAACTTTGGTGGTTCTTAATCCATACTTTTAATTCAAAGGTGACAAACCATTATTGGATCAGGCATGGGCAGATTATATTCGGTATTATAGCGCAAGGCATCGAAAACATATGCCGCAAACATATCAATTTTCTGTAGCTTAACAAACATATCGTACACACTTTACTTTCTCTCTCTCACACACACTCACACACACACACAAACGCACACAGACCATATATATATATATATATATATATATATATATATATATATATATATATATATATATATATATATATATATATATATATGATATATGTATATATATATATATATATATATATATATATAGAATATATATATATATATATATATATATATATATATATATATATATATATATATATATATATATATATATATAGAAATATATATATATATAGAAACAGAAATATATATATATATATATATATATATATATATATATGTGTGTGTGTGTGTGTGTGTGTGTGTGCGTGTGTGTGTATATGTGTGTTCGTATGTGTTTGTGTGTGTGTTTATGTATTTATTTATACATTATCCCTGGTTGTCTTTGTGATGAATGGGTACAATCCGTGGCTGCCTCTATTAGCACGCTGTGGTAGTTTCCTCGATTTTTCTGACATAAATATTAATATAACGTAGCATGGATGGTTGTTATGAGTGTCATTTTGAAATGTTGCATAATCCGTCCCTGTACTCTCTCTTCACAGTGACTGTTTCGTTCTGTCGAGCATTCAATCATTACCATCCATCTGCATAATAGCCGAACCTTACGATTAAGATTGCCATTGAAGTTGAGCTCATTTACCACTTATTGTCGTCTCATTAACTCCTTTGATCCCTTGTTCATCATTTACTTCATTGATCGTCCGTTAAATAATCCATCGAACGCCCGCACGTGACCTCACCAACGCTTATTGTCATTTAAACCGTTTACCGTTATTTTCGTATCATTAAACGGGATGATTTAGGACCAACAATAAGCTAATCACGCTAAATGAAATCCATATGTGCTCATATATGACAAAATCTTATCCTCTATCGCTACCTTCTAATTCGTTGCAGCCTAAGAACATGTTAACGATTTAATGTTTTTGATGCTATCCTCTTCACATGCTCATCCCAGCAACTGCCATGATTCAAGTTAATGGTTTCAAAGTTCGGTATTGATTTGCAATTATGCAAACTACTCGATAGTCGGCGGATTCCCTTCTTACCATTAATTAAGATATTTGGCTCAGTATTTCTCAGCGACTTTAGCTTTCATATCAAACGATGTCTGTTCTATGTATATTGCCTAATTTAACATATGTCAATGATGAGAAGCATGAGGCTTTCTTTGATGGTATGCACCCGACGTCGCTCAAAGCAAGTAGAGGAGATGCTTGAACTGTACTTTGGAATGATGATAATGTCCAAGTGTTCTGTGTTCTAAATCGCAATCATTTAATCATAAGCTATCTTGGCCGAGGCATGGCTATGGAAATAAGATACCAACAATATATTTCATCCGACTTTTAGAGTTGGTTTCCGCCTTTGTTTGGTTGTCCTTGTTGGGGTGGTATTTGTAGATACAACCATCTTTGAAAAGAAATATATTAATGCATGGACATTCACTTATTTAACCATTCATTGGAGGTTGCGTAGGAGCTTTAGTCAAAAGAAATAAACTGAGATTGACTGGTGCAGAAATTAAAGTTGCAACAATGACATGCAAGATAATACAGAATATATGATTGGTATCAGCTACTGTAACAAATACTGGGAGTTAACCGAGCTTGATCTCGTTCGGGCATGCTACATGCAATTTTGACATACCTTAATAGCAAACGTATCCATAATTACAGGGGCATTGCAATAATGTGATTTTTGTAACTGAGATATTATGGTAAATGATTGAAACTAAATACACTGTCGCTTAAGCGCTCAGTACAGCTTATGCTGACGGACTAAGCTGGATTATATGAATATAGCGAGCTAGGCACAAGTTCTGCATATTTGCTTCAATGCAATCCCCTCGAAAAATCGAACAACATAAGATTGCCTTTAATGTTAAGTGAATAGAGAGTCATTGATGGCAAAGTGCAACGATGATAAGCAGCTATGTACTTCGTCTATACATGGGAATGAATTATTATCGCTACTACCAACATTGGAGTGTCGGGGTTATTCCATCCTATAGTCTGATTCATTTGCGCATCATGGATTTTACGTTTAATCTCATTATGATAGTCCTTGTGCGAGCATAATGTTCAATGTAACACACCCTTGTATTTCATGTATCAAGTACACAAATGCAGACACGGCATGATGCTATGACCGGATGTTACGCACTGAATAATGTGCAACACTACACAGATGAATATTCTTATAACATTTAAACCTTTACTAGATGTAATAATTGCAACATAATGCTCTCTTTAGTACCATTTTCGAATGGCCAAGGTACGTAAAAGATAAAACTCTCACCCAATGGTGAATGCCAACAATTAGGACTTTAAAACTACTTTGTCTGAGCATAGCATTAGCTGACGCAAATCTACGATGGAGCACCTGAATCAGGTTATGAGGGTGCCCACAACTGACCTTTGGCGATAGTCAGTAGGCGGTTCATGAAACATTTTGTGTTTGTTAGTGCTATGCAAGCCTAAATTGTTCTGTTATTGCATTTGCATTCGCTCACCATGTGATTATTTGATGTGAAGGTAAATGCCGTGCGTGATTTTGGTTCGTAATTTAAAACAGAATGATGAAGTGGTAGCATTCGCATCTTACGGCTTCAACACCAAGCATTTTTTCTCAGTTGCTGGTTGATCTGGTAGAACAGATCAAATATCGTACGAACAAGGATCACAACTCAATATACAATCACCATTATAGTCATATCGTCCTATTTGAGTGGCTGACATACCCATAATATTACCTTGTTGTGACTGATTGTGTTTTTATTACGAGGCGTGGAATATAATTATGCGTAGAATATTTCTTACAATTCCTTCAATGAGTTCCTTCCTCATGCGGTTACTAAGAGAGTTGTATATGTATGACTGTGTTAGCCTCTATCGTTACTGACCCGCATTTCCGGCAGTAGTTACATACAACCGAACAACCGCATGATTTTATCGAACAGAAGGAACGAATTTGTGGTGGATTTCGGAAAAATTAACTACCAATGTGTCCCGTTATTGAGTCAAGTGTACGTGTATCAGTATGCCAGTCGTCATATTTGCCCTTACGCTAAAATTGACTTACAAGATCATTACGTTAGTTAGCCTTTGCCCACAATGAGCTCTATATTTAGCAATTGAAACATTTGCCCTCATGCGTATGAATTTATACAAATGCATGAGCGATCAATACAACGACTGCAATAACATCAATGAAAACTCATTTTCGGCGTTAATTATTGGGTAGATGTGGACCAGAATATATGATATGTTCGGGGCCAGTGTAAGTAGATAATATTTAACCATGCCATTAAATCACAGTGGGGCTACGCCAAGTTGCATATGGAAGCCGTGGTCTGTGTAAACAATGACCGCATTTTCTGATGTATAATTTCACTTTGATTGAGACAAAAAGGTAAGCTTTTCACTCAGTATTAGACGGGACAAGCTGTTAATGATTTGCGAAACTATTCCATTAGCTTATTTCATAATCGGTCAGCAATCAATAACTTCTTACATGTTCAATAGTGGAAGACGCTCGCCATCAAATAAATATTGAGCATTGTTTTTACGGAATAAGGCTTATCATCAACCTGGAACAAACACTGTTCTTTCAGTCGGTTTGCAATGGATTCCTAAAGTCTATAGTCATCTTATAACACTTTGAAGGTGCAAGGCACTGTGACTATTCCAGTGCCTCTCCAGTATTGTCACTAAAAAGTACTCGTTCGTTCGCATGCGCAAAATAATCTAACTCATATACTCGGGAAATTTCATCTAAAATTAGCCTTGGCTTAAACAAAACAAATATCGCACTAGATAACACCTGAGTATTCAAAGTTATTAATTTAATTACCTCCTGCCAGCATTGTTCAATAACTATCCAACGGAAGCGTATCTGTTGTCCCAATTGGCAATGGATGTGTGGGCTACCTGTAATTTGTTAAGCGTAGCCTTCGGGCTGTGGAGCTTGATAAACATGGCGAGATGGTTGCCTCTCCTGTTATTGGACATCTGTATATTCAGGTAGAGATATCATCACCGGTATTCATATAGAAACTCATATCCGGGGATTGGCGTAGCAAATTGAGGTAAACTGAATCAGAGATCGAATCACTAAATAGCTAAAAATCCATCTGATTGATAAAAAACCTGAACCATGGTCTTTATATTGAATATTGTGGACATGTTTCTGCATATTCAAAACAAACATTAATTTAAAAACTTCATTACCGCATGAATTAATACACTCCTGCTGCCAAAACTCTTAGTGTGCATATGTGTTTAAAGATGCAGAAAATTATTCAGCCAACTTGGATGTAACCATATTATACATGTGTTCACATATAAGATTCCTTAGGACTAAATCATGATGCCCCGGAAACATTCTGGTGCCGTCGGTTCTACATTGAGCACTAAACCGGTCCATTTGTTTTATGTTAGAGACGATATAATCAGTCCGTTGTTAGTACATTGCATTATATACTGCAATAGGCAATAAGGATCAGTTAAACCACTCGCACGACCACACTTAACGTGCTATACTCAAGCAATATCACACACACACACACGTACCTGCAGCCAACAGCTAAACGTACATAACTAGGTCGTACGAATGTACAATGCAAGAGTTATATATGTTGTTATATGGACGAATATCTGCATAGCATATTAGGCTCTGGCCAAGTCATGTTTGACATAACTGTCATCAAGAACATAAATACAAAGTTTGTGCACAATCTTTTGCGGTAGTTATTAAGACATTAAATGCATATTGGACACGTTCTCTCCGCGGACTGCTGATAGTGTGTTCTTGGCCAAATAGCTATTGCTATCGGCATGATTGCGAGACACTGACAAAAAACATTTGAGTAGCATGCACCAAGGTTTGTAATACCAACTGTGGTGATTATGTCCGTTCGACGTCATCGCGCGCCTCATGTCATTAGTATTCAAAGTAGGTTGGTTAGAGGTGATGCCGTTGGCAACAAAAAGGTCATGACTGGCTAGGAATTGAGGAGGCATAAAGTGGGAACGTAGGCCTAAATGTCAGAGATCTATGTCTCAGACGGTTTTCGTATGGTTCGTGAACTTATTATTAATCATATATTGTTTTGTTCATGACTGTTGCAATGAGTAGCTGCGAATGATGGCATTCACAAGAACGGAATCAAATAACTGCAGGGCGTACGCAGATGATACCATAGATATGTTGCATGTTTTATAGCATGGTTGTCAGCGCACAGATTCTTGTAAAACAGCCTGCTTTGGTTATTTTAATACAATTGAGCTTTCCTCAGTATACGATCTACGTTATTGCTCACTCATTTTATGCTGTTAGTTGCTGTACTCTGAATAGTCAATAATTCAAACAATTGCTGTTTTAAACCGGACTCTCTCGAAATGATTGCATCTTGCGCATCATTGAATTATAAATTTCCTGCGAATGTCACTTAAATTTACCTGTTCGTCCAATGTGATTTTATCACTGTCAGCAGCATTTGGCTGAAGTACCACATTCTTATGCGTCAACAAATTGTCATGCCCGCTTTCGCAGTTAAAACGGATGGTCAGACTTCTACTTGCATTAACAAGTACCGACTGACTGCGATTGACTATAATATTCACATGAAGCAATAGTAGGCTGACATTCTATTATAACAAACAACTCATGCATACGGATCTGTTAATCACATTTTCAAGAAGGTATATGTGTTTAAGTGTATGAGCAAATCGATAATGTATCTTTCGATTAAATGATGTAATGGACTAATTCATGCTGACACCAAGATGCATAAAAGGAAATATATCCATAAATTTATAATGATTCGCCATATAAATAGCATACACTTTGCACTCTCACCAACGATTAGTCTATTTCTCCACCAGGCATGCAATCGCGTGGTTGTCTGATCATCGGTCTGTTTTTCAGTCATGAACAGCACATTGAGTCACTCCAATTTATAGATACCATATAAATCCAGATTAAGAATGCTCGACGCCCACTTATCCAAGAGAACCTATGTATTGAAGACATTCTAACACGGCCATTTACATTACAGTTATAACATGGAATGGTCCTTTAAGCACAATCACTCGAATGCCTGTGCAATCGTATTGCTACCGGTGTCCTCCGTGATACTCGTGTTGTTTCCGGTGTCTTCCAGGCTCTTTTTTGCTGATAACGGTATCCTCCGTGTTTTTGTCGGGGTACCACGTGTTATTGCCAGGTCTTCCTAGTTGTTGCCGGCGTCTTCTGGGTGTCTGTTCCAGGATGTACAACGTTGTCCTGGGACGTCCGTGTCAGCTTCGTCTACGCACCGTACACATTAATGACCAATAATCGATTATGGCTATGAACCATGCTATTAGGGTATTGATGCGGCTTGGAAAAAACGACAGAATAAGTGCTTAATTCAGTCAGACTTTATCACCCACGCATTACGAACAATATAAGGGGATATTTTAATTGAATGTGTGGTTTAGCAATAAGCCAGGAACAGCCTGCACAGACCACAGCTGAGCTATTGTCACATCAGTAAAACATTCGGTGATTGCAAAGCTGATTAATCTGTAAATGATTTGTTTGATATTGTGTCCATCTATCGTTCACCCGTCCTAAAAGAGCCACGTGTCCTGTGACAAACATTTCACACGCGTGGGACGATTATGTGTTAATTGACTGCCTACCACCTCCTTTTTGCGATTAAGCTACCATTGTCTAATATGAGATTAAATGGAAGCTTTACAACATTTTAAATGCTTGGGACATTTGCCTGTATTTAAACTCACTGAGCCTCGAAAATAGAACGGAATTGAAACCCTGAAAAATGTTCAACAACGAATTAGAAAATGAGATCACCTCAAATGTTGGAGATAAATCATTACCTGAAACTTACTGCATATTTACGGGCAATTGCCCAGGTGTTGAACAATCCCGCAGACAACAATCAGATTACATCTACCCTGAAACGACATGCTGCCATGCTTTTTTTCATGTACGTGACATGTGAAGGTATTTTAGTGGAGGAGTGAATGACGGGCGGACGGACGGACGGACGGACGGACGGGCGGACGGATAGACGGACGGGCGGATGGAGGGATAGATGGATAGATCGATGGATGGATAGATAGATGGATGAATAGTGGAGGGATGGATAGATATGGGGATATGATAGGACACAATTTATGTGATTCAAATGCTAAACATATTCTACGTTAATGAGGTATCACTGAGAGGCTAATCACTAGTCACAAGGGCGCCTTATTCATCATAATGTCGGGCTTTTTATGTTTTCAAACATAATAATGTTATATGCTGTGTGACCTTGGCCATGTGTTACTTGGCAACTTAGGTTATAATAATGGTCATTTGCATTATTAATAAAGGTTTGTACAGATATATGAACAAACAGGTATACATATTTTAGTGATCAGATAACCATTAATCGTGTGCACCATAAACACCAGCAGCGTAAACGTTGTATACCAAGGCTGACCATTACATCCTTATGATGTAAAAACAATCGTCATATATTCTGCCTTTGTTATGATGGGGAATTATTGCGGAATGTTTGCATAGTTCTTAATTCGCAGGCTAAGTGAACGTATATAGTTACGTTAAGTTTGGATTCTTAACCAAGCAAGTTTCACCAGCATGGCAAGCTATGCACACTTCCACTCAATCGGAAATGTACTGTCACATTGAACAATGATAATTTAGTAACCATACACTAAATGAAATCCAGGCTTTGTTCCACGCCGACTGCTGCACACGCCATGATAACCGCTGCAATGCGACCGTAATCCCCTAACATAAATGAATAGTCATAGCATAATCCTTAACTCTCAGGGAGGCGACGGAATAAAACGGCAATGGGTGGTACAACCTACTACATATTTAGAGGTTGTTCCAGCGTAAGGTATGTAAATACGAACTCAGCAGAGATATATATAGATATATATATATATATATAGAGATATAGATATATAGAGATATATAGAGAGATATATATATATATAGATATATATATATATATATATATATATAATATATATATATATATATATATATATATATATATATATATATATATATATATATATATATATATATATATATATATATATATATATATATATATGCGCGTGTGTGATCATGGTTATATCATACAAGTGCAAGTACACTTTAGAACCAGCAAATCGTTCATCATTTCCATCAAGTCAATTACACGACCAAAAAGGTTTAACAAGACCAAACAGTCAATAATAGTTGCGATATTCCTTCAGCGTTGTGGTTATCTGCAATGACGGTTGCAGCTTAAATTACGCGCTTACTAAATGCGGCAAATAAACCATTAGCAGCCTCAAAGTATGAATAGACTAAGTAGTTCATGGACCTATTACCAGTAGTGTGGTGCAAGTGATATTCGTTTGATTAATTCTGTTCATGATGCAAAATCTACAGTCAAAATAGGTAACAAGATGGAGCTGAAGGTTAAGTAACCTGTTGAATCTAATTATACTTGACGGTAATTTACGATGCTCTTATCTAGCTCTGTACACTGGACTACTTGCGAGAAAACAGCGGAATGGTAACGGCAGTGCTAGGCCATCGTGTTTTACGATTTATTAGTCTCTCGACACATGGAGTGGCGTGATAAACGAGTAAGTACACACTTGGGAAACCAATGCGCCCAAATATTACGGACTCTTGGGCTGTTGAAAATTGTATCCTTGCATTAACGTAACCATCGCGCTCCGGAAGTTTACATATATATATATATATATATATATAGATATAGAGATATATATATATATATAGATATATAGAGATATAGATAGATATATATAGATAGAGAGAGAGATAGATATAGAGAGAGATATATATATAGAGAGAGAGATATATATATATATATATATACACACATATATATATACATATATATATATTTATATATATATGTACTTATATATATATATATATATATATGTATATATATGTAAATATATATATATACCTATGAATAAAATATATATACGTTTTTATATTTACATGCATACATATATAAAAAATGTATATATATGCATATATATATTTTTAAAATTATATACATATATATATATATATATATATATATATATATATATATATACAGATAATATATATATGTATATATATACTATCCGTATATATTATTATATTTATATTTGTATCCGTAAATATATATATATAAATATACATATATATATATATACATTTGTATAAATATATATATTAATATATGCATATTTATATATAAATAATGCATATACATATATATACAAATAAATAAGTATATATATGTATATATATATATGTATATATATACAGATATATACATATATATATACATATATATATATTTATATAAAAATATACATATATATATGTATGTATATATATGTATAAATATATATAAATATATATATATATATATATAGAGAGAGAGAGAGAGAGATATAAATATATATATATTTATATATAGAAATATATATATATATAAATATAAATATATATATTTATTAGCTCTTTAATCCTTGCCGTCGCTTTAATTGTTAAACAATATAAATTAGCGGAGGAATTCCACATAATTGTGACGTTATGTGTTTGAAATAACAATGTTTTCTGTCAGTAATATTTATAATGTAGACCATGCCTTGATGACATTCTACGCAGAATATCACCGATTCCTTGGTGGATAAATTAATGGCTTGTCATCACAAATCACACCAGAAATAAGTACTCGTCTTTTGCATAATTAGGGGCTAGCTTCCAATAAATTTTGGCATGCAAATGCAATTGTGACCATCCATGGGTTAAATATTCAATGAGGTTCTTACCAGTGCCTCATAACTTTGTATGAAAACTCCCTAAACGTTACTCGTAAACGTCTTTTGTCGTGATTACAGTTCACAAAAGCCGGCTGGAAATGAAAACAAGTCCTTTATACACCCAGCGACCGTGATCTACGATCTACTTAATTATTCTTTTCTTTTTCAATGAAGTCAATCGCACGATGTTATAGGGTTTACAAAGAATGCAATTTATGCATCGACCCAGTGGAAATGGTGCAGCATTATGCTGAGATCAACATTATATCTCTTTATTGTTGACAACCAAGAATAAACCACCCGCAGAACATATATGGCGTCCTGCAGTAAGAATGTGGCTGGTTGGAAGCTCCAACAATAACAACAAGTCGATGGATTATTCATTATAACAGTTATTGAACGGCTTCAGGAGAACGTTAGCGTAAATATTACGGGTATAGCCCACACATCCATAAGAAATGGCATGCCGATGTTTAGCGATCAGCTACGCTGCCTGACATGACGCTTCTAAAAACAAATATAATATTCAACACAATGCACATTCTGAGG
>CM067346.1:19808584-19836084 GCA_034190875.2 Urechis unicinctus
GGAAGCAACGTATATATGCATCTTGCCTTCGATGGTTTTATTGAATGCATACGACAGTCAGGGGGTGTGATGATATAAACATTAAATAGCAAAAACGATCTATTACTTAGTGGAAGTGGCAGATTGGTAATCCGGTGCACGAACGATGTTCTGATCTTATCTTACGCAAACGTGGTGATTCAATTAATATAATGCACTCGTTATCGGAAACCTTCCGTTGTTGTCAGTGTACTTAAAGAGTACAACATCATTTTACCTACATTTTAATCGATTGTATCAATAAAACATGATTGTGTTTAAATATACGATGTTAACCGCTCCGTTTCATCGACGGGAATGTTTGATATATGCGTTGAGTTACGTTTGTCTTGTAGATTCCTATGGATCTCACATCAAGCGATCTGCATTTTGCAAGGTTAAATATTTGCTTTAAGCTGCCAAATCTGACTATGACACTCGAATGATGTTGTTTTTCTCCGTCGTTTTAGGAAGCATTGTTAGGGTGCTGATGGTCAAAGTACATAAACCATCAACTATAAGCAACAAATAGCGATTCCTAGATATGACATGGGCTAAAACGGCTAGAATCAGATTACATAACTATATATCAGATAACATAGCTGTGCGGATAGTTGCGCCTCAATCGATGGCCATTGGTCAGAGGTAATTTACATACAGCAGTTATTACCGTCACGTCCACCACAAGGCAAAATGAGTGAATGCAATAGCAGTGATGATTGAATTAATGGTTTTTAACACCCTGTTATGTACCCTGATGATCGGGAGTAATCGAATCAGCCGCGGACAAGCATGACCAGCTCGTGGCGCAAAAAGATCTGGTGCTATGCAAGAAAAGAGCGAAGTATACTTCGCGCGCACATTTTTCGTTTGCCCGATACGTGATGCATTAATCAGTATAACGTGTTTGCGCCACAATAACAATTATTCAGTTCGCATGAGCATGACATCGCAATCGCAATTATTGTTCCAAAGAATTTTGCATCTATACACTGAACTTGGGACTGTATTGTTGTGGTGAAATTGAATCAGTTCCTCATTTATAGTAGCTGGCAATTTTCATAGATAAAGAGAAGCAGTCGCAACAGGCATATGTTTCATTGAGCTGTTAGGCCCCTTTATATGATATTGACTAATAGATAGGGTATGTAAGTGATTCAAGGCGCGATGTAACCTATTTGTTATAATTGGGCAAGCAAGGCGACGGAAGTGTGTCGACAACCTGATTACACGCTTTATACTTATAAATTCTATATCAATTTTGCAATGAAAGATTTGTGTTACTTAGCGGGAAATGCAACACATTGAGGAAGCAACGAATATTTGCATCTTGCCCTCGATGGCTTTATTGATTGCATACGACAGACAGGGGGTGTGATGATATAAACATTAAATAGCAAAAACGATCTATTACTTAGTGGAAGTGACAGATTGGTAATCCGGTGCACGAACGATGTTCTGATCTTATCTTACGCAAACGTGGTGATTCAATTAATATAATGCACTCGTTATCGGAAACCTTCCGTTGTTGTCTGTGTACTTAAAGAGTACAACATCATTTTACCTACATTTTAATCGATTGTATCAATAAAACATGATTGTGTTTAAATATACGATGTTAACCGCTCCGTTTCATCGACGGGAATGTTTGATATATGCGTTGAGTTACGTTTGTCTTGTAGATTCCTATGGATCTCACATCAAGCGATCTGCATTTTGCAAGGTTAAATATTTGCTTTAAGCTGCCAAATCTGACTATGACACTCGAATGATGTTGGTTTCTCCGTCGTTTTAGGAAGCATTGTTAGGGTGCTGATGGTCAAAGTACATAAACCATCAACTATAAGCAACAAATAGCGATTCCTAGATATGGCATGGGCTAAAACGGCTAGAATCAGATTACATAACTATATATCAGATAACATAGCTGTGCGGATAGTTGCGCCTCAATCGATGGCCATTGGTCAGAGGTAATTTACATACAGCAGTTATTACCGTCACGTCCACTACAAGGCAAAATGAGTGAATGCAATAGCAGTGATGATTGAATTAATGGTTTTTAACACCCTGTTATGTACCCTGATGATCGGGAGTAATCGAATCAGCCGCGGACAAGCATGACCAGCTCGTGGCGCAAAAAGATCTGGTGCTATGCAAGAAAAGAGCGAAGTATACTTCGCGCGCACATTTTTCGTTTGCCCGATACGTGATGCATTAATCAGTATAACGTGTTTGCGCCACAATAACAATTATTCAGTTCGCATGAGCATGACATCGCAATCGCAATTATTGTTCCAAAGAATTTTGCATCTATACACTGAACATGGGACTGTATTGTTGTGGTGAAATTGAATCAGTTCCTCATTTATAGTAGCTGGCAATTTTCATAGATAAAGAGAAGCAGTCGCAACAGGCATATGTTTCATTGAGCTGTTAGGCCCCTTTATATGATATTGACTAATAGATAGGGTATGTAAGTGATTCAAGGCGCGATGTAACCTATTTGTTATAATTGGGCAAGCAAGGCGACGGAAGTGTGTCGACAACCTGATTACACGCTTTATACTTATAAATTCTATATCAATTTTGCAATGAAAGATTTGTGTTACTTAGCGGGAAATGCAACACATTGAGGAAGCAACGAATATTTGCATCTTGCCCTCGATGGCTTTATTGATTGCATACGACAGACAGGGGGTGTGATGATATAAACATTAAATAGCAAAAACGATCTATTACTTAGTGGAAGTGACAGATTGGTAATCCGGTGCACGAACGATGTTCTGATCTTATCTTACGCAAACGTGGTGATTCAATTAATATAATGCACTCGTTATCGGAAACCTTCCGTTGTTGTGTCTGTGTACTTAAAGAGTACAACATCATTTTACCTACATTTTAATCGATTGTATCAATAAAACATGATTGTGTTTAAATATACGATGTTAACCGCTCCGTTTCATCGACGGGAATGTTTGATATATGCGTTGAGTTACGTTTGTCTTGTAGATTCCTATGGATCTCACATCAAGCGATCTGCATTTTGCAAGGTTAAATATTTGCTTTAAGCTGCCAAATCTGACTATGACACTCGAATGATGTTGGTTTCTCCGTCGTTTTAGGAAGCATTGTTAGGGTGCTGATGGTCAAAGTACATAAACCATCAACTATAAGCAACAAATAGCGATTCCTAGATATGACATGGGCTAAAACGGCTAGAATCAGATTACATAACTATATATCAGATAACATAGCTGTGCGGATAGTTGCGCCTCAATCGATGGCCATTGGTCAGAGGTAATTTACATACAGCAGTTATTACCGTCACGTCCACCACAAGGCAAAATGAGTGAATGCAATAGCAGTGATGATTGAATTAATGGTTTTTAACACCCTGTTATGTACCCTGATGATCGGGAGTAATTCGAATCAGCCGCGGACAAGCATGACCAGCTCGTGGCGCAAAAAGATCTGGTGCTATGCAAGAAAAGAGCGAAGTATACTTCGCGCGCACATTTTTCGTTTGCCCGATACGTGATGCATTAATCAGTATAACGTGTTTGCGCCACAATAACAATTATTCAGTTCGCATGAGCATGACATCGCAATCGCAATTATTGTTCCAAAGAATTTTGCATCTATACACTGAACTTGGGACTGTATTGTTGTGGTGAAATTGAATCAGTTCCTCATTTATAGTAGCTGGCAATTTTCATAGATAAAGAGAAGCAGTCGCAACAGGCATATGTTTCATTGAGCTGTTAGGCCCCTTTATATGATATTGACTAATAGATAGGGTATGTAAGTGATTCAAGGCGCGATGTAACCTATTTGTTATAATTGGGCAAGCAAGGCGACGGAAGTGTGTCGACAACCTGATTACACGCTTTATACTTATAAATTCTATATCAATTTTGCAATGAAAAGATTTGCGTTACTGAGCGGGAAATGCAACACATTGAGGAAGCAACGAATATTTGCATCTTGCCCTCGATGGCTTTATTGATTGCATACGACAGTCAGGGGGTGTGATGATATAAACATTAAATAGCAAAAACGATCTATTACTTAATGGAAGTGGCAGATTGGTAATCCGGTGCACGAACGATGTTCTGATCTTATCTTACGCAAACGTGGTGATTCAATTAATATAATGCACTCGTTATCGGAAACCTTCCGTTGTTGTCAGTGTACTTAAAGAGTACAACATCATTTTACCTACATTTTAATTGATTGTATCAATAAAACATGATTGTGTTTAAATATACGATGTTAACCGCTCCGTTTCATCGACGGGAATGTTTGATATATGCGTTGAGTTACGTTTGTTTTGTAGATTCCTATGGATCTCACATCAAGCGATCTGCATTTTGCAAGGTTAAATATTTGCTTTAAGCTGCCAAATCTGACTATGACACTCGAATGATGTTGGTTTCTCCGTCGTTTTAGGAAGCATTGTTAGGGTGCTGATGGTCAAAGTACATAAACCATCAACTATAAGCAACAAATAGCGATTCCTAGATATGACATGGGCTAAAACGGCTAGCCACTTTTACACGGATGTATCGGCAAAGACAAAGCACTTCTGTACTGATGTGGGAGTGAATGACAACCTAGCCTACGTCAATAACGGAAACTGTACCGGCAATCAAAATTTAACAAAGAAGTGAGGTAATTGTTGGCATTGATTGTTGCAGATATTTGCAAGAATATTGGTAACTCATGCTGGCGCTGGGGCTCATTGCTTTTAATGCGATATAGTTATTACGAAAATTACAATGTCTTGACCGCGTTGTGTGCTCATGGCTTGACATTTGGAATGAGAGTGTGTTGTAAACATGCACTGATATATGGTATGGTAAATAATTGTCATGCAATTAATGATAATGAGTACTTTGCAATCTGTCGTGAGGAATGCTAAAAGATGATTAGTACAGAATGCGTCACCTAGCGCATCATAATCCTCGTCGAGCAGCTTATGTGGACCCATGAAATATGAAGTGATTCTTTTACATGAACGCCGACCAAAATTATGGTTGGTGGCATTCTGCATATTTTAGTTTGATCAAAATATTTAATACTTACGTTCAGTATTAACGAATATGTTATTGAAATAAATAACCAACGGCTGCAGTGATGTATGTCCGCAAACTAATCAAATGTTACAACAAAAAGATGCAGTTCACATGCCTTCTCAAAGATACTCTTTCAATGTCAGGCTCTTATGGTGCAATTCTAATTACTATTAGTCTCTTTGTTGTCCGTTTCTTTCAATCAAAATAACATTGATAACGGTGACAACAAGAGGGAAATTAAAAATATGTTAAGGAATTAGAACCAGCTGTTTGTAATTTATTTTCATTTCAGATTTCGGTCAAAACTATTTGAAGGGGTTTATCCACATGGGAATCATGATTTTATGGGAGAAATTTGATTACATCCTAGACTAAAAAAGAATTCATTTTATTTATCGAATTGTCATAACAACTTACTTATTAAACATATACTTGGATGACCGTTCCATATTTATAACCTTGCAACGACACATAATGCATCGGAGGAACAAGAATCGCACGTTAATCATTGCATAGCGTTGATATTATCGATAAAACAGATGATAAAGAGGACAACATATTTTTAATGTTTTGTCATACGCTTAGCAGGCCAATGTCCTATACAACAAATTCACTCAACTGCTGCACTGAATATCAACGAACATGACGTGTTTGTGTTCACACAGTCGCAAATGAACAATTCACAAGTTTTTTGCCGAGACCTACTTTCTAATTTCCCGCACCAAAGACCGTTCGCACCTTTCCACAATGTGGAGTCTGCAAAATCGTAGACAATAGCAATAATAATATAATTATTATATCCGCATCAATAAAGCCCGAATGACGCCATAGCAACAATATGCGCAGACAAATGAAATATTAATATTGCCAAACTTTGCTGGTGACTGCGATTAATTAATTCGTCTCGATAACAGCGCATATATTCCAGCCGAACAGTCGTAAAATTAGCAAACTATTTCACTTATCTTTAAAAGTATGCAAATATATAAACTAGAACGTATTGATATAGGCGTATGATATGTGGTCGGTTTTAAATGACGTTGCAAGGCTAGCTGGCCTATACATATATAATATGCTTTCAAGTTTAAATGTGAAAAAACAAAATCGACGATCTTTTAGTAGAACAACTGCAATACGCCAGCAGATGCAGAAAATTCGTCTTGTCTGCATTTTAAACCTTGCTAGGTAGACATTAAGACAGCACCATTAGAGTCTTCAGCTCTCTATACTACCGTTTACCACCCTTACCTATTGGTACTCAAGCACAACTAAAAAAAAAGCTTTTTGGACGGACACACACAGACTTGTCAATATGTGAAATAGATTATAAAAGAGTGTTCGATCTCAGAGCTGGATATAGCCGCGTATAGATGTATGGATGGTGTTGACAATGAGTCAACACATGGCCTAACCATTTCCACCATCAGTTATATCATATTGCGTAAAGCCAAATGAAAGCCATAACGTTTCATAATTATTAATGTAGATTCAAAGTAAAAAAGCAGAGAAATGTTCATCCAACGCATGCAGACGTTGTAAAATGATTTGTACGATCCGTTCCGTTTTAACGTTGTGTTAGGCAGACGAGGTTGAATATGACTATCGGAATCATATTGTGCTACAAAGACGAGGTTGTATTGCTGCATAGAATAGCTGTTATCATGTCGTAATTTTATCCATAACAGGAACTTTTCACACGTAGACAATTGGTTTACATCTAAGACGTATTTGGTAATGGGCTGGCCTGTTAGTTCCTCATGCCGAGGATGCAGATGTCTTGAGCTGACTAGCATATACATTAAAGGAGCAGGAGTTAATACAAATTCTCCAAATAATTTATTCACAGAAATTCGTCATGAGGCAGACGAAGGTAACAACTTCAAGCTCCAGTAATAAGGGGATGTTGTTACACAGGAGCAATTAGGTCAAATTTGTTTGTGGCACAAACAGTGCTCTAAATGAATAATAATGCGAAAGTTCTTGTAATACTCTTCATGCCTAGATGCAGGTGTTCTGAATAATCACTCATTTCTAGAAATAAATAGGTATTTATCCGCCGGTAACTGCAGTCAGCTTAACTTTTGCGCTTATTCGTGTATACATAATTACTGCAATAATCACGTTTGTCACGATAATCATGAAGAGGAGGAACGTTGGCCGCTAAAGACCACTTCATGAGGGTTTGTGTAAAATGTCATTACGCTAATCTAACATATGCATCTGCCTATCGGTGCCCTACGATCTTACTTATCCCTAGGGAGCTCTGTGTAATTGAATTGGCAATACATTTCGCGGAAACATAAAACTCGTCAATAATGACTTCACGATTTACTTGATCAGGCGAAGTAATGAAAGCGAATTCGCTGGAGAATGTAGACCTATTGCCCGCTGTGTCTGCAGTAACAACGAAACAAGGGTTGTAAGGTTTCGTACTAGGCTAGATGAAATGATTATATCCAATCCATATAAGCTGAAATGATCGTATAATTTACCCATCTGTTGAACCTTGATCTGTGGGAATCATCAAATTATATTGGATTGCCACGCCTCGCTACCCTCAGTTTGAGATTTTACATTATACAGTCTGATGTGTAGTAATGTTTTTAAAAAACCATCGTCAGGCGTCATGTAAGCAAAAGGGTGTATTCTTGCCAGTGTTTTACACAGAAAGCATATAAGTTGGGGGTGGGGGAGAGAGAATAATTTCACAAGTAAATCTGTTTTTTGGCGTTCATATTAACAGCCGACATTGTTAATATATTCCAAATATGTGTTTAGGATTGGCTTCATGATCTACCTGTGTATAACTTCTTTATATATTATCTCCTCATTTTATCATTTTCTGAATAAGAATTGTTCACATAAAGAACGAACGGTTGTCGATGTTTGTGACACAAAACAATAGCTGAGGCCATTGATCACCCGTACATAATCTCCAAGACAGGCTGCAGATGAATATTACAGGAAAATAGCCATTGACAATGCGATGACACAGGATGCAACTTAGAATAATCTTTTTAGCCCTTCTTTATTGCGGAAGGTATGGGTATATGGCATATCGTCCATTCATCCGATGGAATCTTGGCTTCCTGGGCCACAATATCAGAGAACCACTTCCGTAATGTGCTGTCAACAAAATTCGTGAATAATTTGTGTCCATTTGTTTGGTCAAAATACCCTCACTTACCATCACAACATGATCTTGCTTGTGTCGTGTCACCCTGAGCAACTTAAAATCTACCAATCTACATTGCTGCTGCTTCGTGTTGCAAAAGTGCTTCTGTAGTATAATCAAGGTACCTTTCGCTGCCACAAGCCACTGACCAAGACTGCACATATGATGTATAATGGTAGCTTGCAAAGAATTAAAGGAACTTGTTTGGCATCAACCACACTGGCGTTAAATGTCTTACGATTCATCAAATGAATAAATTAATCCTCGCCCGCCCTGCTTTGCTAAAGGTAAGTGCGCGTGTTATCTCATTTGATAACATCAGGATTTACCATATAGTGTATGACGACTCATATTGCGCATCACTTTGAACCCCACAGTCTTTCCATAAATCATTCACTATCACGTTGTTATTTCAATTGTGAAGGATGCCTCTCGGTTCATGCAAATGATACCATGTCTTTCAAACATAATATATGATTCATTGAATATGTGTAGGTTATTTGCTATCTTCAATGTGACCATATTCATTTCATTTCAGAATGAATAAGGTAGCAAACTGTCACGTAAATAAATACACGTATTGTATCCTGCATCTGTCAACTGGCCTTAGAATTTGCATGGACAAAATTAACATGACGAGCGCCCTCGCCGTATTTGAATCGAACGACATTTATGTGTAATGACGATTTAATTGCTTTCGGTTACTCTTTGAACAATTCATATTTAATCAGGACAGCTTTTCTTAACGCTCATCCTTGTTAGTGTAGAGGCATGGACTTTTATTGCGATGTTGAGTGGTAAATGTTTAGGTGACCGTCATAAAACCACATGTGCGTATTTAACCCACTTACAGATAAACATACCAGCGGCAGTCAACTTCTGTGACATTTCCATTGAAACATGAGCAGTAGATATCAATGGAGTATAAATGTGTTGCCTCGAAAATGACTAACCGTTGTGTATTTTGATTACCGCTCAGTATATTATCCAAGTCGATTAAATCGTGCGAGACTCTCGTGTACTGAACAAAATGCATATTTAGTGCTATAGCTCAGACCGTAATAACCAATGGAGACACGGCCTATAAAGAACCGATGACCAAGTCTTTTGATGATTATCATACATCATTTTAGCAATGTTAAAGAGGCTCTAGTATCTGGTACTTATGGTACTGCTCAGCTTACTAGGGTAAAAAGTAAAGATGTTTGGGCAAAGCTTCACTTATACTTAGAAATAACAATTGTATTATGTCAGACACGAACACCGCATAGACATTTTTAGACTAATCACGGAAACAATACCCGTGGTCTTGATATCGTTTAAGGCGCAGCAGGCAAGTTTATTCACCTTTAAACTGGTTGATAAGATTTAATAAACTGGAAAGGATCAACAGTGCCGTGGCCAACGACAGACTGGATTGATTATCCGAAACCTGAAAACTGTTGACGTCATGTATGAATAGCAATTGTAAACTTCATTGCTAAACGTGTGATATATTTTATCGCAAAAAGTCTTTCTTTATGTTAATTAAGTATTATAGAAACATAACAAAATCCCGTTTGCTAGACCCGATTATTGATTCATTCATGTTCCAATCGTGTCTACGTTATTAAAGGTGGATCTGATATTCCAAATGATAATGATGTTATCGCGTATTTGTATGCATATACTGATCAGCCATTTTCCCAACTGCAATGGTATGGCGAGCATGACTACAACACATTCTAGAGGCAATAAGCAAATAAAATGCACGACCATGCACGAGTCGGGAGTTAATAAGCTAATGGTGTTTTATTTATATCACTGAATCCTACTGGTCGGTTGAATAGTAAACGGTTCAAATCTTGGCAAGTGCTAACACAATAATCTTGTTTTGAGATAATAATATTTGCACGAACATGTACCGCTCACGACGCGTTGACATGTATTTGAAAACGTATTACAGTATCAGGGCTCTTGCTGTTAATTCTATTTCGTACTCAATCTTTATAAGCTGCTACCTGCTAGGGTTATAGACGACGCAGCTGGAAATGAACAAAAATAGGGCGAACATCAAAGTTTATTGATATAACGAATTCGCATTCGCAGTATGAAAATAACTGTTCAGCTCATTAATGACCATAACTGCATGTTATTCTTGTTTTAATAGCCCACTCAGTATTCAGTTTGCGAATAGTGTTAAGAATAACTGCTGTTGTTTGTGAATTCTCGACATGTTTCTCAGCATAAGTTGCCCAATGAGAATTTCCGTTGTCGATTTTAGGCCTAAATAAAACATAATGAAACACCAGCACTCCACAATATGCCAAATCAATCTGACTCAAATGATCTAAACCTATAGGGCGTTGCATCGTTTGCGATCATTGTCACATTGTTAGTTAGAAACAACGTCGTGTATGACATAAGGTTTGAGTTTAAGCTAAGTTTACTTCAAGAATAACTCAAAGAGCTAGGCTTTCCTATCCATTCTTCTAATAGTAAACAGTAATCTAAAGTCGTATGTGCTACGCTTCGGACGATAGATCGGCAGATAGTTGGGTTCTGGTCAAATGGATCCATGTTGTGTCAAGGAATTCGAAATAGCTAACCGGATTATAGCAGTGTACTGATGATGCGCCGTTAGGCTACTGAATGTTTCAAACATATATGTGCATAGGAACAACCATTGATGTGTTGAGTTGATCGCCCCTGAATGTGTTAATTCTTTTACAACACTTTCTGGGTTTAGTAATCAACTTTACGCAAAGTTTGCAGTAACGAATGAATAAACATTTCGTTCGATAGGTCATCCGCATTCTTTTTATGTCGACCATTAGTTTCGTGAATTACAAATTAGTAGATGCACCTGTCCATTGCAATCAATCACATTCAAAATTGCAAGGCAAACAGGTTCGATGAAAAACTTTACTTGTGCATTCCCTTTCCACTGATTTACGAACAGCTATCGCCCGTCATATAATCAGTCATAAAACTATATAACTTAAGCGCAATAAATTGAAGTATTGTTATTGAGTGCATGGAGCGGCAGTGTAAGCTCTGGATGGGACGTTCATGAGCCTCCCAGATAGTGTCACAATGTTTTCTAAAACCAATGCTCTGTAAATGCTATGTTACTGTAACATGATGATACCACATACGCGAAGGGTAGCTAGCTTTGTCTGTGTATACGCTTTGATATATATGTTACAATGCATGCAAAGAATATAATCTGTGAAATGACGACGTCAAGGACCTTTCTACCAGACCTTATCGCATTGGAAAATAAGTGCCGACTTTTAGGAATATGACTGGAACTGGCGGCCAGGGGCCGTATCTATAAAGAATCGTAACTTGAGTCGTCTTAAATTAAGTCGGCGAGCTTAGCTTACTCCATATTTTTTCATCGATTGCGACATTCAATATTCGCAATGAATGTACTTAGCCTTACGATAGATAACTCTTTTGACAACTGATCGAATAAACAAGAGTCATGCAAAATCTCATCCGATATGACATTGCCATTGTTTGATGTTCATCGTGTGTGTGAGGTGCTCTTCCAAAGTCAGCGTACCGTTACTCTGCCACAGACACACCGGTTGCATGCCAAATGTAATAAACCTTTTTCCAGGACATAAGAAATTATCTAGCTCCTCCAGGGAATAAAATGATAAATATTCACATATAAACATAGGGAGCCGACCGGGTTGGCTTCCCAGCATCCTGCTTTCATATGTACACATGGTTCTCTCGGTATAACCCCTGGTATAATACCATTCAGTTATGTAAATATATCCAGTAGTTCATATGTTCTTCATGGGTCATCCTTCATTTCACCCTTAATTCATGCTTACATTGAGCGCCCATAGCGGCTCCCATTCCCTCCGTCTCGCACCACTGATTTATTCAAAAAACTGATTTTTATCCCACCCATTCTTTCGATACATACATTTGAAATAGGTTCATGTTTTTGTCTACACAAAACAGAAGAGACAGCACTCGTTAGGATATAAGGTGACCTTGCTTGGGCAATTAAGTATCGGCGGGATTGCTCAAAGCATGCATAAAGAATGTGCTCGGTCAAAACTGAGCATTTACCTTTACAACTCTCAGCGAGTGTCGTTAGGTTTTTAAACTAAAAACAATGTAACTTTTAGGCAATATATTATTCACCTCTCATACAACACAAATATTCAAAGGTCTAAGCATATATCATGATGCAGGTATAATTTTGCGCAAAATAATAATGATATTGTCAAAGTATATCAGAAGAATATGCCGTTGCAAATCTCAAACTTTCTTCTCTGAAATGCATCAATCCGGACTGCATGATATGGTTGCTGGACAGTTGGTGGAACATCAGACAACTTTTGAGCTATTTTATTTACGCAGGGCTTACTATAATGTTACATTACTGACCACTTTTCATGGTCCCGCCATACAATAGGATATGGGTCCTTGAAGATTCCAGATTCTTGTGATGCTATTGACATGGTCACAGCTACTGCCATTCGGAAATTCGTAAGAATGCATCACGTTACGGTCGGGGTGGATCGTTCCAATCTGGCGAACATAATTAGTCTTCTTTGTACTAAGTAACCTGATTATGAAAACACGATTCTATCTTATGTTCTCTTATCAATTTAGATTATATATTATGGATATCACGATGTAAAATGATTGTATAGACATTGTATTGTATGACTGATTGTCTTTACTATATTGTCATATTTTTATGATGAAATAATTATATATATAAATGATATTATAGCTGCGGTTAATGACGTAACACCTTGCAAACTGAACAATGAATACCTGTGACACCAGCATTACCCAGCATGTTTTGGTATTTATGTAGCATAGTGTATCATTTATGTAGCATAGTGTATATTTGCGTGTTTCAGGTCAATTGACACTTGACTGGCACTGCAGGAGCTGCAGCTTCTTTGGTGCGCCTGTAGGAGAAAGTACCAGGTGTGATGAGACGATCGCCCCTCTCTGATCTTATGCAGATGGATGGCAGAGCAGATGATGCACCTTCTGACCTATCTCTCTCAATCAACCATGTGTCCTTTGAATTGCCCCAGCATCCCACTGAGGATTCGATCCTGGATGATATGGTGAGCGATGTTGTTTCAGTAGAGGAACGCGATGAGTACGAGATCATCCAGTCCAGTTCTCAGAGGGGTAAACCCAAGCTCGTGGACACTGGTGGCTTCTCGTACACCGTGAAAAAGGTAAAATCCCACTTAGGCACATTACAGTTATGGCGTTCAGTTTAATTCATTGGTCGTTCTTGTTTTATATTTGTAATATGTTTCTGTTATTTCAGCGTACAGGGCAACCACGTATTGGACCTGTAGCGTCTGCAGCACTCTCCATCGTTGCCCAGCTTCAGTGGTGCAGCATGGTGACAACGACTTTTCTAGGGGGTCGACCACACCCACCATAGCGAACCAGGACTGACAGTCAACACAAAGTCGAGTGCTCAGGTAATTGGGCATTTCTCAATTCGAAAGAATTGAAATATATATGTAACATACCGTAATACAATTTTTCCATTGTATTCCAAGTCTTCAGCTAGGGATAACCTTCTTTCAATCGGCGGCTGCGGCTGTGGATGAAGTGATGGTGGAAGGGGTGCCTGATGGAGCCTGTTACGTACCCAAGCCAGAGCTACTCAAAATGAAGGCCAACCGTGATGACTTATTGAGGAGAGAAGTGAGAGTCGGTGGAAGACGACACATAGTCTTTGCGACGAATGAGCAGATTTCGTTGCTCTCCGGCGCAAAGACGTGGTACTGCGATGCCACTTTCAAGGTGGTCAGGGCGCTATTTACGCAGATGTTGAGTTTTCACGCCTTCGTCAAGAGTAGTGACTGCACCAAACAAGTCCCGCTGTCAGGAAAACGTAAGAAGGACTACAAAAAGGTATACAATTTGTTATTTAGTTAGTATAACAGTTAGCTGTAGAAGTGTGTTGAATGAGTATGTACATATATACTGGCATGTAAATAATCGTGTGTTTCCAGGTATTCAAGGCAGTTAAACGTGCCTTACCGGTTGAACCAAGGGTGGTAAGTGCTGTGGCAGATTTCGAAAAGGGTAAGTCGTTTGTGTTCATGGTCAAGAATTTTAAGGACAGTGTATAAATCATGTGTCATAACGTATGTAAATGTTTATGAATGTTTATGAAGCACATGACATAAGTTAACAATTTGTGTACAGATATCTGGCAAGGGCTTTGGGCTGTGTTCCCGCGAATAGTGATGCACGGCTGCGCATTCCACTGGGCTCAGGCCGTGTACAGGAAAGCCCATGAGCTGGACTTGAGTGCTGCATATAAGGCAGGAGGGGGCGTGAACAGGCTGGTTCGGAGGGTACTGGCGCTTCCATTTTTGCCAGCAGAGCATATAAACCCACTATTAATGCCCGAGGCGGAAGATCCTCTCTCCATTTCTATGCGCTACTCCGTTTGCTTCATCAAGAAGCAAAGCTTGTCCTAATTCGTGTATCTTTGGAGTCGGAAGATAAATTGCGTCGGCAACAAAAGAATTCCATGCGACAGACCCAAGGAAAACGTTTTGCTCTGTGGCGGGAGTACAGGGAAGAGAGGCTGACAGCTTCACAGCTACTCAAGGGTTGTAGCAGAGTATATAGCCCTGTCTAGCTGGTACAGTGAATTGTTGTATATGACCTCGTCTACCTGGTGTAGTGCGTATTAAATTTGTATATAACCCTGTCTATCTGGTGTAGTGTGTGTATGTTGTATATATGTTGCTTTTATATATTAAATATAGTTAAACTTAATTCCGTCTTCCGGTGGTTACTGATAACATGCAATCACCATAGACGGAGCTTTCACATATACATTCCCGAACAGAATCACCCACACCAAGCAATGCTTTCATTTAACAGGTCACTCGGCACCTTCAAAGTTAACCCGATCCACCCAATGACCCCCAATCAAAATTCTAAATAATCAACGTCACTATCACCCTCCAATGAATCAACGTCGAGTGCGGCCCTTCCCGACCCTCCCCTACCCGACGCTGCCCTAGGGGAGGGTACCCTACTCTACCCTACCCAACGCTACATTACCCTACCCAAGCGCAACCACCGTATGCCACGCCCGGGACGCAGCGCTCTGGTCGCTTGTAACGGGCGAGCTAGGGGCTATTTTAGGCATGGTGCGTCGGCAACGAGAGTAGTTTAGCTGTTTAGGGCGACAACATTGCTTGTCAAAATAATGGAAATTTATATTGATTATGTTTAAACTCAATGTTATTGTTCATAAGTGAATCACACCAAGTCCGGTATTAATCTTAAAACTTGGGTACGAGTTGGTTTGGGTACGAGTTGACCCTAACTCATTGTGTTGTTAAAAAGTACATAGTTACCACATATGTGTTGCGTGGACATCATGCCAATGACTGTCATGAATATATATATATATATATATAGAGATATATATATATATATATATATAGAGAGATATATATAGATATGTATATATATAGAGATATATAGATATATATATATATATATATATATATATATATATATATATATATATCTATATATATATGTATATATATATATATATATATATATATATATGTCTATATATATATATATATATATATATATATATATATATATATATATATATATATGTCTATATATATATATATATATGTCTATATATATATATATATATATATATATATATATATATATATATATATATATGTATATATATATATATATATATATATATATATATATATATATATGTCTATATATATATATATATATCTATCTATATCTATATATATATATATATATATATATATATATATATATATATATATATATATATAAATAACTTTTATGATTCATAGTTATTCATTTGTTGTTTGTCCCTTTAGGACAGATCTTGTCCCCATGAAGCTGCAGAATATTGACTTCTCAAGGCCCCAGTATGGGAAGCGGCATGTACCTAACAAGCAACCCAAATAGGAGTCGGATGATAGGGATGTAGAATCCGTCAGGGATATTGTAGCCTAGGCTGCACCGAATGCAGTGATACTAACTGCCATCGACCCCGTTGGACACCAACAGAATCCCGTTGGTGAGCTGGTACACTTATGGTTACAGCAAATGAGATCTAATGGAACTTAAATCATTGTATTATTCATGCATCTCATTACTGGAATAATCTAATTAACACATATTTGTCTGTGCTACAGTTGATGTTTCACGTCATGTGTTTATATCAGAGACATCTGAGTATGTAGCCCCTGTCCCAACCATTGCTTCGGTCATTGCTGACAATGCTGATGTGGATCTCAGTGCCATCAAGTCCGGCATCAACTCTGCCCCGTCAGACCAGTTGTACCAGTCCACAAAACTCCAGGGGAGATCACAGTTATGGCACACACACCGCAGAGGACGTATCCCAGCCTCCAAAATGGGAGATGTGTACAGGTAATACTACAACAGTCTAGTCGCTAACACCTCAATATCAGTAAACATTGTCACTGTCATAAACATTAAAATGTTTATATGTATATTAATGCAATTTACTGATTTTACTTATGGTGTCTGTTACAGAACAGCATCCAAGTCATCAGGGGATGTCAGTGCATCGGTTGTCCAGATGATTATTTCCGACACCTTGAGGCCAGGACGTGCTCCAAAGCCACTACAATGGGGTACTGAGAATGAAGGGAAGGCCAAACAAGCCTATCTGACCCATATGGGAACTCTTCACCAGAAACTGACTGTGTCTACTGCTGGTCTTTGAATCAAACCAGGAGGGACCCATCTTGGTGCCCCTACAGATGGTGTAGTGTCGTGTGAATGTTGTGGGCCCAGACTATTGGAGATCAAATTTCCATATTCTGCACGTGATAAGGCTCCGCAGCACGCTGCCTTGGATTACCTTACTGGTGCAGACGAGAATGGTAAACATTCCCTCATCGCAAGCCATTAATACAACATTCAAGTTCAGGGACAAATGGCCCTGATGGGGTTCAGGTCTTGTGACATTGTAGTTTGGACTCCAAAGGGCTTTAATGTGGATCATGTTTTTTTATGGGCCATTATAGGATACTGTGAAGCACTTCTCGGACCGTTTTTTCTCGGACCCCTGAGGCAGAACGTGTGTTACCCGAAAAAACAAAGAAACGCCCAACTTCCTCTCGACTGCCTCCCACAAAACACCCCTGGGCGTACAAAGAAGGTACGCTGGCCATGTCCAGTTTGTGGTGAAAGTGCTTGTGAAAACAGTGTAGCCTGCGAGGGTTATGATAGATGGTTTCATTTTTCATGTTTAAAGTTAACCGGTTCAGAGGAATTCCTTGCAGACAAAGACTTTGTTTGCACTGATTGTGTAGATATGTGTTAGCATTGTTCATGTTTAATATGTTGTTTTATGATACTTAATTCATAGATAGCAATCATTGGAGGTTGTACTGCATTTGATTTAGGATTTCTCACAGGCAACAGTGCGCCATGGTTTGATGTGCATTGCATGGAAAATCCTTTTTAAATACTGATAATCTATCAGCTTGTTGTAACATTCAATTCATAAAATTGGCACATGGCTATACTTATTGTGTTACCGATTATTTTTTTGTAGACAAGTTAATGTTTTTTCTTCCATACTTTGGCAGTATTCATAGAACAACCGTCTCGCTTTCATATGTAATCATAGTGAAATATTTACTATACAGGCAAGCATATTTAACCAAATGATGTAATAAATAACATTGTTTCCGTAGTATATTGCGTACTGTTCTCATCTCAGGTTTCAAGGTCACTATCCTGTACTCAAGGAGGGAGGAGATTTGTTATGGCACAAATAATTGTCATAATATTGTCAAGGTAAGGTAAGGTAAGTATAGGGTTTAACGGCACACCAACAATTGTGTGTTATATGGTGCCTACTTAAGGAGGGGTAAATACGAGTACGGAAGGATAAGGAGTCAAGGCTTAATATTAACTATAGATTAAACCCATTAGTATTAATTGAATTGAATTATGTACAATAATTTGAGAATTGTATGGTCTAAAATCTATAGAATAGTCCAATCTCTCTTATGAATCCAAGTATCTTGGATGGATTCACCCTTTCAAACAATTCTGAAAGGGTTTCAACCCGGAAGAAGCGATTTCGGAGCAAAATCAAATCAGCACATTCGATGAGATTGTGCTTGACGGTGTAGGTACATTAACAAGGAATGCATTCAGGGATAGGCTCATCCCTTAGTAGAAAGGCATGAGTTGTATAGGTGTGTCCTATACGAGCGTGAGCAAGAATAACCTCCTCTCTTCTGCTCTCTCTGCAGCTCTGTGGCCACTCCCCAAGTAAGGGCTGAATTTCGTGAAGTTTGTTTGGGATGAATTCATCCCACTGGTCCTGCCATTTCTGTTTAAAAAAATGGACGACCTGAGGTTTAAAGTCTGTAAAGGGGACTTTTACCTCAGTCACATTCATGTTGAGTGCTTCCCCCATCTCCTGATCACAAGTATCAGAAAGGGTGGTGCCAGCACGGACTTAAAAAAATCGGTTCTCAAGAATTTTTTTGATAAAAACAGACCGACACCACCTCCTCTCTTCTGCTCTCTCTCTGCAGCTCTGTGGCCACTCCCCAAGTTGGGGCTGGACTTCGTAAAGTTTGTTTGGAATTGATTTATCCCACTGGTCCTGCCATTTCTGTTTACAAAATTTGACGATCTGAGGTTTAAAGTCTGTAAAGGTGACTTTGACCTCAGTCACATTCATGTTAAGGGCTTCCTTGGCAGCTCTGTCTGGCCTTTCATTACCAGGGATACCAACATGGCTCGGTACCCATACAAACAAAATATCCTTGCCACGACCTGTTACCAGGACGTGCTCCAAAGCCACTACAATGGGGTCTGCTAATGAAGGGAAGGCCAAACAAAACAAGCTCTCTACTACCCATATGTGTAAACTCTTCACCACAAACTGACTGGTCTACTAACTTGTCTACCTGCTGGTCTTTAAATCAAACCATGAGGGCCCCATCTTGGTGCCCCTACTGATGTGTTAGTGTCGTGTGGAATGTTGTTGGCCCATACTATTGGAGATCAATTTTCCTATTCTGCACGTGATAGGGCTCCGCAACACGGGCCCGCCCTTGGTGGATTACCTTACTGGTGCAGACGGAGAATGGTAAACATTCCCTCATCTCAGCCATTAATACTACACTTCAAGTTCAAATGGACGAATGGCCCTGATGGGGTTCAGGTCTTGTGACATTGGTAGTGTTGGACCTCCAAAGGGCTTTAATTGAACATGTTTTTTTGTATGGGCCATTATGGGATACTGTGACGCACTTTTCTCGGACCGTTTTTTTCTCGGACCCTGAGGCAGAACGTGTGTTACCCGAAAAAACAAAGAAACGGCCGAACTTCTTCTCGACTACTTTCCCAGAAAGGACCTCCTCTGCGAAAATTCCTCTCGGTACAAAGAAGGTACCCTGACTCTGCGAGTTGACTACTTGCAGTTACCAAAAAAGTCTCAGTGGTCGGCGGCTACGCTTCACATATTTGGGTTGTATTGGTAGTGGTAGACCTCCTGTCCTGGCCTATTGATCCCTGGATTTTCCATGTTCAAGTTGACCGTGTCATACAAACTCCTTGCAGAACCACAGGACATTTGTTGCACTGGCCACTAGATGCGAGTTCTCATGATCATGTTTAAATGGTTTTCATGATACGTAATTCATATATAGCAATCACAAATGGACTAACGATTTGGATTCAGATGAGTTCTCACAGGCACCGATTAACCATGATCACCTGGCAGTGCCCTGGATTTCCACCGACTTGCTCTGATCTCGTGCCACATGATGTAACATTAATTCTAGAATTCTGGCACCATGGCCCTATAATTTGTGTTTACGATCCTTGGCCCAACAGTTAATAATTGTTCTTCCCTTCATAGGCAGTAATCATGAAGACCGTATGGGTGTCATGATGTACATCTCTCTGAATGGATAGACATCAGCCAACATTATGGTTCTACAAAGTGCTCATAAATAACATTTGTTTCCTTAGACATTTTAGCGTAGGATTTCTCATCTCCGGTTTCACAGTGCACCATCCTGCTACTCAAGGAGGCATGCATTGGAATCGCGTGTTTTAATTGTGATAATATTGTTCAGCGGGTGTAGGTCGGTAATTCATAGGGTTTAACGGCCAACAAACAGCTATGTTATCTGGTGCCTAACGCCAACGATTATTACGAGTAACGGAAGGCATGAGTTCAGGCTTAATATTAACTATCGATTAAACCCATTATATTCCTGAATTGAACCGTCTCATAATTGATATATGTAAGCATAGTCTAATATCTACTATACAGTCCAATCTCTCTGCAGCAAAGATGTAATGGATGAACACCCTTCATCCAATCTGAAATTCGTGAAGTACGTGTTCGGAGTGAAATCAAATCATCCCGTTTAAGCGATCACTATCCTGTGCCTGACGGAGAGGAGGAGATCTGGCCCCCTTCAGGGAAGGCTCATACTGAGATGTGACCTTCGAGCCACTCCGACCCTGGTCCCATGCCAAAAGACGGGCATGGAGCAAGAAGAAGGACTCTTTAGCTCTCTCTGCGCTCTGTTGGCCACGCCCCAGTAGGTGTGAAAGTTGCCTAGACGAGGCCCATTTGGAATCAGACTTCATCCACTAGATAAGAGGATGTCTGAATAAAGGGTGGAAAACCGCGGGAAGGAGTCTTTAAAATACTTTTAGACATCATATTCCTCAGAGTGCTTCCCGGATCTCCCTGATCACAGAAGTCAGGACGAGCTGGGAGCAGGGACTTAAAAAAATCGTTTTCTCAAGAGAATTTTTTTGGGAAAAACCGCCCGACACACCTCCTCTCTTCTGACTCTCTCGGCAGCTCTGTGGCCACTACCTCCAGTTGGGGGCTGGACTTGTAAAGAGTGCTGGAGAGATTTATCTACGGACTGGTCCTGCATTTCTGTTTACAAAATTTGACGATCTGAGGTTTAAAGTGTGCAAAGTGTGATCCTGGACCTTTCCATACTTGGCAGTATTCATAGAACAACCGTCTCGCTTTCATATGTAATCATAGTGAAAATTGAATTATGTACAATAATTTGAGAATTGTATGGTCTAAAATCTATAGAATAGTCCAATCTCTCTTATGAATCCAAGTATCATGGATGGATTCACCCTTTCAAACAATTCTGAAAGGGTTTCAAAACCCGGAAGAAGCGATTTCGGAGCAAAATCAAATCAGCACATTCGATGAGATTGTGCTTGACGGTGTAGGTACATTAACAAGGAATGCATTCAGGGATAGGCTCATCCCTTAGTAGAAAGGCATGAGTTGTATAGGTGTGTCCTATACGAGCGTGAGCAAGAATAATTTCCTCTCTTCTGCTCTCTCTGCAGCTCTGTGGCCACTCCCCAAGTAAGGGCTGAATTTCGTGAAGTTTGTTTGGGATGGATTCATCCCGGCCACTGGTCCTGCCATTTCTGTTTAAAAAATTGGACGACCTGAGGTTTAAAGTCTGTAAAGGGGACTTTTACCTCAGTCACATTCATGTTGAGTGCTTCCCCCATCTCCTGATCACAAGTATCAGAAAGGGTGGTGCCAGCACGGACTTAAAAAAATCGGTTCTCAAGAATTTTTTTGATAAAAACAGACCGACACCACCTCCTCTCTTCTGCTCTCGCTGCAGCTCTGTGGCCACTCCCCAAGTTGGGGCTGGACTTCGTAAAGTTTGTTTGGAATTGATTTATCCCACTGGTCCTGCCATTTCTGTTTACAAAATTTGACGATCTGAGGTTTAAAGTCTGTAAAGGTGACTTTGACCTCAGTCACATTCATGTTAAGGGCTTCCTTGGCAGCTCTGTCTGGCCTTTCATTACCAGGGATACCAACATGGCTCGGTACCCATACAAACAAAATATCCTTGCCACGATTTGTCAATTGAGAATATAAAAGCACAACGTTTAAAATTAAAACATTACGTAAATTACTCCCTGTTATTGCCTCCAGGGCAGACAGGGAGTTGGAAAATGTAACAAAACTACTTTTTCTTGACTGGGTAAGGTAAGGTAAGTATAGGGTTTAACGGCACACCAACACTCATGTGTTATATGGTGCCATGAAAGGTTAATAGATAAGATAAGATTGACCTGATTAAGCAGCCGCCTTCTAGGATAAATGAAAATGGAGAAGGAAAAGACAAAAATGGAAACGATTATCCTAGGGCAAGTCACCACCAGCCGATTGACTGAACCAGGCCATTCCAGCCTCTCGTCTAGGTGAAATCCGGGCCATGGTGGTGCGTTGCAGACATGGTCCTCAAAAGGACCTCTCCAGTGAAGGTAAGGTAAGTATAGGGTTTAACGGCACACCAACACTCATGTGTCATATGGCGCCAAGAAAGGTTTATAGACGAGATTGACCTGATTAAGCAGCCGCCTTCGAGGATAAATGAAAATGGATATGGAAAAGATAAAAATGGAAACGATTATCCTTGGGCTACCAGCCGATTAACTGAACCAGGCCATTCCAGCCTCTCGTGTAGGTGAAATCCGGGCCAGAATGGTGTGTTGCAGATATGGCCCTCAAAAGAACCGCTGCACTCAACCACTTGGATCTCATTGTCCACAAGCTGTGTCATTCGATTTATGTATCGAATCTTTCAACTCATTCAGTGTAAAATGGGGGTTATATTTTTCATTGTTATTTGATTTAAAATTAGGAACGTTTCGTTCCCGATGATGTTTAAATATTTGAAATTTGGTACTATAATTATTGGCAGAGGAATTCTTTTGGAATGTATCGCCTAGAGTATTGACAATGTCCTTCAAATTGGAGGCTTTGGAAAAATCTGGTTTAACCAGATGTGACAGAGTGTTGTTATGTTCCTTTCCCCTAATCCTACGAACCATGTCCCATACCTTTTTCATTGAAGTCTTGCTATTTAATTTGGAAACAAAATTGTACAGGATTTTGTTGGACACGGTGGGTCCCATGTTGAACCTGTACAGTGCCCGTTTGCGCTCTTTGACAGCGTCATGCATCAGAAAACCATGGTTTATATATCCGTTTAGAATCCGTCGAGGATTTCGGTACATTTTGTGTGGCTATATTAATTATTGATTTTGTAAAAAAGGATACCGGATCTTCATCAATATTTTCTAAAGTATCTTTGTTGATAATTTCTCTGCACATAGAAGTAAAATTCGGCCAGTTGGCCTTATGGAGTTTCCATTTGGCAACCTGCTCAGCGGGCATAGGCCTATTGATGTTTAAAAATATTGGGAAGTGGTCACTTCCACATTGGTCCTGACCAGTTTCCCAATCAAATTCCATCAAAAGGGATGGAGAACACATGCTATGGTCTATGGCAGAGAAAGATCCGGTTCCAGGATGGAGATAAGTTTGAGATTTATTATTTAATATAGCAAGATCATTTTGTATGATGAAATTCTTTATTTTATGACCACTGTCGTTGGTGTCCTCACATCCCAACAAATCGCTGTGGGCATTGAAATCGCCAAGCAGCAAAAGTAGGGATGGAAGTTGACTGATCAAATAATCAATGTCTCTCTGTGAAATCTTGTAGCTGGGTGGTAGGTACAGAGAGCACAAAGTGATGGTTTTATGGAGGGTAATACTGATGACTATAGCCTGAAAAGGCGTGTCAAGAGGAATGGGTTTATGGGGGACACCGTGTTTAACAAGCACAGATGCTCCTCCCACAGCTCTTCCGTCTCTTTGTGATAAAGTTGTTTTATTATACATGGTATACCCTCTCATTGACATTTGATCAGTTTCCTTCAAGAAAGTTTCCTGAAGGCAAACAGCAAGAGGTTGATGGTCATATAGAAGAGATTTAAGTTCATCATAGTTGGACCGAAATCCTCGACAATTCCATTGGATGATTTTATGTGCCATCAAGTGGTTTATCTGGTGGTCTGCCAGTCCGCCTTGGACTTGATGGCACAGATCTTGTTTTGGAGGACGGCCTCATGGAGTCAATGTCCATGTCCTCCAAACTTCCAAACTTGTTGAACACCTGAACAGGATCCTCAGATCCCTTCGGAGGCCTAGATGATTTGGTTTTATTCCTTGCTCTTACTTCTGTTGTTGTTAGATGATTTTGTTTTATTTAAATTTTGATGCTCATGAGGGCTACATTGCGTTGACATGTCCTTGCTTGTGGTATGAGTGACAGTGGGCTTTGGCACATTAGTAGCCATCCTCTCTGGCTGGGCGCTACCATTTGGCCACGTGTAGTCGGTCTGGGTGTCGACTGACACTGTGGCCCTTTTGACAGCGCCAGCATAAGAAGGTTTGGTGCCTTTTGTACCTCCACTATTCTGCGTGCCTCAGGGAACGAAATGTCTCTGGTGTGTCGGATCTTTTGAATTTCTTTTTCTTTGATCAATGTAGGACACAAACTAGACAATGCTGGGTGGTCCCCTGAGCAGTTGATGCATTTGATGGACAGCTGACATTCATCTTCTTTATGGCCCTCCTGGCCGCACTTGACGCATGTTGCTGCTCTTTTGCAATGATTGTTGCTGTGGCCGAAACGTTGGCATTTAAAACATCGCAATGGGTTAGGAATGTAGGGCTCCACAGAAACATTCAGGTATCCGACTTTGACAGCTTTGGGCAACTCAGTGCTGTCAAAAGTCAAGATAACCGTTTCTGTGGACTGTTTCTCCCCATTGCGAGTCACAAAGATTTTCCGTACGTCAGTCACCTTTTGAGATCGAAGTCCTTCAATAATTTCTTCACTGGAGCATTGCTTCAAGTCGAAGCAGCGGATTACGCCCTTTTTGGTGTTGAGGGATCTGTGAGGGGTTATGCCTATTGGAATCCCCGCTAGTAGCGTTGACTTCAAAAGGCATCTTGCTTGGCTGGATCGGTCCACTTCAACAAGGAAATGGCCAGACGGGAGTCTTCTGATGTTTTGGGGGACTCCAGATAACCCCTCAATTCCTTTGCCAATGGCAAATGTGCTCAGTGACGTTAGTGGACGTTCTTCATCAGTATTTGAAATTACCAGAAACCTTGGCCATGATGACCATGTTTCAATATCAGAGTCGGTGTCCGTTTCACTGGGTCTATTTCTTTTCAATAATCGGTCTTGAGTTTGTTTTTGACCCAAGATATTATGATAAAATTTCTTGACTGGTGCTCCCCAACCACCATGGAGCCCAACATGGTGGCGTCAGAGGCGTGCGGCTCAACCAACACACATGACCCCAGGGATACACCCGTGCAATACTCAAATCAATAGCAAACAGCTCAAAGAGCTATTCACTCATCAACTCTAATGACCTGTTAAGCAGCCTCCAAGGATAAATGGCAAAGAGAAGGGGAAAAACCATGTGAATGAAAACGGATGACAAGAAGTGGAATGAAAAAGCAATAAGTAATGAAAACAATTATCCCTTGGCATGTCACCACAAGCCGATTGACTGGACCAGGCCATTCCAGCCTCTCGTCTAGGTGAAATCCGGGCCAAAGTGGTGTGTTGCAGATATAGCCCTCGCAAGGACCACTCCACTCAACCACCAGGATCCCATCTCCACAAGCCGCAACCCACGGCCAACAGGTTGCCCCCTATTAGTCGCCTCTTAAGACATGCAGGAGGATACAGTAGACCTATTCTACCCCTGGACCCACAGGGGGACCCCGCCAGTCTGAAGGTATCTAACCCGACAACTGATGACACAGCCGTGGTCAGGAGTGTACAACCAACGCCATGATGTGTCAAACAGGAAGCAACTTTAATTTAAGGTCAAGGTCATTCCATCCGGTGGGTACACTAACGATATCGTAACAAGGAGTAAGATAGTTTCAAATCACGAATAATGGCATATGCGGTTGGTTGTTCAGTTTTCAGTAGCTGTTTTGCGTGTATGGTCTCTGCAAGTAGCTGGCCTTCAGCGGCACGTTCCTCCCTTTTCGGTCCTTGGTGTGAAAGAGCACGACTCAGCGTGTCTACTCACGTAGGTCATTCAGCACAGAGTTGTACTTTTGGGTCAGAGGCAATCTTGACGACGCTACCGTAGCCATACGCATCATGTGCATAGAGAACCCAAGGCCGTCGTTGGCAGGCGTTGCCTTCTAGCACCAGTCCGTGGTCCGTGGTACACCAAACTCACTACAGAGTCTCTCATAGACCTTGCGATCGTTTGGATTGTCATAGGGGTCGTGAGCATGTAGCTCTGACAGTTGGCATCGCACTGTGTAATAAACATAAAAGGTGTTGAGAGGAGATCCTGGCCTCGAGGTGGTCGTGGGATTGTTTTGGAGGTTGATGTTAGAAAAGAGATTATTCCCCTCGGATTTCCTAATGGGGCTTTACGATGTGACGATACTTGATGGGCCCCACTACGCTTCTTGAAGTTGGGGGCTTTGAGAGTGGCTCTATCTGTGATATAATAACGACGAACATCTCTAATCCTGTCTCAAAACGTGTTGCAGGTGGAACTGTGCATTAAGATCTTTCGGTCACATTTTCTGTACTTTTACTGTGCAAGACTGATATTGATAGGCCTGATTATTGATCTAGAGAAGATCGATTTCTGGACTCTGATTGTTGACCTACTCGAGATAGGTGATTGCGGATTAACATCACGAGTATGCTGACGGAAAGGCCAAATGCATTAAGTATTTGACTTATGAACAGTCCTTACAAAGTAAGGGGGCCAAGAAGCGTGTTGTGTTAGTGGGCAGTGGGGTTAATGGAAAGACAAATCAACACTCACGGTATTGCCACAGGAACGCAGACAGTGTAATCGTATAGTTCGGCCTTAGATCCGGATGTATACTCCATACGCTCCGCGGTTTATAGTATTTAACAATCTATTATCACGGGGAATTTCCCATGTAGGTCATTTGGAACTATGTACCAGTACTCCCAATCCCTGAGTCAGCGTGACGGATACCTCCACTGTGAAGATGTCAACGTCAGAGATATCCACTCGCAGTTAAAGCAAGACGAAATATCCACACCTTTTTTCGTCTTCAGCCAGAAACAACTAGAGTACAACGTGAATGAATACAAAGAGCCATTGCAAAGAGAGGGGATTCCACACATTTTGTGTTACGCAGTAAAAGCCAACTACAATCCGTCCATTATGCAGCGGCTCCGGGATATGGGCTGCTCTGCAGTGGTTGTGAGTGGGGCGGAGCTTCAACTCTCTCTAAAGCT